>JALMQS010000118.1:5724870-5989375 GCA_024734495.1 Forficula auricularia | reverse complement strand
AATAAACATATACGGAATATATATATATATATATATATATATATATATATATAATTTATTTGTTAGACTATAGTTTCGAAGGTTTGACCTTAATCATAAATATTCTATGTATAATTTCTCTTGGGCTGCGGAGTCAGTAAAAAAACACTGGACTCGGACTCTTAATAATTTTAGTAGGCCGACTCCTACTCTGGCAAAATTAAATACCAAGTCATTAAAATATTTAAGTTTATAATATCAAGTATAAGTCTTCAAAATAATATGTAGAGATAAATATAATTCATACTCACAACAAGTAAAATAATCTGAATTTGAGAAATGAGATCAAAATAAAAGGTTCGTTAATTTCAATAATTCCGTGGTTTTCTTTGATTGGGTATATATTATTTATATTATATATATATTTATATTATTATTATTATTATTTATATATATATACTATATATATATTGATACCAAATTTTAACTTTTGTCATTCAGTATTATGTACAGTGTTCCCTCTAATTTTTTGTGACCTGTGTGCGCACTTTTTTAAGTGTGTGCAGTTTTTTCCGAAATAAAAAAAATTTGTGAGGCAATTTAAAAAAGCGCATTTAATAAAAAAAGACAATACATGAATAGTATTAATATTCAGCCAAATTTTGTACCTGCTTATATGCATTGACTCGATCTTACAGCATATCACTTGTACTACATACATTACAACGGAATACAATGAAAAAACTACTCTAAAATCAAGTCAAATCATTAGTTTCTGAAGACCGAATTTAGCTGATTACTGTGGCTTCCCTTTTCCAGTCAAATGAAAAATAAGAAAAGTTCCCCCAAGCTTATAAACCGATAACATACATGTAAAAAAGGAGGGGTGAAAATAATAGGTCGATGTTCTGTTATTCCGTAATTAAAAACCCAGGATAATAAACTGGAAACATCAAAAAAAATTTGTGCGCGCGAATATTTTTCATGTGCGCTATGTTTGTTTTGCTTATTTATTGTTTAAAATTTATGTGCGTGCGCACACGCGCACAGCTTTAGAGGGAACACTGCTCCTGAACAAGGGTCAATACCGCGAAATATATTAAGTTTTATCAAAAGTTTTCTTAATATATATATATTTTTTTTTGGAACGAAGTTCCTTATGGCACGTTATGGGAATGGAGGCTAGACGGAAAAAGTGTGAATCACGACACTTTCGTTAAAACGCTTCACATTTTCTGACTCCGACTCCACAACCCTGGCTGAAATACCAGATTGGATGTAGGTAAATTCTCTTTGTTGTAATAGTAAGTTGGTTAGTTCACAATCGAATTCGTTACTATCACCACAAGACGATTTTATCAACATCCAATCGGATATTTCAACTCAAAAGAAATAACTTATAGAATATTTATATTAAATTGAAAGTTTTTGTGCCGAGGATAGCAGAATTTTTATATATTGAAGGAGAGAATAAAAGACTGTGTCTTCTGTTATAAAATTTATAATTCCAGCAGAAGACACTCTTTTATTGTCTCCCTCAAGAATATTTATAGTTAATAAAAATTAATAAGTTGTTGTAGGGAAATAAGGACAATAGCTTATGCAAGTATTTTTTATTTTATGCCAAGTTTCAACTTGTTGATTTCGCTTCAAATACTAATTTCTTGTATATTGTCATTTTATAAATATTCATTCTTAGCAAATATATATATATATACAGATTGAAAATATTTCTATTTAAATCTAAAAACTACTTTGTTCTTTCTTATATATATACATTATATAAGTAGTATATATATAGAATATATATATAATGTATATATATCGAAAGAACAAAGGAAGACAATTTTAGATTTAAATAGGAAATATTTTCAATCTGTGCCTATATGTGTTTGCTAAGAATGCATTTATAAAATGACAAATATGCAAAGAAATTAATTTGTTTGAGCCTCTGCGGAAGTCAACAAAGTTGAAGAAACGTTAAGCATAAAATAAAAAATACTTGCATAAGCTATTGTCCTTATTTCCCTACAACTTATTAATTTAATCGACGGACATAAATAATCAAAATAATTAATAAGAATGATGATTAAGGTCAAACCTTCAAAACTATAGTTTCTAACAAATAAATTAAATATATATACATATATTAATGAAAATAAACATACCTGTATATAATGTATATAGATACAACCTCAATGATTTCTCCTTATGTATGAATCAACAACTATGCTATCTCAGCCTACTAAATCTTTTCAAAATCAAAATGTTTTATTGAGAAAAAAATAATGTTTTTGTTTTATAAATAAATAAACATTTTTTTTTTAATTAAATAAAAATATGCTTTTAAAAAAATTTACCATAAATACTAGGTAATAAAATGCATAATTTATACATTTTTTTAGATTTTATCCCAAGTATACTTTTCTTTTATTATATAATGTGTTTTATAATTTTCTAATCAGTTGAGTGTTGTTGCTTTAATTCATTCCCCATACAATAATATTTATTTCAATATATTTTGTTTTTGTTTAGTCTGTACCAGGAATGAGTCATTAAATTCTTTGTAAATTTTGATTGTTGATTTAAAAAAACTTCAACAGATATTTATTTCAACCCCAATTTAGAGCATCATCAAGTTGACTGGAACATATTATAAAAATTCTTATTTGTGGTGTTAATTTATTTTTGCATAATTTAGAAAAAAAAAACCAAGCTGGGATAGATAAAATAAAAATGTGTATTCTTTGTTATAAAAGTAAATAATAATTTTAGTTTTCTAAAGATGACCTAATTTGAAATGAAATATATACTAAATATATACAGGCTGTTTCAGTAGGAATAATAAATATTCTAGGAGGTGGTAGTATAGACGAATTGCAATAAAAAATGTCATATAACATGCGTCCAATTTTTATTGGGTACAGAGATACAGCTGATGCAATATGATTGCTGGGCACTGTACGCACGAGTAAACACTCTTGAATTTGGTAGTCTGCGGTTAGGAAATCGTATGCCGTATTCTCTACAAGAAGCAGCAGCGTTTCCATTACAAAATCTATACACAAATACCATGGCATACTCACCATGTGTAAATACGTGCGGTATGTTTACACGCTACAGTACAGTAGACTTGGCCAACAAATCACAATGAAAACTTCAATGTAAACTAAATCATAACTTCACAACATGAATATGAACACTCTACTGCTGACATTCGATAAATACGTCCATAGCAGCCCGTGTACCAACACACCAAAGGAAAATGCTTTGAACTCAGCTGTATCTCTGTACTCAATAAAAATTGGACACATGTTATATGACATTTTTTTATTCCAATTGGTCTATACTACCACCTCCCAAAATATTTACTATTCCTCCTGAAACACCCTGTATATAGAAAAAAACAAGAAAATGAATTAAATATTAACTTTTTAAAAGTAATAAATTGTTTAATGACTTTACTTCTAAAATTAATATTTTCAGGTAGCTAGATAATAGTGATTTTTTTAATCAGAAATTTATTTAATTATGATTATGAATGTCAATATGCATTGTTTTTATAGTAACATAAGTAAATGTTTACTTAAAAAACGCTTAGAAATATAAATTTGATCAAATTGAATCTAAAGGTGTACCAAGATCGAATTTCGTTGAAGGAATATTTTAGGCCTCAGTAGAAGTAACCAAGGTAGTCTTAGGAGTATAAGCGGTGGCATTTGGATCCAAAGTTGAAACAGTCACATTTCCCTTAACAGAGGATGCTTGGCTTTCACCTAATATTAATTTAGATGTACCTGAGTTCGTACTAGGAGCTGCGGAGAACGAATCTGTAGGCATCACTGCTAAAACTTGGGCTATTTTACTTTTAAGTTCATAAATTTCTTTTTCGTGAGCGCGTATTATATCTGCAAATATTGATAAATCAATAGAATCAAGAAATAAAGAAAATTATATCTATAATAATAAATTATCCAATCACTCGGGCTTAATAGTGTATATATTCCGATTTTATTGGTTGCTTTCATGATTAATTTTTTATAATTTTATTGATAAATTTATATAAACACTGGTAGATACTACCTACTATTTTTTAAAACAAAATAATAAATGAGCCATTCAGAGGCCAATGCGATTAAGTGAATAAAATAAGAGTCGTTAAAAAATTGATGTTTTTTTAAACTACAACATTAAAATAAAAACTATTCAGGAAAAAGAATCAAGGAATTTAACATTTTGTTCTAAAAAGAATAAACCTAATTTGTTAGATAAGAATTTACGAAAATTTAGAAATTTTTCAAAAGTGTACTTAATCACAGTGGCTTCTGAACTATGCAAATATGTGATTTAAATTAAATTTATTTTGGACAGTGATCTATTCATTTCAACTATAGTCAAATTTCGAAAATTTTATTAACATTCAGAAAAAAATTAGATGATAAATAATTTTGAAAAAAAAAATGAAATAAAAATAAATTTGATAATTATAAATTAAGGTATAAACTGTCAATTTAACTTGATTAAAAGGGTTTCTTGCTGGGATTATACCTACATATATATATTATATATACTCGTATTATACATAGTTGCTTTATCATTCCTTCTTAAAGCAACTATTTTTTCAAATTTCCATTGTTAAAGGGAGAATTTTCCCTGAAACGTTTGGATATTTAATAAATATATTAGGGTGTCCCTTATTTATCGATTTTAATTAATTTTTTTTTTGGCGCAACCCCTCTCATTTTTTTCATAATGTCTGAAACACTCAGAAATGAAATTTTTTTTTATTAGAATTCAAAAAAGTAGCCCGAATAAAATAAACTTCAAGCCAACAAAATTTCCTAGAAAATGAGACAAGAATGACGTTTCTAGGATGAACGGTTTATATTTTATGAAGGAAAATGCGATTTTTTGCAAAATTGCTATCTTTCGATGCGATTCGGCACGGGTTAACGCAGTCCAAATAATAAAAAATTTCATTTCTGTGTGTTTTAAAACATCATGAAAATAAAGTAAAAATGAGAGGGGTTGCGACAAAAAAAAAATTAAAATCGATAAATAAGGGACATTCTAATACTTTCTCTCACATTAGACAGTGTTTGTTTGTTTTTAATTTGTAGCCAAAAATGTTTCTACGTTTATTTAATAATTAAGCGTTTCGGGAGAAATTCTTCCTTCATCAATGGAAATTTGAAAAAATAGTATAAACAAATTGGAGAATGCGCTTGGTCGGTTGGTATCTAATTTAATAGCGAAGGGCTATTTAATGATTGAAAATCGTGTATTTCGCGAAAATGTTGCTATAGAACGTGCTATTGATTTTATCTAGTAATAACAAACTCCATGGAAGTAGCTATAAAAAAAAAGAAAAGGGGGAGACGGAACTACGATGGAACATTGGAACAAATGGTACATTAGAGAGAAAATCACAAGAGGGTGTTAACTATTAGATCGGAGATGGAATGAAATCTCTCACATTAGAAAGTGTTTGTTTGTTTTTAATTTGTAGCCAAAAATGTTTCTACTTTTAAAGAAAACGACTTATAAGAGTTTATAGATTTTTTAAGTAATGAAATTCGCTTAAATGGACTCGGATACTGGTTCAGTTAACCTAAAACTATATTTTTGTGTATTATTTATCTGAGTAGAAAACTCACAGGTGTAGGGAAGAGTCAATAATAATTTAAATCTAAAATTGTTCAAGCTAAATGGGGTTTGATAAAATAAAAAAAAATAAAAAAATATGGTTCTCCCTCTTAGTTTAGAAAATAGGAAGATGTTCAAGACATTACATTCATGGAAGATCACCATGTATGAATGTGAAACCTGGACGAATGGAGAGGTTTAAAGAGAAAATGTTTAGAATAATATATTGGAAATATTACTTACTTTCTCGAATTTCTAATTGTCTTTTTGCCTCGCCTAAAGCAGAGAACAAATCTAATTTGATTCTTGTTTCCGCACTCAAACTATTTTCCAAATGAGAATTTTTATCTTGCATGGCGGATAATGTCTGTATTAATATTTCGGTTTCATTATGATTATCTTTATATTTCATTAACGACTAGACGCAAATAAAATATATATTATTTTATGAGTAACATAGATATAAAAATACATTTATTAAATACTTGTTTTTCTCTTTCTAGAGTGAAATATCGTTCATCTTTATTTTTTAGTTCTCGACGTAAATGTTTTAATTCGTTCTCGAAATCACGACGTCTTGATCGACAGTTTTCTGAACATTCAGATCTAGGAAAATATTTAAAAAATAGATTAGAAAAAATTATAATGGTATAAATATGCTTAAATTCTTTACTATTAATCAACTTATTAGTATATAGAGGTCAATTTTTCATAGGAAATAAATAATTTGTATAAGGGTATAAAAAAACTCATTCAAATTTTTATAAATTTATATATATAAAATAAAAAAATACAAATCTTTATAAAACTAAACAATACTAAAAATCTCGGATTTACGAGCATGAATATTCAATTAGAACGAAAAATTCTGAATGCCCAATGCTGGCTAACCATTCTTAAACACAATTTTGACTTTTCTAATCCAAAAATTTTAGATAAAGAACATAATTTAGAAAAAAAGATTAATCTTAGAAATGATCGAAATTTTAAATAACAAAAATTCGATTAATAAAAGGTCAGATATTTATAAAAAAATTTTAGAGAACAATAATTTTTCATAAATATTTATATTTTTTATTTGAATTAAAGGTAATTTGGTCACGAGGACAATTTGTACAATTGCCTGTATTAAAAATATTTAATTTCTTAGGGCTGTTTTCGAAACATTAGCGAAAACAACTTTTTTTTTCTATTTTCAATTTTTTAAAAAATTTCTATTGATAAAGGGAGAATTTCTCCTGAAACGTCTAGTTTTCTAGTTTTATAAAGATTTGTAATTTTTTATTATTTTAAAATCAACCATTAATTTTTTCTTTTCTAAATATTATATATATATATATATATATTTACTACAATGCCCATTTCTCTGATTCTTTGGGGAATCGAAACAGATGGATTTTGTTCAGATATTCAATAATAAATTTTATTTAGAATGTTTATATGTTAACGTTAGATGAACGCGAAAGTTAAAACTTTTATTCGGTCACTGCCCTATTTTGGTGCAATTGGGACCGGATTCGTTTTGATACTGAACCAAGAGTTGAAAAAGATAAGGACCCAGTCGGCATCTTCTGTGTTAAGCCCGCAGATGCCTTTTCCATTTAAGCGATGGATCCCCCGACTAGGTCATATAATCAAATTTTGTAGTAAATTTATAAGAACCATACTATTAGAAAAATAGGAGAAAAAGCCCCTGGACTAAAGAGTGGAATATATATAAAATTTGATTAGAGGATCTAGTCGGAGATCCATCGCTTAAATGGAAAATGTGTCTGCGGGCTTAACGCAGAAGATGTCGGATCATACCCGACTGGGCCCTTATCTCTTTTCAACTCTTGGTTCAGCATCAAAACGAGGCTGGTCCCAATTGCACCAAAATAGTGGAGTGGCCGGATAACTGTTTTAACTTTCGCGTTCATCTAACGTTAACATTATTATATATTTTTTAGAGAATAAATTATAATAGCAAAACTATTGTATATTCGTTACATGCATTAACTGGAAAATCGTTGGAGGAAGAATCTAGTCCCTCTGGTAATTTTGGTTTATATTTTTATATACAATACTTCATTGAGTCATGATGGGGTTCGAAATATATGTACTTTTATTTAGATAATAATTTTCATACATTACATAAAAACTTCAGGCTTTTTATAAATTTTGTATTGATATTAATTAAAAGAAACTTTTTTAAGTAATTCCAAAAATGGAATCTTTTACGAAAGAAGTGTCTACATTAGATAAAATGTGAAATATCAATTATTGTATATTCGTTACATGCATTAACTGGAAAATCGTTGGAGGAAGAATAAATGAATAAAATAAACTCAAACCATTTTTGTTAATATTCTTAGCGTAGTTCGATAGAACTTTCGTTGGTAGCCTTGCAAACTTGCATATCAAGAATATCATATTTATCGTATGGGACATCTTCTGTGATTTGTGTTCAATATCGTTGACAAGCACATTGTATATAATTTGATAGAGGTAGGACTACTAATCAGCGTTTGTTGTTTCCATCAAATCTGACGTTCTTGGGCAAGAATGTCTGCAGGCAACCTACGAAAGTCATATCCAACTGCACTAAAAAGACATTAAATTTAAAGACAGACTGTAGTTGATATTAAATGAATTAAATTAGATATATATATAAAGTTGTTACCAGAGGGTAATAATGAAATTGATATAATGAATACTGACTTAAAATTATTTGCAAACGCTGCTACTTCTGCTTTGTTTGCCTTTCGCTCTGCAGCAAGTTGAGATTCGGCTAGAGAACGTAAATGACGTTCCTCTTGTATCCGACGTTCCAAATGAGACAGCGATTGCTTATCCGTATGACGGGTAGCATTTAAATTTTGAATTCTAAAATAAAAATAAACGAAACCTTTATAAGAATTAGATCACATTAAATTTATGTTTATGGAAAGTTTAGAAAATATATTTCTGGGCAGATTCATAGGTTCGTGCCAATTAACACAAAATTTATTTAGTCATAACACAACAAAACAAACAATTATTTTTTGAAATGAAAACCAGTGTATTACTAGTGATGGTGTTATAATACAAGGAAAGGCTGGTATGTTTTATTTTTTATAATAAATAATGCAAAAAAGTGCTACACTAGAAAGGTATAACCCTTATAGGACAGGATTGATCTCTGCTTTGGGATAAGAAAAAAAAATTCTGGGGTTACGTCAGAGTCGAATGGTCCTGTGGATGTTGGTCTTAATGACTGAAGATTGCAGGTAGCGGGAAAGATGGGGCAGGAATGTAGCTATTAGAGGTCAATAGGTTTTGCCGATTTCCAATACGGTTTCGTGCTTTAATTGGAAAAGTGTCGAACAACTTCATTCGCCAATACGTTTGTCCCCATGACTTCAATGAACTGAAACTCTCCCAGCCTCCATCTTTCCCAGCACTTATAATCTTCAAACCTTCAAAACCCGAGTGCACAAACACCTACGCCCCCACCCTCTCACTTGATCAACTTTCGCTTCTCTTCGATAATGCAAGGGTCTTTCGAGATCCATAGGGGCTGCATCTTAGTGGTCCGCCCCTTCTTGCATTCGATTGCATGAACATATGGCCGTCAAAAAGAGTTGTTCGCGTTGGATTCCACATAATTTGACAATCGCTCAAAAAAGGCCCGTGTCAATTGGTCGAAATAAATATTCAAAAAAAATACGATTGCGGTGCTTCAAAACATGTCTATGACATTGTAACAGGTGACGAATCGTGGATCTATGCGAATGAGTCCGAAAATAAACAGCAGTCGGCTGTAACTTAATCTCATCTTCGGCATGGCTGTAATGCATGTTCTATTTTAAGGCATGTCTGTAGATACTTTCTACTTTTTTTTTGTGGATCACCTACAATTTGCTTGCATTAATTCTCAGCCTTCAGGTCTTAACGAAATAAATAACCTCTTTAGCCCTTCTTCAAATCACACATTTATAATGTTTGTGCATATAAAGAGGGGCAGTATCATCTGCATTTGGGCTATCTTGTTATGATACAGCGGGGGTATATCAGCAGTGTACAAAGCATAGAGAAGTGAAGAAAATAACGCACCTTTAGGTATCGGATAAAAAATACTTGGTAGGTTTCACATTAAGATATAAAAATAAAACGAATTTATTTTTATATCTTAATGTGAAACCTACCAAGTATTCTTTATCCAATAATTTAAAAAATGTTTCACCAAGTACCAGCACCAAATTCCTTAAAAACTTCCTTTAGGTATTTGTTGATAGATAAATATCAATCAATCAATACAAATTTTGGTAAGCCACTCGGGGTGTAAACATCGATTCTAATAAGAGACTTTAGTGTTGAATTTTTACAGTTCAATTAGAAGAATCTTCCAAATCATCGACTTGACCACGAAAGCCTCAAAAAGAAAATTATTTTAAAATTTCTCCGCTGTTTCGAATAGTTGTCTGTTGAAAATATATGACATTGATAAAAAAATTGAATAGGGTTTGTTGTATGTGAACTGTAAAGCAGAATTTGGATTGTTTCTTTTTTGGAGAATCATTCTTTAAGATTGTACTGGAATGGATAGAAATGAGTAGAGGCGCGGGTGTTTCCGTCGAAATATTTTTTTTTTTAATATACATTTATAATGTAAATAAAATTATTTTTAATTGATTAAAAATTCAAGAATTTAATCAAATGAAAAATTTTGAAGATTTCATTTTGCACATATATTTAGTAGTGTACATTTTAGAATTTTCTTCCCAAAATCCGAACTATAGTTATTATATTCAATAAATTTCTAATGAGATGAAAAACAAATTAAAATTTTTTTCAAAAATTACTAATACAAATGTACAAACAACACAATGTACTCACTTATTCTGTAATACATCATTTTCCTGTTGTGATATGGTTATATCATATTTTAAATTTTTTTCAGCGTTTAAAGATGCATTTAATTGAGTTCTCAGCTCATTTTCAATTTGTTTATTTGATTGAATATCATTTTTTAATTTTTTTATTTCAGATTCCAATCTGAAAAATATAATGAATAATTTTTTCTAAAATGTAATGTAAAGGATTATAATATTAACTTTATGTAAAGTACCCTTTTAATTATTTGATATATTATAGCTTAAATTCAAATAATTCAAAAAGGATATATATATATATATAAATATATAAATATATATACTTTTGATAATAGTCGTCTTTTTGATCCTTACTTCCATCTGATTGGATTAATGTGTCTTTGTTTTTACTTTTACGTTCTTTTGAAGTATTAGAAACATTTTCTTTATCTTTATTTTGATGAACTAATTTTCCGGTGGAAGCATTTTTTAAAATTGTCATATATTTCAAATTCTTGTCTCTTTCCATTTCACTGTCTTCACTTATACCACTAAACATGCAAAAAAAAAAATTAATTGAATTAACTTGAAATAATACAATATTAATTTTAAATATGTTTTTTTTACCCATTTTCATGATCAAAGTCAGTAGTTGATTGTATATTTACATTTATTGTAGAGAATTTACAATTTTTATCACCACTTTGAGAAATATTGACTATTTTAATTTCAGTAGATTCTAATTTATCTCTATCGCACTTATCTGATTTTTCTCCTTTATCATACTTTTCATTTTTCTCACGATCTCCTTTATCTAAAGCTTTTCTGTGATTATTTTTAGAAGATGAAATGTTTAGAGGTAGGATGGCTCCATTTTGTACAATTTCATTAGAAATATTTATATCACTAGATGATCTGCTGATAGAGTCTAAAAAGTGATTTAGTTTAAATTAATGAAAGTTTAAAAAGTTTACCATTGTACTGGGTGAGTTTTTTTATCTTGAGACAGTCTTATAACTCAAAAACAGTTATATGGAAAAAAGCTTCAAATAAAAGTTTATTTATATCGGGGGGAAACTAAACTACGCTACTGTTTGTCGACGTAGAACAAGCTTTCAAGGGTATTTCAACGTCAAGTTTTGTTTTTTAAATGGAACACTATATTTTTCTATACGTCTACTTAATCTACAAAAAAAACTGAACAACTTTCATAAGAACTATTTTTTTATACGATATCAAATAAACAAAATACATGAATCAATTAGATCAAAAAAAAATTCTTAATAATTATTTTTAACAATTATTCAACTTAATTATCAAATAATTAATTATTATATAAATAATCATTAAATCGAAAAGTCACAACATTTAAAATAAGTGTTTATAATGATATTAAAACTTCATTATACATAGCTACACAGATTTAAGAGATTATTTTCTACTTAATAGAACTATTTAAAATTCTTGAGTTTAAAAAAGTTTATTTCTCGCGTCAATCCAGTAGATAGTTATATTGTATTACCATAATAAAAATGAAGCATTTTTTGTTGAAGACAGAATTGAAATGGTCTTAATTTGTGGTGAATGTGGAAGAAGTGTTATGGGGCTGCCATTGAAATGGATGCCGAGCGTTTTCCTGATAGGAATACACCCTCAGAAGCTTCATTTTATTGTGTTGTAAAATCTGTTTTTAAAAAACAGGAAATGTAAAGGCTACGAAGAAACTGAAACAGGCCAAAATGAAGAAATTGGAACTGGAATTCATCCAGAAGTCTTGCAATACACTCTGGAATAAAATTATTTATTTTATAATAAATTATTTAATCATTATTATTTGATAATTAAGTTAAATAATTGTTAAGAATTTTTTTTTGAGATCTAATTGATTCATGTATTTTGTGTATTTGATATCGTATAAAAAAATAGTTCTTATGAATGTTGTTCAGTTTTTTTTTTTGTAGATTAAGTAGACGTATAGAAAAATATAGGGTTCCATTTAAAAAACAGAACTTGACATTGAAATACCCTTGAAAGCTTGTTCTACGTCGACAAACAATAGCGTAGTTTAGTTTCCCCCTCGATCTAAACAAACTTTTATTTGAAACTTTTATCCATATAATGCACTGTTCTTGAGTTATAAGACTGTCTCAAGATAAAAAACTCACCCGGTATAATGACATCAACCTACTTTTAGATTTTTCAGGACTAGATTTAAATTGAAGTGATGACTTAGATTTAGATGTTGGTTTATGATGTTGTTGTTCAAGAGGCAATGCTTGCAGCAAAAGTTGTAAGTAAAATTCATTTTCTTTAGATACATCTTTCTGTTTTCTCTGTATATAAATTATAAAAAATAAATAAATATATGCGTCTTTTAATTGTAATTATTTAAATGAAATTGTGAACTTAAATTTTTACCTTTCTCATTCTATATCCAACATAACTTTTGAATCCGAATCCTAATGTGACAACAGGATATCCAATACTAAAATAAATATTCGAAAATATATAAAAAAATTTTAAATTAATTTAATTAAAACATTTGGTAACAAGGTCATAAATTATTCTATTCTATTTATTATTTAGAAACAAATGTTGATTATTAATTAAGAAAGGAGGAAAAAAATATATATATAATTTTTGTTACTTATGAAATAAAATAGTTTATTAATACAGTGTGCTGCAAATGGACGACAAAGATCTAAATGAAATGGAAGATGTCGTAAGTCTCTTAATCTCACAGCTGCTTCAATATATACAAAAAGAAGCCATAATATTATAGTCGGAAGGCAGATTCCTTTTTCTAAAAAATTTAAAAATTAAATTATTATAGTAAACATAGTTAGATATCTAGTTAAATAATTATAGTTAACATAGCTATAGATATAAAGTTAAATAATTATAGTAAACATAGCTAGATATATAGTTAAATAATAATAATAATTCATAATAATAACTCATTTAAGGTAGTTGTTTCGCGACAATACTAGCAAAAAGTTAATGCTAAAGTATATAGAACAGACAATAAGGATTCATAATTCATAAGCCCAAAACTTTTTGCTGTTTATGTACCACTACTAGCCAATCCCGTGCTCGTTTGACAAATCTGGCAACACTGTCCGAGCTTGTATATATTTTATCATTGAAATTTCAGATAAAGTACATTATAAAGGGAGATTTATAAAAGAAAAAGTTCTTAATAAGCGATTAAAAGCTATTGCGACAATGGCTGAAGCGAAAAAAACGTCAAAAAAAGTACTAAAGTTAATCCACTTTTTAGGTTAAATATATGCATAGTTGTCAGTCTTTTTACTGAAAATTTTTCATTATTTATTCATTATTATCTCAGAAACTGTGTTGTAACTATGAATTAAAATTTTCTTAAAAAATGTATTAGTTATTAGAAATTTGGTGTTTTATTAGACTCTTGAAAACCTTGGAAACAGGCGGATTATGGCGTGAGAATATCCGCTAAAACGTCTCAAAAGTTTTTCGTGAAAATAAATAGTTAGAATATAAGGAAATTTTGTATTTCTTTTTCCTAACGAAGACATTCCACCTGTTTCCAAGGTTTTCAAGAGCCTCATAAAACACCAAATTTCTAATTTAAAACATTAACAGTACCCTATCTAAGTATTAGTTATTTGAAGAAGACAATAAAAGAGTGTGTCTTCTGCTGGAATTATAAATTTTATTTATTTATAAGGTGACTATAGTTTCGTTATAAATAAATAAAATTTATAATTCCAGCAGAAGACACACTCTTTTATTGTCTCCTTCAATATATAAAAATTCTGCTACCCTGGGCACAAAAACTTTCAATTTAGTATTAGTTATTGTTTAATATAAATGTTGGTTTAGTTTTTTATAACAATGGTAAGAAGAGTTTCTTAATTATAATTAAATATGTATGTAAACTTTCCGATATCCCGTATAGTGCAATGTATAAGAGTCTAAAAAACTCTTCGGAATTTAATATCTCCGGAATTATATTGTTCATCAATTTCGTTTTGCCACCAATCGATGCAGAAGTATTTAAATAATAATCTATCTAAATTTCAAAAAGAAAACCCATATGGTGAAACAACTACCTTAAAAAAATAAATTTCCTTTGAACTTCTAGAACTATAATATAAAGACGATTTGGTGTTTGAGTTGTTCAACAAAAAAAAAGTTTTGGTCGAAATCACCTAGATTGCACATTTTTAATGAGATAAACTCATCAGAATGCAAGTCTATTAATTGATTTCTCTTGACTCTTAAGTTAAGTCATTTAAAATGAGCAATCTAGATAGTTTCAACCAAAATTTCTTTTTGGATAAGTATAAATGATTAGTAAAAAATATTTTTTAATGAATAAAATTAAAATTGTTGCCAAGAATAGCAGTTTTTGACGTGACAACGTCTTATAAATTGGTTTGCCGGGTGACACTTCAAGAAACTGCGTTACGCTCCGCTCACGTTATGCGCTCACAATGAGAGCGAGTGAGAGGCACGCGTCCCTTCCACTCGGGCATGGTTAGCCCGCCTAAGAGCGAGAGAGACAGACATAAAAAGTGAAAGGCACACATCGGAATGTTGCTACACCAGGCACTTCTTCCATACGTGCATAACAGCCAGTACGTGCCACCGTTCCTGCAAGTTGATCCTAATATGCCGGTTCTTCTATGCGGTGACTTCAACCAAAACGTGAAGTCTGATGACAAGTTTCTCAAATTCATTAAAGATACGTTTAATCTTGATTGCGTATCAGATATGTCTAAGTCTACTACGTTAAAAGGAACAACCATTGACTTGACATTTTCTAGGCACATTACAGCAGAAACACTTCCTTTCATTTCATATTTCTCCTATCATCGCCCTATCCTCAACAAAATCACTCAGATAGGAACAAGTTAAGTTGTAGTAAACGCTGTTTCATTGTACGCAAATGTATTGCAAGTTATTGTATGTATATTTGTATATAAATACGTATGTATGTGTAAAGGTAAAAATAAAATTTTGTTAATATGAAATTCAGTGGGAGATTCTTTGTATAAATTAATGTTTTAAATATAATTCTTTGTATAAATAAATGTTTTAAATTGTTACTATTATTTCATCCTTCTTCCTACTATACGAATGAATATTCACATTAAAATTATTTTACCACTCAAAGTCGTTGTCACGTAAAACTTTCGCCCGTATACCGACTTTACAGGCAACCATTTTTTTATTTTAATTTGTAAGGAATTTATTATGGGTTTCTTTAGGTTAAAATTAACATTTTCATATATTTGAGTCTATACATATAAATAGATATATAAGTAATATACATATAAATATCTTATCTTATCTCTTATATTATTAAATGAGCAATTCTTGTATATATATACAATCGGATTCTCGAAAACGGCTCTAACGATTTCGCTAAAAATTGGTGTACTTATCAAATCATGAGTTATTAGTTGTGTCAAATTTTTAATCCGATTGAAATAAAGGAAGGGGGTGTAAATAAGTCATGTCTAGAGACCGGATTTTTATGCATTAAAAACTGCCAAACTATGCCATAACATATGCAGTTAAAAAGGCTGAAATATGGAAGTAATATGCAGAATACGTTGAAATATGCAAATATATGCAGTAAAAATTGGCAAAATAAATTTCTTTATGCCCTAAAATATTAAAATTGAAGACAAAAAAACTATATATTTGAAGGAATGCTATGAAAGGAATAAAATGATAAAGTAAGCTATAGACACCAAGTGTCAAATATGTACTTTTATTGAGTAAAAATTTCACAAAATTCTCATTATATTTAATATATTAAAAAATCTTTAAACTCTAAGAAATAATAGATGGTCTTGAATAAAATCAACATAATAAATATAATAATTTTTCAAAAATGTGATCGTAAAAATACTGGGGGGAGGGGGTCAGTTTAATTTAACAGACACGATTGTATTGTATTGCTTTTATTTTTGTATATTAACAAGCTTTTCTTATTGACGTACAAATAATAAACTAATAAAATAATGCAAATATTTAATCTGATCACTACACTAATTTACACACACGAACAGTCAATGGCGAAAATGGGCTATAGTTACCGAAGGACATAAAAAAAAAAAAATAGTAATAATAAAGAAATAATAATTAAAAAAGGATCTCAAAAATAATTAAAATTTGATTGTAATTGTGAATAATTTATGTTTACAAGTATTTTTCTAAATTATCTTCAGGTTATTATGTCTATGGTCACTTAAAATTGATTTATACGATGAAAAGGAGCGCTCCACATCCTCAGATGTAATGGGGGCAAATTTAAAGGAATTTTATATATATATATTTCTCCATTTTTTTTCCAAAAATTTACTTTTAAAAAATCTGTATATGGCGCGAAATAGGCAATATTTGACAAAAAATCCCTCAAATAGGTATGCAATATTCCTCAAATATGGAATTTTATGCAATATTACTCAAATATGAAAAAATATGCAGTATAAAATTTAACCCACAGTATCCTAGATGCATAATTCGGATAGATAATTGATCCCCTGGGTCGAATGTGGTGGAAAACAAAATATGCAATTCCATAGGAATCCGGTCTCTAGTCATGTCGCAAAATAAATATTTTAATCGTTCATATCTCGTCTTCGGTAAGTCGCAGTCTTGAAATTTGAAACTTAAGCTATCTAGATGCTACAAGAAGTAGCACAAGATTTTGGCTAAAATAGAAGTACCGGAAGTTAATGTTTACGTACGTAAGAATGTACCTCCCTGCGTTTCTCAACAGTAAATCTCAGAGCTACGAAATTCGAAACTTAATATAATAATAAAACTTTAGCAAGATGCGAAGTAGGTCTCACAAAAAAAATAAAACAAAATTGAGTTCGATATAGGCTAGAAGTGGTACAGCAAGCTTTTGGTTGAAATCGAAACAACGGAAGTGGACATTTACATAGAAAATTTTTCGTTTTTTTTTTATTTTCTCAAAAACAACATTAACGATTTTTTTAAAAACTGGTGTAGTTATCAAGTGTCATGAGTTAATAGTCGTGTATAGATTTTAATCTGTTTGGAATAAAGGAAGGGGGTGTAAATTAGGAGTGTCGTAAAATAAATATTTTAATCATTCATATATCGTCTTCGGTAAGTCGCAGAGCCTTAAAATTTGAAACTTAAGCTATTTAGAGGCAAAAAGTTACCGAGCATCGCTCGGTGCTCCAGGCACTGTATATTAATTAATAAAATACTATAATTTGTTAGCTTGCCTTGAATTCCAGTGTGCCAGACATATTGAACCCAAACATAAGTACTAGCAGCGAAAAATAGCCAATGAACAGGAATAAAGAAAAAACATATCATATCTGATGTTAATGCTATGCAGATGAAAAATACTGAAAAAGCCTGAAACAAATACCCAATGTTTTAATGGATATTTATAGAAAAAAAAAAGCAAAAACGAATATTTTTACTTACTAGTCCTTGATATTTAAAAGAATCGTACACACTTCTTAATAAAAGCCAAAAGGGCCAAAGAAATTCAAATCGAAATTCCAAAACAAAATCAGCTAGAAGCACCAATGCCCATAAGAACAGAAATTTGAAGTATAAAAGGGTACTGAAATATTTCATTCTAAAATTAATAAGGGACATAAATTATTAATGATCCTATAAAAATACTCTAAAAAAGAATACTAATTATTATTATTATTATTATTTCCGTCCATAATTTGTATTAATTTGAAAGTTTATAATGGGAAAACAAGGACAAGTTTTTATGTGTGACTTTTTTATATATCAGCCAACGTTTTGTCGACTTTGCCGACTTCTTCAGGGCTTCTACAATTATAAGAACATTATTAATAATAAGTTACAAAATTACAATTACAGTTCCAAAACAAACATGTATTAATAGTTTACCCCCTGTAATTGTACTTTTGTAACTTGATATTAATAATATTCATTCTTATAATTGTAGAAGCCCTGAAGAAGTCGGCAAAGTCGACAAAACGTTGGCTGATAAATAAAAAAGTCACACATAAAAACTTGTCCTTATTTTCCCATTTTAAACTTTCAAAAAAAAAAAAGAATAGTAATGTTAGATTATGAAAAATAATTTAACTTAATAATTTTCAAATGTTATAAAGAATATAAAAAATATTTTAAATTAATTTAAATGAAAGTATAATTGAATACATATATAATAATGATGAGAAATGATTTATTAACAGATCAGTAGATTTCTTTAAAATAAGTGGATATGCAAAAGTATCCAAATGATTTGGAAATAATTTCCAAGTGGCCATTTTAATAAACATATGGTTGGTTGCTCGCTCACCTTCCATAAATGCCCTCGGTTATTTTATTCCTTTTTAACTGCCGGCGTAGTTTACCACATTCACCATTTCTTCTCTTCATATTCTCTCAAACAAAATTCAAGAAGAGCAAATTTCTACTTAATGATATTGAAATTTAGATAAGAAACAAGTAGATTGATATGAAGGGATGCATTCTAATGTGTCTGATGATAGCAATCCATTTTCAAATGGCTTGACTTGGATTGCTTGCCATTGCTTTTGGATTGGCTGGCTGGTTCAAAGCAGAGAGTATAAAGGTTCAAAGCAGGCTCAACGAACCAACACCAAAATATATATATGCAACTTGGATTAACCAAGCAACAGGAGAAGATCGGGCTCCTTCGGCTCTGCTCGTATTCCAGTTGAACAAGGCATATTATTAATTTAACGGCGATTAAAAGAAATTATTCATAAATAATTAATTTATCTTTAAATAATACTCCTTTCTGCGCGTTTTTTTACCGCATCTCAAAAGCCAAAAGCCCCTATTTATTGACACTCCTCCAGACACCTTAATTATTCTTAGGGCCAGTTGTATGTCGATTGGTAAAGGTTGTCAAGGCAAATCCTTAGAATTCACTTTGTGCCCGACCGGATGGCCAATCAGATGACACTCACTTCATCTGATTGGCCATCCCGCCGGGCATAAGGTGAATTCTAACTTTTTACCCTTTGTCAACTTTTACACATTATTCATATTTATGTCCCCACTAGACTCGCCCAGCTGGCGTACCGAGTAAAAAAAAAAGTATCTAAAAATATTGGATATAGGGATGAGGAAAAGCAAGTGATAGAAATGAAAACAATGTTGTACTTAGCTCATTCCTGTCACCATGAGCACCTCGAGGAGTGATGTTCAGTTATAAATAATTAAAAATTACTAGAAAATTGTTGCTTTTTGTTAACTACTCCATTAGTTAGCCTTTTTGAATCATTAAGGGCCAGTTGTATGTCGGTTGGTAAAGTCTTTGTAAAAGTTGACAAAGGATAAAACCTTAGAATTCACTTTGTGCCCGGCAGGATGGCCAATCAGATGAAGTTTGTGTCGTCTGATTGGCCGCCCGGCCGGGCACAATGTGAATTCTAAGGTTTTACCCTTTGTCAGCTTTTACAAAGAATTTATCAACCGACATATAACTGACCCTTAAGGACGTTCCCTAATATAGCTCAGATGCAGTTCGCTCGTTCCCCTACTCTCACATGCGCAGAAAGGCAAAAATATTTTAACTGCGTCGTTTCTCGGATCTGGCAACATTGCATTCTTTACCAACGACAATAGTGCGACGTTGCCAAGTCGCCATCTCTCACTTTTTACGCCATGAAAGAAAAAATGAAAACCCTCCCAAGTATCTAACTTTTAACATTTTTCATAGAAAACAAATACCGCTTGATACAATTTAATTGAAAACTTATTGTTTTGCCGAGAGTAGCAGAGTTGTTGATTCACAAAGAGAAACAAAGGGGTTGTGAGCTTAGAAAGAAGAAATTTTTTTCAAAAATTTCTTTCAACATCCACGCGATACTGATCTAATGAAAAATAATATTTATAATTAAAAAGACTGATGATGAGGGCCAAGCCTTCGAAACTATAGTCTCAAACAAATAAATAATATAAATAGGTATACAGATATATAATTTCGATATATATATGTGTTTATGTTTATAAATTCATCAAGCAGAGGACAATCTCTTTGTTTCTCTTTGTGGACAGCTTAATACAATTATTTTAACAGAAAAATATTTGTTATATCTTCAGTTAATGATTCTCAGTTTTTCAAAATGATTTCAAGAAAATTACGATTGTTATTTAATGAAACAGTTACATATGAAAATGTTAAATAACTGTAAGTTTAAACAACCAACTTGGTCAACTTGTAATATTATGATAATAAGTATAAAATATATCAAAGTTAACATCTATTTGTAAATTTTGTAGCCCAATTAACTGAAGATGGCCAAATAAATTCAGGCCGAAGCGTTTTATTCATGGTGTTTTATTGAACCCAGCGCATCCAACTTTGGCTGATACCTGCTCCTCCATCTAATACAGTTTCATCACAGCCACAAACACTAACAACGTAACAACAATATTATATATTATCTCAGTCTTCAGTAGCAAAAGCTGCAGCATGTAAGCTTGGCTATCTTTTCCGGTCCAAACGCTTTTTCACCCCCACTCTCAGGGCGAGATTTAAGCACAGGCTACGCAGGCTGCACCCTATGGGTTCTCATCAGAAAGGGTCTACTTTTTTTTAAATATATTTAACAAGGTTTCAATAAAGATTAATGCACGTTTATTTTTAAGTTTTTAATAGGATAATTGCTGAAAATGCGGTTTTTTACGTTAATTAAAAAAAAATATTTTCCCCGGTAGGGCCAGTCCCACAGGTTCAGCCTAGGCGCCCATAGATCTTAAATCCGGCCCTGGCCCCACTCAACTTCTTGCATTCTTCCCTTACTACCTTAGTCCTCGGGGTTTAAAATTTATTAATTTTTGCTAAATCTTGAAATTCCTTTATACAATTGTTTTCATAATTTCTTCGATGTATAAAATTTATTCTCACTCAATATACAAGTTTCAAGATGTTTAGGAACCTTGAAAAGAATAAAACCTGAAAAAGTGAATCTCTTACAGACAAAACAGGAGAATGAATTTGAATTGAGCTTAAATGATCTTTTTGATATAGCCCTTGCTAATGCTTTAGATATAATAAAAATTAAGGAAGATGCGGAATTTTTAATTCTGCAAAGACAGAAAGGACGCGGCGGTTATATGTTAGGAATAGTCAAGAAATTAACAAGCTGAATTAAAATTAAAAAAAAATATGTGTGAGCCTCAAAATGTAAACAATTAGAAAAAATGTTATACTTTATAAAACGGAATACGCGTAGAGCCCCCGCAAGGGAGCGTCCAAGTGCACCTGTGGGTCCCGGATCCGGATCCCACAAGGGCCAGGGGCCCTGATGTGACATGTTTTTTTAAGGGGCTAGTTAGTAAAAAAAAATGCGTAGGGTGACCAACTTTTTTCACTTCATAAAAAAACACATACTTATTCCATAATAAGGGGCTCGGTTCAGATTTTGGACTCCGGGCCCCAAATTTGATGCGGGGGCATGGTTGATCCACTGGTTCGACTGTATGTATCCTTTATTTATGTATCAAACTTTAAAGTGAAACTTTTTAAAATTCACGGCGCTATTTGCAGTTTCGGTGAATTAATAATTTAATGATAAATATCTCAATCTTATTTTTATTTCGATTTAACATTTTCTTACCTAAAATCAAAAGCCTATAAAAATAATAGAAATTAAGAAATTATCTAATAGTCGGAAATAGATTTGGATTTGTGTTTAGCATCCTTGCAATGTCTTAGCTCTAAAGGAAAAGAGGTCATATTCTATCTCCATCATTTTTAGTCTTTTTCTTCGATCACATTCTAATTAAACAATCGCTCATTATTGAAATCCGTCTCATAAACCAAATTCCTTATTTTTTTATTCAAAAAATTATCTAGCCAATTGATTGGGCTTGAATTTTTATAATATATATATAAAAAATTTTATATCTTTAATAAAGGCTTTCAAATAAATTTGTTGTACATCAAAGGGTTAGGAAGAAAAGTAATGGTGAAATTTAAGTCCAACCTATAAAAAAAATTTTCAATATAAAAATTCAAGCCAAATTAATTTTTTGAATCGAAAAATATGGAATTTGGTTAATGAGACGGATTTCAATAAAAATCTTCACATTCAATCTAAGGGGCACCCTTTATCTAAAACCGTTTTTATTTTTGTAAACTAATGTTTACTTTTCTCAGAAAAAAATATTTAATTTTGAATGTTAATCCTCTATAGATATTTAAATAGTCATCGGAGTTAATTATACATAATGAAGTTTCTTTTAGTAAATAAAATTATCAACATGTTTCTTCATTAGAATTTTTTATATGTAGAATATCTAGGGCGTTAAAGCAAAATGTATCAAACTTTCCACATAAATTTCACCTTTACTGCCTAACCCTTTGAGGTACTCATATTTATATAATGATCTTTATTAAAGAAGATTTATTTTCCAACAGAAACGTTCATACTAGTGAAATGTCTAAAATCAATAGCTTACGAGTTAAAGATATTCCAATATTGTAGAGTGAATGGACTTAAATCAATAACAAAGAATGTCTCTATAGGCGCCATATCCTCTCAATATAACAGATCAAAAGAATTATAAATGAGAAAGAAATCGATCTTATTTTATCGATTTCATCTATCTTGAGGTTCATAGTACCTTTTTAATATAAAATAAGCTGACGTGTTCTGATGCGCCATCCACTTGACTTTACCATACAACCTGACCCCTAAAATTATGTATAATCATGTAGGGGGGTTAGTTTTTGCATTTTTATACTTCTGGGGGTCCACTGATTATGTATACAAAATTTGGTTGAGTTTGGTAAATGGCCAAAATTTTCATTTTTTTGACCCCCCCTCCTCCCCCCATTTTGGGCGGTTAGTTTTTGCATTTTTAGACTTCTGGGGGTCCACTGATTATGTATACAAAATTTGGTTGAGTTTGCTCAAACGGCCTAGATTTTTAATTGTTAACCCCCTCCACCCCCCTTAATTTTGGGTCGATATGTACCAAAATCTAATCAGCTCTTAATCTCAATGGACTAAAACTACGTGTGAAATTTGGTTTCGATATTCAAACTAGTTTTTGAGCTAGCTCGTCCACAAAAATTTGGTAACGCACAGACTAACGGACAACCAGACAGACTAACAGATATTTTGACAAAACAATTATTATGTCGAAAAATATAATTTTTTCGATGTTCACTTATTAGGGCTTTTTTGTAGAGCGAAATGGCCATGGTTTCGCTCAATTTTTTTAATCAAAATAGTTTCAGCCGTTTTTGAGATATTTCCAAAAAAAGAAGGAAAAAAACACTTTTTTCATGCAGGATTACAATACTTGACCATACCCTGTATGATTAAGGGTACTTTATTTGAAGTCTAATTTAAAAAAAAACAAACTAATAACTCCTTTGAGATTTTTTTTGAAAATATGAAATTAATAGATATTATAAAACAATTAATTTCGGCACTGGTTTAGGGAACATATATATATTTCCAAAATTTTCCGGGTGAGGGCCTCCGGATCACCCAGCCTCACCGGAATTTGAGCGTTCAGGCAGTGCTAAATTTGCGTTGAAACCACTGTGTATAATACAAGGCACAATTATCCATACTCGAGTCTAGAGTTTAACAAACTACAGGAACGCACGCGTGAAGTGAATGAAAATTTAGATTTATAATCAGTGCAGTTTCAAGGTCTTAAGTTTTGACGCTGCAAACCAAAAACTACCGCCTCTAAGACAAGCCTCTTAAATAAATTAAGTTTTTTTGAATCGTACCTTACAAGCAGGAAAACTTTAACTTATTTCTAGAGATTCAGTGAAAAACAATTTTTACTTTCACCTATTTAGAATAAGTGGAGTACTGAAACTTGGGGGAAATCCCTTTTGGAATTCTTAATTTCACTGAAGAAAAGATGTTTCTTTAGTCTTTTGCTTCAATCCTCTATGAATTAGGTATCCTTAAATTTGTCTTGTTCATTTTTGAATCAAGATTAAAAAAAATTTTATTTTTTTTTCTAATTTATTATAAGTAAACATTTTTAAATTATTTATTTCTTAGAGAGGAAGTATAAAAAATAGCAAAACAAAAAAATGGAAGATAAAAATTTATAAAATCTTTAATTCTTTTATAAACTTCATATTTATTTACATAATTCATTCTTTTATTATTTTATCTTTTTAAAAAATAAGTTATTCTAAGAAAATGTTGATTAATTTTAAATTGTTAGATTCTAAAATCTTTATAATTTTGATTTCAATATAAAAATGTTTAATTTTACATTATTATTATCTATCTATTAGAAAATCGATTTTAGAATTATCTAGTTCTTTAGCGTGGAAATTATTTAATCTGAACATACATTAAATCATTTTTTATCTAAATTTTTTAAAATATACATGAATATATACAATATTCAGCTTTCACAATTTATAACCCAATAATGGACATTCCATACATTTTCACAGGAGCCAATACAGTTTAATTTTAGCGAAATAAATTAAGTTTTTTTTTGAATAAAATTTATTTTATATCACACTGGCCAATGGTATAACATCTTAAACAATAAAAAATTTGTATGAACTGAACAATTCATATGACCACCCACTGTGAAATTAGAAAGATGGTTATAAAAAAAGTATGTATTTTATTCACGTTTCAGCTTCTAATTTTGAAGCCCATCTATGAGGCTTAGGGCCAGTTGTATGTCGGTTGGTAAAGTCTTTGTAAAAGTTGACAAAGGGTGTAACCTTAAAATTCGTGTCATCTGATTGGCCATCCGGATGGGCGCAAGGTGAATTCTAAAGTTTTACCCTTTGTCAACTTTTACAAAGACTCTATCAACCGACATACAACTGGCCCTAAGTGGTTTAAAACTATATTTAATTTCACTTTAAAACGGTTTTAGAGTCGAAATATCATAAATACAAACTAGAAAATTAAACTAATTTTATCACTTCCCTGGAGAGAAATTCAATTAGATAAACTTTCATTATGTGAAATTGAACCTAATATATGTAAGGAGAAAAAATTACTGGGTTTTTAAATTGGGCAACTGTATTTGAGAATTAAATTTTAATGTTCTTCACTTATTCCGCGTAGAAATTTCAGTGTGCTATTAAAGTGGGCTCTGGTAAGGATATTTCAAAATAGTTTATCTTGGAAAACATTTGCTCAAGACGCAGAACAACTGAATAAAATCAAAATTATAAATTTTTATTTATTGTAAATATTTTATAATGAACTATTCTTTATTAAATACTAGGTTTATTTTAATAAAAATAAATTCAATTAAATAACTTATTATGTATAATATATGAAAATTAGTAAAATATTATATTAGAATATAAATAATATTTGATACGAAATAAATTTCTTTTACCAAAAAATTTAATTCACTTAAATAGGTTTCTTTAAAATTTTTCATATCTAGCATGATCTAGGATCTAGGTCATGATAATTTTTAAAGGCATTTTTACATTTATCAAATTAATAATAAGAGTTTTTTCTTTTTAAAATATCAATATTTTTAAAACCAATGAAGAAAAGTGGATGATCTTCTCGGATGTGGCCATATATTTTGTAAATAAAAGATTACGAGACCGTTCAAAGTATCCCCCCCCTTTAAGGCATAATGACCGAATTTTCACATAGTTGTTTTTTTTTTCTATTAGATTTAATATCTTCTTAATCAAAATTTTAAAAACAAATTAGAGATGGAGAATGAAAAGTTTTTTAATTTTATTCAACTTTAAATATTAACTTGATTTCAATTAAAAAAATATATTTGCTTGTAAATAACGGGCAATGAATTGTCAAAATCTGTGGATGTCTTTTCTCAGCTTCGAGAAATAATATGCGAACTCTACTCGAGCCATTTTATAGATACAAAAATTAGATCATAGTTACATAGAAAGTCAATTAAATAAAAAACAATTGAAGCCCTACCCTGTTTCATAAATTCAATATAATAAAAATTCTACATGAGAATTTTTTTTTAACAACTCCAAGCTCCTTTGTTAAGAAAAATAAATCAAAAACCCCATCAGCAATTCTGCTTTATTATAATACTTGATGGGCCCTAATTAAATTTTGATTAGTTTTACATGTTAACTATCATATTTGGAGCATTAATAACTGTTGAAACTTAAAGTCATCTTATAACTAGAGAAGAATGAATTCCCGGAATATCTAATATTTAATAAACGGATCAGTACAAGTAGCCGAATGATTCTGTATTAAATTGAAGATAAAAAATTGAAATAAATTTTCAATTAGAAATTGAATTTGATTTATAATAATTATTTTGATCATAAGCCAGATTTTGCTCATTAGAAAATCAATAATATTAAGAAGAAAAATTACAACTAATTTACCAAAAACAAAATAAAATACTAGGTAGGTTTCATGTAAATAAATGATCAGATGCTTGTTTAACACGACTCTAGTGTCCTTTGTGAACTCCTGAAGATGGGCTTATACCCCGAAATATATATAGAGTCGTGCTAAACAAGCATTTGATCCTGAAACCTACCTAGTATTTTATATTTTAAATTTTAAAGTTTCTAAAAAAAATTTCTAAGACAGAGATTAGTCAGAAATTTTTGAATAAAATTTTTAAATTTAGTCTTTGGTAGTTTTTTAAAAATAAAGTCATAACATAAAATCATTTTCAAATAGTGGCGGCGATCGCCTCACGTTATTAGTTGTATTACTTGTTTGTTGTTCAAAATAATATTTTCATACAAAAATTATACAAAACAATAAACAAGTAATACATCGATCGCCTCACTGCCGCCACAGTTATTAGTTGTATTACTTGTTTATTGCTTTATATAATTTTTGTATGAAAATAGTATTTTGGATGTAAATAAACACCTTTTAAAAACAAACCAGTCCATAGTGGCAGTGAGGCGATCGCCGCCACATTATAACAATTCCTAAAATAATTAATTTATTTAAGTAATAATTAATTATTTTTTAAGGAATTTGGTGTTGGTACTTGGTGAAACATTTTTTAAATTATTGGATAAAAAATACTTGGCAGGCCTCACACCAAGATATTAAAATAAAACGAATTTATTTTTGGAGAGACTTTAATCTCGATATATATGAGCCGTTTATTTTGAAAGTGGCCTAACTCCAATTTTGAAAAAAATGAGTTAATGACAGATTTAGTTAGATATAGATGTCTTCTTTTCAAATTTATAATATCATAGCCAAAGGAGTACAATATCATGAATTCGTCAAAATATATATAAA
This sequence comes from Forficula auricularia, assembly GCA_024734495.1. NCBI lineage: Eukaryota > Metazoa > Arthropoda > Insecta > Dermaptera > Forficulidae > Forficula > Forficula auricularia. The sequence goes on along the minus strand of JALMQS010000118.1, from coordinate 5,961,681 downwards.
TATATGTATTTATAAAAATATAAATATCTCAAAATAACAAATAATGGACTTAAGGACACTTTCAAAATAAACGGCTCATATATTTCGGGTGGCTAACCCATCTTCAGTTACTTTCTGTTGCACCTGAAGTTGTTTTTTTTTTTATTGAGCAAATTTGATACAATATATATACAGTTTGATCTCAATAAGACATGTGGGATTTAAGTTTACAGAATGGAAGAAAATCGTACATTACCCTGCAAAGGGCATTCGCCGATATGGCTTTTCTTAAATTTATTTATACAGTAATCATTTGGGAAATTTTAGCCTATTGATTATTAGGGAGAGTATCGGGGGTTTTTTTGTTATTTTTATCTGGGAAAATGCTCAGGAAAAACCCAGTTTTTTCGGATGTTTGAGAGAGGACCTTAGTAGAAATTTTGGGAGGACGAAGGATGCGGGAGAGGGCATGAAGATGGGTTAGCCACCCGAAATATATATAAAGTCTCTCTCAAAAAAAAAAAAAAAAATGGTTTTATTTTAATATCCCAATGTGAAACCCACCAAGTATTTTTTATCCAATAATAATTAATTAATATGAATTTTGATTTTCATAGTTGTAAGTGAAATAAGAATACAAATTAATGTACTTGTTATTTAAATCGTTATAAATTTATTGTTCCGTTTAAATTTTAATTTATACAAAATATTAGATTTGAGTTCCTAGACAAATGAATTTGGTAAAGAAGAGAATTCCTGTTAAAGTGAAAAAATAACGTGAAATGATCTTAGAGTTAAAGTCTCGGTGCTTTTTAGCCAAAATTATTAGATATCTCTGAGCTTAATTCAATGTATCGTGTGAGAGCAAAGAAACAATACAAAACAAAAACATTAATTATCTAATTTGATCACTAATGTCCTCAGATACAATATCACCTAAGTCTTGAATTTTTTTCAAATCGTTAAATAACATCTGTAAGGTAGCACGAATTTTCGCACTATTTGAAATAAGATCCATACTACTTGATGAGTGTGAGGATTCATTTTCAGTTGTTATTTCGGAGTCTCTTATTTTTTGGGATGTACTATCATTACATTCATATTTTTGGATTCTTTGAAGTGAATTTGTATTTTCAAGTACTGTTATACGTTCCTCCAAAAATTTTAAATTATTTAATAAAAGAAGCTGTTGTTGTTCTATATGCATTATTAGATGGAGACGACATTCATTTGAATCAATCATCCTTTCAGGAATTGGAAAATTATGCCCTGAAAAATATATGGAAAAAGCATATTAATTGAATATAAAATTAATTGTTAATTTTAAAAATAAAAATAAATTAATTTATAAAAAACTACAAGAGAAAGGTTTTTTTAATTGAATTTATTGAATAATTAAGGAGGTTCTTCATGACAATCCACACAAAAAGTTTTAGCCTCGTAATCACTCTATAAATATGGACGGAACTAAAATTTTAGGTTATGTTTTTTTAATGTGACTGTCCACTCACAGTCATGCGCGGATCCAGGAGGGGGGGCGACCGCCCCCCCCCCCCTAAAGCATTGGAGATCAAAATTTTTATATGTTTATTTAATTTTTTTTATAAAATTAAATTTTAGAATTGAAGAAAATAAAGTTCTATGTGGGGGCGGCGTCTCTGACCCCCCCCCCCCGCTTGGACAATTCGATCGTTACACACTTCCGAGATCAAAAGTAGATCTTATATATCTATCATCTACCCTATGTTAAAAATGTCATTTTTAACTTCAATTATTTCATGTTTGGTGTGGTAAATCGTATTCAAATTTTAACAGTATGTGTATTATGCTTTTAATGACTTATATTCCAAGTTTCAAAAACTTCTTGAATATTTGTGAAAGAACTACCTTAAGAAGTTAAAAAAATTAAAATAAATAATATTCCATTTTAATTCAAAATGTTTAAATATTGAAACTGCTTTTATCTAAACACTACTATTTGAAAGTTAGTGGGTGAAGATAAAAATTATAAAATTTTAGAATCACTCTTATACCCGCCGGTTTGGGGATCCAAATATCAACTTAGATTCGATCAGCAGAGATGCCGGAGTTGGATAATATCGCGGGCCTCACCTCATATTAAAATAAGCTGACGTGTTCTGATCCACTTGATTTTACCATACAACCTGGCCCCTAAAATTATTTATAATCATGTAGGGGGGAGGGGGGTTAGTTTTTGCATTTTTATACTTCTGGTGTCCCAGTGATTTATGTATACAAAATTTGGTTGAGTTTGGTAAATGGCCATGATTTTCATTTTTTGACCTCCCTCCCCATATTTTGGGCGGTTAGTTTTTGAATTTTTAGACTTCTGGGGGTCCAGTGATTATGTATACAAAATTTGGTTGAGTTTGCTCAAACGGTTTAGATTTTAATTTTTAACCCCCCCCCCCCTTAATTTTGGGTCGATATGCACCAAAATCTAATAGTCTAAGAGCTAGCAACGTCGCCAAAAAGTTTATTCTCAACCGGCTAATTTTTCCCTTTCTTATTGAAACTAGATAGGGATGCAACAAGTCTGACACCTGGGAGCGGTTGCGTTTACTACTGCCCATGTAGTTTGTAGAGGTAAAAAATCGATATTTTAAATCCATTCTCAACCGACTAATTTTTTTTTATAATTTTCAATGTATCTTTACCATTTTAAATTTCTAGTTGACAGACACCTATCTTGTTGCTAACATTGTGACAGATCCAATCAAAGTAATTAAAAAATAATAATTTTAAAGTCATTCTCAACCGTCTGTCGTTTTAATATATATATAGTTCAGCACTCAAAGAATACAAAATAAATTTGACTGACGAAAATTCGGTTGTTTAATTAAGATACAGAGCAATTTAAGTCCCGAAAATAGGCGAGTTAGAAGAACATGCCTGGTGAGTTTTTTATCTTACTCAAAAACAGTGCATTATTTGAAAAAAAGTTTCAAATAAAAAATTTATTTATATCAAGGGGAAAACTAAACTACGCTATTGTTTGTAGGCCTAGAACAAGCTTTCGTGGGTATTTGAAGGTCAGGTTCTGTTTTTTAAATGGAAACCTATAATTTTCTTTACATAGCCTAGATCTAAAAAAAAAACTGAACATCTTTTATAAGAACTATTTTTTTATTCAACATCAAATAAAAAATATTAAGCCAATTAGATCTCAAAAAATCCAAATAATAATTATTTTTAACAATTATTCAAATTAATCATCAAATAATAATAATCAAATAGTTAATAATTTAATAATAATTAAAAATTTAATAGTTTTGTATTAAATAATAAAATATTGGACTTTTTGAGTTCTAAATTAATTAAAATTTTTTATTTTGATGTCGTATAAAAAAATATTTACTATGAAAGTTGTTCACTTTTTCTTGTAAATCTAGGTAATGTAAAAAAAAAAAATAGGTTTCCATTTAAAAAATAGAAATACCCTGGAAAACTTGTTCTAGGTCGACAAACAATAACTCACCCGGTATATTATGAATTTAAAGACGTATTTGAATGATAAATGGAAATAGATAGAAAGACAATTTTAAATAATGCCTAACAAAAATCCAGGTATGCAGCACCCCTTATGTTTCAATTTTAATTTGCATTCGAGATTCAGCTTCAATTTCTTTATGGAATTTTAACCATCATTTTTAATCATTAAATTATTTATTTAATAATTAAATATTTGATCATTTATTTGAATAATTATTAAAAAAAAAATTATTATTTGGATTTTTTGTAAAGTGACCACACGTCCCGATTTTGGCACGACAGTCCCGCGTCCCGCCGATTTTTAAAAATGTCCCGCTTTTTAGAAAATATCTGCTTTTCTTATTTTAAATGTACTGTATATTTTACCTATTATTTATTAATTATTATAGTGAAATAAAAAATACATAAATAAAAAAAACACATAAAATGCATGCAGAGTAAACTAAATTAGGCGATGTAGCGAGTTAGATTTACTCGGTGGTGTTCGATCATTGTCGTTACGTCTTGTCTTAATGCAGATAAGTGGAGACAGCGCAGAAATTTTTCTAATATTTGCTCGGAATATCTTGAAGAATGGACAGTTCAATTTGAGGATATTAAAAATTTTCATTGGGTGACATTAAAAAAGGAGATTTTATGGGAATATGTGGAAAAATCTTTTGAATATATGACTAACCATTTTCCGAAAAATAATATTTTTGAAAATGATCTTTTTGATGATGTGATGTCATTGGTAAAAAGATACGTTACTGATGAAAAAATTAAATGTTGTTTGTCTGCAAATGTGGAAACATACAAAAATGGACAGAGTTATTTCTTCATTTTAAACAGAATAATATTCGTTATCAAAATATTTTGAAAATTGTAGAATAAGTCCTCTCTTTACCAGGAACAAATGCAGCAACAGAACGTGTTTTTTCTAGTATCAATAAAATATGGACAACTGAAAAAACGCAGTTGAACATTATAACTTTAAAATCTATATTAATCGTAAAATATAATTTTACCAATTCATGTTAGAAATTTCACATTTTAATAAATGATCCGAATCTATTGCAAAGAATTCACTCGGATCAAAAATATGACCGTGAAAGAAAATCATAATTTTTTTTTAAATAAAAAATTTAAATTAATTAAAAATCATAATGTTCAAATTATTGTTTTTTACAAATATTTTTATAGTTACCAATAATTAATAATAAATACATTTTTGTATATTTATAGACATAGTATATGAATGTATACAATAAAATATATTTTTTTGAATTATTGGTCTGCTTTCATAACTAAATTATAATTCTCATTTAATCCCATTTGTCCCGCTTTGTCTCAATGAAAATGTGGTCACTTTAATTTTTTGAGATGTAATTGGCTTAATATTTTTTATATTTGATGTTGAATAAAAAAATAGTTCTTATAAAAGCTGTTCAGTTTTTTTTTTAGATCTAGGCTATGTAAAGAAAAATATAGGTTTCCATTTAAAAAACAGAACTTGACCTTCAAATACCCACGAAAGCTAGTTCTAGGGGTACAAAAAATAGCGTAGTTTAGTTTACCCCTTGATATAAATAAACTTTTATTTGAAAATTTTTTTCAAATAATGCACTGTTTTTGAGTTATAAGATAAAAAACTCACCCGGCATGTTCTTTTAACTCACCTATTTTCGGGACTTAAATTGCTCTGTATCTTAATTAAACAACCGAATTTTCGTCAGTCAAATTTATTTTGTATTCTTTGAGTGCTGAACTATATATATATTAAAATGACAGACGGTTGAGAATGACTTTAAAATTATTATTTTTTAATTACTTTGATTGGATCTGTCACAATGTTAGCAACCAGATAGGTGTCTGTCAACTAGAAATTTATAATGGTAAAGATACATAGAAAATTATAAAAAAAAAAAATTAGTCGGTTGAGAATGGATTTAAAATATCGATTTTTTACCTCTACAAACTACATGGGCAGTAGTAAACGCAACCGCTCCCAGGTGCCAGACCTATTGCATCCCTATCTAGTTTCAATATGAAAGGGAAATATCGAAAAATTAGCCGGTTGAGAATGACTTCTCGAAAACGTTGCTAGCTCTCGGACTATAATCATCTCAATGGACCAAAACTACGTGTGAAATTTGGTTTCGATATTCCCACTAGTTTTTGAGCTAGCTCGTCCACAAAAATTTGGTAACGCACAGACTAACGGACAACCAGATAGACTAACAGACATTTTGACAAAATAATTATTATCTCGAAAAATATAATTTTTTCGATGTTCACTTATTAGAGCTTTTTTGTAGAGCGAAATGCCATGGTTTAGCTCAATTTTTTTAATCAAAATAGTTTCAGCCGTTTTTGAGATATTTCGAAAAAAAAAGAAAACAAAACCACTTTTTTCATGCACCATTACAATACTTGACCATACCCTGTATGGTTAAGTAAAATATTTTTTATTCATTCAGAAAACTACCTTTTGGTGAGCCCCGGGCCCCTTAATTTTTAAATAGAGTATTAAAAAAAATACATTTTACCTGTTGAAGATGCAGAGGACTTTGAAGAAGCTAAGCGAACAAGATCCGAAGAAAAACCAGAGTGTTGAAATATACTTTTTAAGAGAGGATTGCTATTTGACAGAAGACGATTTTTAAGGAAAACTTGATGCAAGAGGGCGGGTGCCTCTTGACCCGATGACAACAAGTTGGAAAGCAAAACTTTTGAATCCTTGTCATTACGATCCCCGTCCAATTCCCTTATATTTTTTTCTTCCCCATTTTCTCTTCTAATAGCCTCTTTTATAACTTGTTTATTTTCTAAGTTGGCTTTAGCTACAGAATCGAATTCAGAAGGCTTTGTTGTGGAAGGCGATTTTTGAAGATTTTTAGTTTGTTCAAAATATTGTTTTTCTTTGGATTTAATATCGGATTGTTTTGAGGTAATTGGTGATTGTTTATCATTTCTATCAGGGTTTTTATTTTTTAATTTATGAGAATCCATTTCTTCATATATTTGTTTTAAATAGCTCAAATGACCTTTACAAAGATCCTCAGATACAAGAGAAGAAGTTGAGTCATCCGAAAAACAAGATTCTTCTTCTAGATCTAAATTATTATCATCATTTTTTTCTTTTGTTATTACTTGTTTGTGATAGGGTGTTTTTTCTATTAAAATACTTGGAGATTTCAGAGGTATTGGATTAGATAAACCTTTTCTTATATAATATCTTCCAGCAATACAATGGTCACAAAATAAGTCTTTTTCTGAGACATTACAGGGAGAAATAAATTTGCACAAGTCTTCTAAATTTTTAATTGAGAGGTTATTTAAGCTTATTGGAGAAGATTTATTTGAAAAATGTTGTTTATTTCTAAAATTAGATAAATTATCTTCTGAATGGGTTGATTTAGATAATTTGTGATTATCCATTTTTTGTTCTGTTTTCGAGTTTGAGCTGTTATTTTGTTTAGCTGATTCAGACAATGATTTTAAAGCTGTTTCTTTTTCATTAGAATTTCGAATATTGTCTTTATTAAATAGATTACATGATTTAATTTTTTTACTTTTGACTTTAATCTTTTTATTTTTGATATTATTAAATAGTGACTTTTTACAATTAGTTTGGTTGGGCTGTTTATCTTCGGTATTGCTTGATTTTGGAATAGATAATTCAGATAAATTTTGTTTGCCAGAAGAGTTTAAATTTTGTTTATCAGAAGAGTTAGCTTCTTTTAAAGGATTTGAATTAATTTCTTTAAAATTATTATGATCCTCATTAGATTTGTATCTTGTATTATATGATTTAAATTCTTTATTTTTGACTTTGGTTTTTTTGTTTTTCAAATTAGTGAATAAAGAATTTCTTACAGTAATTTTGGATTGTTGTTTAACTTTATTATTGCTTGTTTTAACTAAAGAATTCTTTAATTTTGACCTTAAAGAAACAACATTGGGTGAATGTATCCTTATTTCCTTTGATTCAGAGTTATTTTTTTTATGTTCTTTATCTTTTGGAATTTCTCGAAAGGATTTTTTATCATTGTCCTCTTGATTAATTCCTATTTGTTTTAACATTATTTTCTTTTCATCAGAAGTTGTTGTTTCGTCTTTTTGTTCATTTTCTTTAGAATTAATTTCAATCGTTATTTCTTTAGTATTTTCATTAAAAATTTCTTTTGAATCTTGATCCGTTTTTAAAATATCTTTTTCAGAATCTTTTATTTCATCATTAATAAAATCATTAGATTTGTTTTTGTCAGTATGTTTCTCTGAATTGACTGTTCTTTCTTCATACTTTTCTGGTTGAAACTGTTTTTCATGAAAATTATGAATTTTATCAAATGATGAATCTATTTTTTGATTATTTATAGAAGTATTATTCTTTAACTCGTTTAATTCATCACTTGTTTTCAGTGAATTAATTTTAGGAGATGAATTTGTTATTTTATTAATTATTTTTGGCATTAGAGAGGCTTCATGTTTTTTTCGCTCGTTATCAAATTTTAATAGATGATTTCTTTGTAAATCAGATTGATCTTCATAGAGTAATTCCATTAAAAAAGCATTAAGGGTTGATGAAGAGGTATTTAATAACTTTTCTGTTAGTTGAGGTGAAAGATATGATGAAATAGATCTTTTAATCGAATTTGTACTATTTTTCAATGAAGACTCAATTTCACAATTTTTTAATGTGTCATTAAAGGAATTTTTAATTTTGTCCTGATACAATGAAGAAAAGTCTTTTGGAGACATCCATATTTCGTTCCAATAATATAATTTAGGATGATCTTTATTCCTATAAAAACAGAAACTATCAAATTATAAAATAGAATAAATAGTATTGAGAAAGGCAGCTATAAATATAATAAATTATTTATTATTTTTTTTTAAAATAAAATATGTAATATAATAATTAAAAATACTATGATAGTTTACCTTGAAACATCAATTTTTTTTCTTATATTTCGTAGCTTTTTCCATGATTCTAATAAGTCTTTTGATATATTCTTATTAGCATAGAATAAATTTCTTTCTTGTAATGAAAGAGTTACTTTTGGATTTGGATAATTTAATCTAAAAAATAAAATTTTCATAAATTGAAATAAGTTACAAAAATTAATAAATATATTAGAAATAGTTTAGAATTGTTATAAATGTTAATATAAACGGGAGCTCAAAATATATGATAATGGAAAATTTTAATTTGATATGAATTTTTTTGTAGAATTAGGAGATTTTTTAGGGTAATACCGCACATGGTGAATTTAGCAAATTAAATGAAAAATGAAAATTTAACATTAATTTTCTAAGAGTCAAGTCCCCTAGCTCCAAAGAGAGAAGAGCTCGCTGTCTCATTTTCTATTTCATCTAGTTTGAAATTGAGCGGCGAAGACTGGTTTGACGCAACCACTCGACTCTACCATATCCCAAGTCTTTCATTTCTCTAAAAGTCCCACAACCTATATCCTTCTTTATCTGGGGGAAAATTTATAATTTAAGTCTTCCCCTTTTCTTTCTCACCTCACCCTTTGAAAAATCCCTAAGCAATCATCCCTCATCCCCCTTCGTGTCTCAAGATGTGCTCTATGATTTGGGCTCTTCTTTTCTTAAGGATCCTTCCAGAGAGTTCACTCTTTAATAATTTTTTCAAGAACTTCCTCCTTTGTAACTCTATCCATCTATTTCATCTTTAACATTAATCTGTAGTACGACATTTCGAAGGTCGTTACTCTCCTTACTGTCTTAAGCCCCATTTTAGATTTAAGGTAGTTCTTTCACAAATGCAAAAATTCAAGAAGTCTTTGAAACTTGGAATACAAGTCATTAAAAGCATAATACACATACTGTTAAAATTTGAAGACGATTTACGACACCAAACATGAAATAATTGCAATGCATAGGGTAGATAGGGAAAGGGTGGGGATATGATCATTATTTTCTTTTTTTTCTTTGACAGACTTTCACCATCTTGATGAAAAACTAATATTTGTTAGAATAATATATTCAGAATAACTTAAAAAAAAATAGAAGTTATTTTTCACGTAGTTTTGATAAAAACAAAAATAACATATTTGGGCGATTATTTTTAGTGGAGGGGATATAAGCACAATGGCTTGGAAACGATCCGGCAAGTATGTGTGTATCCATAGAGATTTCGTAGTGTGAGTGCTACAGTCACGTTAAAAAAACATAACCTAAAATTTTAGTTCCGTTCATATTTATAGAGTGGTTACGATGCTAAAACTTTTTGTGTGGATTGTCGCGAAAGAACCTCCTTAATTTCTTTTTGTCTCACATGATTTCTTTTAAGTTCTCCCCGCTTATTTTTATACACTATGATAGGCAATATGGATTTAGAGAGTACCTATATACAAGCGATATTTGAAAGTTTGTAACTCATATCTGGAACAAAGCCCTACTGGTACTTTTAATAAAGTTGGGATAAAAGAACTTATTCTTTAACTTATGCGAATATGTAGAATATAAATAAATCATTTGGTACTCACGAAGGTAAACGGCCATGATTGAGCCATTCCTGATCATTGAAAAAGCGAAGAGATGATCTACGTCCTCGATATGGATTTTTACAGGTAATACAAAAATATTTTTCAGGGACTTCAAAATCTCTCTCAATTCCCATACAAGCTCCATGTTGCCAACACAGACAAATATCACACTGTAAATAGATTTTTATTATAAAAGAATACTTAAAATATATTCAAATATTAAATTTATGTACTTGAATCATTAAACCATCTTCTTCTTCATAGCCACATCTACAATGAATCACTTCTTCTTTTCTAAGATGATCTGGGCTATTTCTTAAACACAATTCATTTTCAGAATCTTTACAGGTCTGTATAATGGGGCTCAATTCATTAAAATCTTCTTCAGTTTTATCAGGAATTGGCTCCTTCTGATTGATAATATCATTTAATGTATTCTCTTCTTCAACTAAAAGCAATATTTTGTATAAATTAAGAAAAATTATTTATATTTAAATCTTTATAAAATTTATAATTTACTTATTATTGATGTTTCTATACAAGAACTTGGAGGTTCAGCTAAAGCAGTTGTCGTTATTTCAGGACGAATTTCTTTGACTAAAATAATTATTTATTATTAGTTAAAAATAAAAAAATAAATTTAAAAAATATTTCCAAGTTGTTACTTTTTCGCTTTTTCGGATTAATATTTTCCGTAACAAAATCAGGGAAACTTCTCTTCCCACTGGATCGTTTTTCCTCTTTGTTCTCAGAAGGTGATGGATGAGATATAGTTTTACTATCACCAGCACTTGCTCTCCTCTCTGCCTCTTGCATTTCCAAAACTTGTTCAGGAGAAAGTGGACTACTGTAAATAAAACAAATATGATCGTTTAATTTTAAAATTTTCACAAAGTGAACAAGGTGCAATAGAAAAATAAGCTGACGTGTTCTGAGGTGGCCATCCACTTGACTTTACCATACAATCTGGCCCCTCACTTATATTTAATATTTAATAAAATTATTTATAATCATATAGGGGAGGGGGTTAGTTTTTGCATTTTTAGATTACTCTGGGCCCACTGATTATGTATACAAAATTTGGTTGAGTTTGGTAAATGGCTAAGATTTTGATTTTTGACCCTACACTCCCCCCGACTTCTGAGAGTCCACTGATTATATATACAAAATTTGGTTGAGTTTGCTCAAATGGCCTAGATTTTTAATTTTTAACCCCCCTCCACCAATTTTGGGTCGATATGCACCAAAATCTAATCAGCTCTTAATCTCAATGGACCAAAGCTACCTATTTAGGACTAAAAGTAGAATATTTTTTAAACTATTATTATAAAGTAAAAACAGGCAGTACCCACTGGAGATGAATTTTCATTTCAGAATGCATATTGAACGATATATTAGCTTAATTTCTTTATTTTATTCAATAAAATAAGTTTCATTAGAAATAATGGTAAAGGTAACAAGGAATGGATCTACATATTTTATATGATAAAAAATAAACTAATTGAGAAGTCGACCTGTTTTTTTTAGTATATCATTAGGCGGATTAACTTAAAATTATGATAGCTGACTAATAAACAATAATATTTTCAATAGTTTTTTGGGTAAATGTATTGAAATGTCGCTCCATCTATTTTCCATGTTACTATAAGTAAGCAATTGAAATGAGCGACATTTCGATACATTTAGTCAAAAAATTATTGAAAATAATTATTTTTGATTAGTTAGCTATCATATTTTTAAGTTAATCCGTCTAATATGATATAGCTTAAAAAAACCACGTCGACTTCTCAATTAGTTTATTTTTTATCATATAAAATATGTGGAACCACACTTCGTTACCTTAACATTATTTCTAATGAAGCTTATTTTATTGAATAAAATAAAGAAATTAAGCTAATAAATCGTCCAATATGCATTCTGAAATGAAAATTCATCTCCAGTGTGGACTAACTGTTTTTTACTTTATAATAATAGTTTAAAAAATATTCTACTTTTAGTTCTAATTAGGTAGCCAAAGGTTAACGAAATTAGACAAATAACAAATAACTTTTCTCATTTTACTTTCATATCTCAGGAGAAAGTTTTTCACAAGGTTCATACAATTAATTAAGGAATATAAAATGTCTAATATAAAAAGAATATTGATGCTTGAGTGTAAAAAACTAAACGATAGAATAAGAGGAAGAAATATGATATATAATTAGAAAAAAAAACCGACTTCAAAAAAATTAAATGCAACAAATAAAATAATAAGAACTCAAAAATAAAATGCACTAAAAGGTATAAAATAATTATCTTATTTAGTTACAACTAAACGATGAAATTGTTACATGAAATTACTTTTTGAAGTCGGTGCCAAACATATACATTTTATGAATCGCACTCGACGGATCTTAGTACGTTTAGCGGGTAATGAAGACAATATCGCGTACGCTCGCTTATATAGTTTGTTTGGCACCGACTTCAAAAAGTGATTTCATGTAACAATTTCATCGTTTAGTTGTAACTAAATAAGATAATTATTTTATACCCTTTAGTGCATTTTATTTTATTTTTGAGTTCTTATTATTTTATTTGTTGCATTTAATTTTTTTGAAGTCTCTCGATTTTTTTTCTAAAAATTATTTTTATTTTTCTCTTTTTAGGGATGTTAAGAATAGTGACTTATGATAATATCTTGCATGCATCTCGTAAGAGAAAGATTCGGGCGAAGGAATCAGAAATTGATAATAAAATTCAATCATTCATAAATAGAGAAATTATCTCGAAACGTTAGGGGCTTTTAAATGAACGTTTTAAGATTGTTTTTTTTTATAAAAGATTTTATTTATTATAATTTCGATTATTTGCTCATAAGAATTGGAGATTTCCGTTATCTTGTTATTGATCATATCAACAAAACTTGACCAAATTAATATGGGATTACCCCTAAAGTTATCCCTTTCTAATAAAAAAAGAATCATCGAAATCGGTCCATAAACAAAGAAGTTATGGGTAAACATACATAACAAAAAAGGTCCAATACCAATGAAATTTATACGGGACCAATCGGCGACTATACTGATCCCAAGTCAAAAAAATCATCGAAATCGATCTACATGGTAAAAAAAAATCGAAGAACAAACATCATTAGAACTTGACCCCTAAGGTATCCCCTTTCCAATAAAAAAAGAATCATCGAAATCGGTTCATAAACAAAGAAGTTATGCGTGAACATAAATAACAAAAAAAGTCCAATACCAATGAAAAAAAACGTGACCAATCGGGTACGAGACTGAACCCAATGCAAAAAAAAAATCACCCAAATCGCTCCACAAGGTAAAGAGAAATAAATGTTCAAACACAAAAAAAAAAACAGACATTCCGTCGAATTGATAACCTCCTCCTTCGTCGGTTAAAAATAGCAATGTCACATTTAGCTCGGGATTGAACTTATTTATATGTACCTTGAGCCATATGTGGTGTCAGGTCTATGAACCGGATATAATGTTTTTATTCCGGTTGATTCTTTAGGAATTTCTTTGACAGCAGATTCTTTCTGATCTGTATTCTCTTTTATTCGTCGTTTTTTTGAATCATCTTTAAGCAGTTCAGGCGAATTTATGGATGAAGTTGTTAATACATTAGGAGTTTGTGCTACAACTTCATTAGGCGGTCGGTTTTCTATGTAGAGAGATTGACCAACAGTACGTGCATAAGCAAGATCTGCTACATTAGGAGTGGAGCCGAGCATGTCATTATATTCAGTATGAGAATGCTTGAGGTGCATTAAAAAAGAAAAAAAATTATATTTATATCTTAATTTAAGGATAAATTAAATTTGTATAATTAAGAAACAATTATCAAGAGAAACAAAGAAGAGAAAAATTTAAGATGGCTAAGTGAGATATTCTTAGGGCCAGTTGTATGTCGGTTTTGTAAAGTCTTTGTTAAAGTTGACATAAGGTAAAACCTTAGAATTCACCTTGTGCCCGGAGGGATGGCCAATCAGATGAATTCTTGTCATCTGATTGGCCATCTGGCCGGAGCACAACGTGAATTTCAGTGTTTTACCCTTTGACAACTTTAACAAAGACTTTACAAACCGACATACAACTGGTTCTTAATTGCAAGTATTTTTTTTTTTTTTTTTATAATGATATTGTTTCAAGAAGTTGCACCAAGAAGTTACAACCTCTGTAGTCCGTGGTGGACCCTTGTATCGTGATGATAATGAGTGATTTAGGGATTGGGTAGCAGTCAATTTTACTTTGAACATATGATAGTAGTATTCACTTACTAAAAGAATGTTTTCATTTCGTAACAGTTTACCGCATCCTTCTTTTGGGCAAATAAATGAATGGTCCTTTTTTTGGATCGCAATTTTACCTATTTGAAAAACTAGAAAAGTGTATTAAATTTAAATTAATTATGATAAAGTAGAAGTTTATAAAATTTAAACTGTAAAACCCACTCACTACCTTGATCAGTTTCAGTTTTAGTAATAGGTTCCAATGATATTGTAGACGTCGATGGAGGTGTTGAAGATTTTTTTTGAACTGGTGATAAAGTTTTAATCTTTTTACTTGGAGAGGGTAAAGCATTTGCATTAACTCCATTTCCAGTCCTTTTAATACTAAAAATAAGGAATTAACATTTCTTATTTCAGATGATGGGGCACACACTGAGACATGGGGGACTGCTTAGGGATATCTTGGAGGGGGAGGTGGGAAAGAAAAGGGGAAGGCCCAGATTGGAATATTTCAATCAAATAATTGGGGATATGGGATGCCAGACATTTAGAGAGGTCAAACAGCTGGTGGGGGACAGAGCCAAGTGGAGACGGGTAGTTGCAAACCAGTCTTAGGACTTTATACTCAATGATGATTTCTTATTTATTTATTAATGGAATGGGTGGCAAATTAAAAATTAAATTTTTATTAGTCACAATCAAAATAAAAGTGGAGAAAAATTGACCAGAAACAAAATAAACATAAAAAAAAGCGTTTTTAGTATATGTATTTAAATGTGAAAGCAATTCGAATTAACGAATCAAATATTATAAAAAGACTTTAAAATATATATTCAAAAAATTTGATTTCATTAGATAATGAATCCAAAAACATTTTCACAAATTATTTTAAATCAGGGTGGCCACAGAAAAATAATTTCAAATTACCCTGATAATTCCAGGTTTTCCAGGAAATTTATTATACTTTTTTATGATTTGAATATCTTATTTGTATGATCGAGATATTTCAAGTTTTGATTAAAGTCATTTTTTAGTACTTTTTCAAATCGAAATTGAGCATCAAAAAAATTTTCTCGCATTTTTTTAAGCATACAAAACTTTATCTCTTAAACTAATGATGGCACAGTAAACCTTTTTTTACTGTACGATCATTAGTTAGAGATATCGATAGTAAAAAAAGCAAAGGTTGCTTTTCACTTAATGGCTGATATCTCAGCGATAAATAGTCGCAGAGCAAACAGAAAAATACCAAATTGAAGCTTGAACACCAGGCTCAATGACCCAGTATAAAAATAAACGGACAATTAAATGAAAAAAATGGTATAACAAAATAAATTAAAAAAGTTTCATCCAAAACTAAAACGTTTTCATTTTTGTTTGAATACAGAACAAATTGTAAAAAAAAAGTATACATTTTAACAAATATGGAAATTATCATGGCAGGAAAGTTAAAAAAATGAAGAATTAATAATTAATCAAATTAATTATTCGCGCCTTACTATTGACGATTCTATATGAAAAATAAACGAGTTGAAGTTGAAATACTTGATGATAAGGGTATATCACTCGTATCCATAATAAGTATTAATTAAAACGGGAATAGCAGGGAATTGGACAATAAATAAAAAACAGAGTTTTTATTAAATGGGCCAGACGTTTCATATTTATAAATTTTTTCTAATTTCCTATTTTATCATTCTAGCCACTGAGGAAGTCGAAATCTGGCCCATTTAATAAAAACTCTGTTATTGGATAAAAAAATACTTGGTAGGTTTCACATTAAGATATAAAAATAAAACGAATTTATTTTTGGAGAGACTTTAATCTCGATATATATATTTCAGGTGGCTAACCAATCTTCAGGAGCAACAGAAAGTAACTGAGCTGGATAAGTTGAATTTCTCTCCAAAAATAAATTCGTTTTATTTTTATATCTTAATGTGAAACTTACCAAGTATTTTTTATCCAATAATTTAAAAAAGGTTTCACCAAGTACCAACAACAAATTCCTTAAAAACTATTAAAAACTCTGTTTTTTATTTATTGTTCAATTCCCCGCTATTCCTGTTTTAATTTTACTTAATGATAGTTTCACGACTAAAAAAAATGTGAGATATTTAAAAAAATTATTTGAAATTTCTTTAAAATATATTACAATTAAATTCCTTGATATTTCCAGGTTGCATTAAATTCGCTGATAATTCCAGGTTTTCCAAGTCTGTTGGCCACCCTGTAAATAAGGTATTACGCGTTGTCCGATGGATCTCATATTTTGTAGAAATTATTTATTATTATTTATTATTTGATAACCAGTAATGCATTGTTAACCAAAATTTTTCTTTAATTTAAATAAAACTTTTGATCAGCAAAACAATGGCGAATAAACAAAATAAACATATACCTATATATATATATATATACACTGTGGTGCAAAAAAGTGGAACACTTAGAAAAATTTAGTTTTTTCAAATAATTTTCAGCAAAAACATATTTTATTTAAACTTTTAATACATTCTGTGATTGTACACATATTTGTAAACATTTTTAGAGTGAAACT
The DNA here is from genome assembly GCA_024734495.1 of Forficula auricularia. NCBI lineage: Eukaryota > Metazoa > Arthropoda > Insecta > Dermaptera > Forficulidae > Forficula > Forficula auricularia. The sequence continues at coordinate 5,944,904 of JALMQS010000118.1, read as the reverse complement.
AGCCTACATTTTCAGGTTTGAAATCGGATCGCGACAATCCACACATAGTCCAAGAGCTGGTGACACATTTTTGAGTACGGATTTGACCCCACTAGAAATAATGCATAATAGTACCGTCTATGATAGTTGTACAAGGAATGGCCAGTCTGGCTGGTCTAAGCAGGACCAGGTACTGCGCATGGTGTGAGTGCGTTAAAAAATACATATGTGTTAAAAAATATTTTTGACTCACAATGAAATTATAAAAATTATAATTTATAGTCAATTATAAACATAATATATTCACCCCAGACCATTTGAGTGGTGGGACGTGGAACCAGACCACCCAAAGTGTATTTTTACAACATGCAAAAAAATAGCATGATGTTATTTTTTTCATGTTGGAATACACTTTGGGGTGGTCTGGTTCCACGTTCCACCACTCAAATGGTCTGGAGTGAATATATTATGTTTATAATTGACTATAAATTATAATTTTTATAATTTCATTGTGGGCCAAAAATATTTTTTAACACATACTTATGTATTTTTTAACGCACTCACACCATGCGCAGTACCTGGTCCACCTGCTTAGACCAGCCAGACTGGCCATTCCTTGTACAACTATCATAGACGGTACTATTACGCATTATTTCTAGTTGGGTCAAATCCCTACTCAAAAATGTGTCACCAGCTCTTGGACTAACAGAAAATTTTAACCTCGTAACCATTCTATAAATATGAACGGAAAATTTTAGGTTATGTTTTTTAACATGATTGTCCACTCACACTTCGAAATCTCTATATGGACACACATCCATACTAGCCGGATCGTTTCCAAGCAATTGTGCTTATATCCACTTCATTAAAAATAATAGCCCAAATATGTTTTTTTTTGTTTTTTATCAAAACTACGTGGTAAATAATTTCAATTTTTTTTTAAGTTACTCCAAATATATTATTCTAACAAATATTAGTTTTTCATCAAGATGGTGAAAGTCCTTCAATGAAAAAAAATAAAATAATGATCATATCCCCCACCCTTTCCCTATCTATCGTCTTCAAATTTTAACAGTATGTGTATTATGCTTTTAATGACTTAGCACCTGGCCACCTAGCGATGCTCGGCAAATTTTTGCTTCAGTTAATAGCTATATATTAATCCTCGAAAGCCCCCTCGCCCCCCGGACCCCCACCACTTCACTCCACACCCCCCCCCTCACTTGATTTCATCAATTAAATTGTCAATATATATATATATGCAATTTTTGATGGTTTAATAAGAGTAGATATTCCAAGTTTCAAAGACTTCTTGAATTTTTGCATTTGTGAAAGAACTACCTTAAAGTTATATAAAATTATCGTCTCATATCGAATTAAATTGAATATTTTAATGTTTATCAGATTAATTTGAATATCTCACCTTTTAATTTCATTTCATTTGAAATATTGTCCAAGCATAATGCCTCTAAAGACCGAGCAAGTAGCTCAAGCTGTAGTTCTAATAAATGATGGAAAATCGTATCGATATGTCGCTCAACGACTTTAAGCATCAGTAGGAAGTATCCACAGAGCTGGAAAACGATATAGAGAAACAAACTCTTATTCCAGGAGACCGGGATATGGTCGAATTAGAGCTTCAAATGAGAGAGTTGACCGAATCATACTATTGAAAGTATTGAGGGATCGGCATTGTACAGCAGCTCAAATTCAACAGCGCCTTCTACAAACTCGACAAGCCAATTTAAGTGTTTGGACTATCAGAAGACCTCTCCGGGAATTAGAGTTGATTTCAAGGAGACCAGCGACAGGCCCTCTTTTGACACCGAATCAATCTAAGTGCTTTGGACCAAGGTGCATATATATATAACTAACTTTTTTTGGACCACAGTGTATATATATAATTGAATGAATACCTTAAAAACCTTAAAAAAGAATACCTTAAAAAAGAATAAAATTTTACCTTGATTTTCCCTCGGGAGAATTACTCAAAGGAATGCTATTTGTAGAATCAGTTCCCAATTTAACTTTCCGTTTTTTTAATACTCCTTTAAAACAATTGATAAATACAAGATTTTATTATTATTTAATATTTATTGATTATTAAAATTAAATAAATACTTTTTTGATATAATTTATTTTTTGGCTGATTTGAGTTTTTTTGAATTGAGGTGGGAAAAAGAAAAAAAAAATTGTTTGGTTAGCGAATTTCCCAATAGAAGCGAACACGGTTATTTTTAACCAACTTCTGGATATTACGTTTCAATTTGTTAATGTCATGTCTGTTTAAAAAAACATAGGTTTTTTAATTATTAAAAAGAGAAAAAAGTTCAAGATTGTTGAGGAAATGAGGCTAAGAATGTATTGTAGAAATAATAAAAAAGATTAACACTTAACAGTGGCGAGGTCAATCCACAAAGCAAAATATTTAGTGAGATTTTTTTTTTTTTTATTAAAACAAATAGGTACTTCAAGAAATTAAAAAAGAACATAATTCTTGATTAAACATTTGAATTATATTTAATTACGGTTAGTTTACCATAAGAAACGGTTTGTCGTTGTCGTTACTCTTAGAGCCCTTAGGGGGGTTCTGACACCCAAATTCCACCCCCTGTGGCTACGCCCCTGACACTGGAACACTACCCATCAAAAAACATTTTACTACCCTGGGGTGCAGGTATACCCCAATAAAAAAGTTATAGAAAATAAACTTTCAACTTTTATAATAAAAGTTAAAAGTTTATTTTGTATGACCCTTTAATTGGGGTAAAGCGACATCTCGAAATTTTTGAAAATTGAGTTAGGTGTAGAATATTGTTACGGGTATTCAGGTTCGTTAACTGCAGTAAGGCCATACAGGGTGACCATAAAAATTCCCGGAATTTTTTAAATACGTCAATAAAAATACCGTACAAATGTTTAATGCTATTGTTATCGAATAAAATAAAACTATTTATTCGTTTAGTTGTGTGGATTTATTTATTGGTATGGTATTTTATACCGTTGAAGCATTTAAAAAAATTCGGGGAATTTTATGGTCACTATACTTATTTTTAAAAATAGCCCCTAGGGAGCATCTTTGTCCTTAGGTTTCTCGAAGAAATCCATTGTCATAATCATATTTAAAAAAAAAACACTGCTGTGTAAACATACCTTTTTTAACATGGCCTTACTGCAATGGATGTGCGATATCTCGTGACAAACTTAGGCTATAAGTAAATGAATGTTACTTTGAGCACTCAGGGGAACTTTGGTTTGATGCTCTAAACCAGAGTTCTTCAACCTTTGTCATCTTGCGGAACCCTTTTTTTGAGATAATATTTTTATGGAACCCTTCGTTTAGTACCACACCCAGATTTGATTTTTTTTTTTTTTTTTGGGGGGGGGGGGGGGGGGTTGTATTACATATTACATGTTATGAACAAGGTGCGCCCTTGTCTTTGTTATAAAAACTTTATATAAGATATAAATTTGCATTTATTAATATAACAAAAAGATAAATATTCCATATAACATATAAATGAGAATTTATAATGGGAATTAATGACAAGTTTTTGTGTGATTTGTTTATTTTTTCACCAACGTTTCGTCAACTTTGCAAACTTCTTCAGGGTTGAATTTAATATTTCTATGTGTAAAAATGGATAAATAAATTGATTCCGTTCTATTGTTGTAAAACTGTGTTGTCTGATTCTATTTGTATTGTTTCTAAAATTTCTGTCTGATTAATGTATATGTGAAAGTGTCAAATTTTTTGAATTTCTGATGGTCATTGGTAACGGAGATAAAGAAAAATCATGTATTTTAGACGAAAGTGTGATGTAACTATTTGAAACCCTGGTGGAAAAATAAAAAATCACACAAAAACTTGTCCTTAATTCCCATTATAAACTCCCATTAATACACATTATGGACGAAAATGATAATAATAATAAAATATAAAGTATTTGTATTATACATACATAAATAATTGAAAACAAAGAAAAACAAAACAAAAAAATATTTAAGAAATTAATGACTTTGTTGAGCTTGTTTATTACTGCACAATTTGATGTTCGAATTTTAGCAGTGACTCGCGGAACCCCTAGAGTTTAGTGGAACCCTAGGGTTCCGAGGAAGACAGGTTGAAGAACACTGTTCTAAACATATAACTTATTACACTTTTACATGAAATTCGCGATTTTCGATCTTTTTTTCTGGGACAGAATAAACATTTGCCAGACGATGGCAGTTTAGGTATTGAAATATTGGGTTCTGGCTCCACATTCAATATTCTCTCAATAACGGCTCAGAGTTCTGCGAATAAAGTAGGTATTTGTAAATTATATACTTGTCACACTAATAAAATAAAAAAAATTTTAAAATATAAAATTCTAGGTAGGTTTCACAAAAATAAAAGACAAGATTCTTATTAGCATGACTCTAACTATATTTCTGGGTACGAGCCCATCTTCACGAGTTCAGAGAGAAAACTTTTCCCTTTGAACTCGTGAAGATGGGCTCGTACCCCGAAATATATATTATAGAGAGTCATGCTAATAACCATCTTGTCTTTTATTTTTGTGAAATCTACCTAGAATTTTATATTTTTTAAATTTTCTTTACTTGATTAAATTATGTTTCACCAAGAACCTACACCAATCTCCCTTAACAAAAATGTCACACAAATACTACCAGAAGCACACCTGTACCCCAAACATAAATTTTATATCAAACAAAAAAAACGTGTCACTGCAACGACTATAGCAAATCAACTTACGTGTACATATAAATGATTAGCAGGCACCACAATTTTGTGCTGCCATATGTCGAAAAATAACATAAGTTTCGAGCAAGGCTGGGGTACAGCTGTACCCAGGGTAGTGTTCCAGGGTTAAAGATGTTTCGCCGCATAGTGGAATTGTCTTTTGAATATTTATAACTTTATTTATTTGTAATCAATGTATAAGTTTTTAATTTATTGTGCAATCCCTCTATTTTTTCTTTTAATTGTTATCAGAGCCGTAGCGTGGGTGGTGCGAGCGGTGCCCCGGCACCAGGCGCCGAACGATATAGATGCCGTTTTAACATTGAAAATTTTTTTAGTAATGCACTAATGCATTTAATTTTGTATAATTCTCTAATTTTCCAATATATTTCAAAGATGATTTTTCAGTTGAGCCTAGTACTCATATCAGTAGACTGACACACATGAGAATACAATTTTGTTACATTTTATATTCCTTTTTTTAGAATATTTAAGTGTGTGTAAGCTAGAGTGAGTGGGTAAAGTGTAAAAATAACCTACACCACTTTCCATAAGTAAAAAAAAAATGTAAAAATAATATATTCGTAGTTGTATAAAAATATATTTCGTAATGCTATGGCTCTGATTGTTAGTATAATAATATTTGTTTTTGATTAGCATCCAATTAGCTAGTGATGCAACTTTATTTTTTTTAATAAGTTGTTGTAGGAAAATAAGGACAATAGCTTATGCAAATATTTTTTATTTTATGCCAACGTTTCGTCAACTTTGTTGACTTTCTCAGTGCTCAAACAAATGAACTTCTTTGCACATTTGTCATTTTATAAATATTCATTCTTAGCAAACATAGGCACAGATTGAAAATATTTCCTATTTAAATTATTATTTTTTTTTTTTTTAATTTTATTTTACTACTATTATTCATTGAATTATTTATATAAGAAAGGACAAAAAAGAACAAAAATGTAAAATTACAAATTTTTAATTAAGCTTCAAATTATATCTTAAATTACCTAACAATTTATATCTGAATGTTGTAATATATTAGGTTGATGCATAATTATGGAACGTTTGTATTGGCGCGTTTTTCTTTAGCCAAAAATGGCGTTTTGTTTATTTTTTTTATAAAAACAATCTTCTCTATTTATAGTTAATAAAAATGCGTGTCGAAAACCATATTCATATTCGTCATATTATGCTCTACCACTACGTGAAAGGATGGAAGGCAGCACATTCAGTTCGCGATCTCAACCAACTTTTTGGCGAAGGAAAAATTACTGATAGTGCAGTACGGAAGTGGTTTGCCCGTTTCAAATCAGGTGACACTAGTTTGGAGGATAAAGAAGGAAGAGGTCGGCCATCGGATTTTGATGATCAGGCACTTCTGAAAGCCGTGGAAGAGGATGAAAGCCTTACAACACGAATGCTGGCTGCAGACTTCAATGTCGACCAATCAACGAACGTTCGACGCCTCAAAAAGCTTGGCAAGGTATGGAAATTGGCTGGATGGGTCCCCCATGAACTCTCCGACAACAAGGCTGATCGAGGCGAAAAGACTGCGCAAAAAGAACCACATCGTGTTCCATCATGATAACGCACCGACCGAAGCACCGACGGACTATCACATCAACCGCTCTTTGAAAAACTGGCAAAAGACTAAGATCTACGACGATTTGGATGACTTGGTGGCCGATGTCAAAGCGTGGATTGCTTCCAAGAATCGTGACTTCTTCGCCCGTGGAATCGACCGACTGCCAAGCAAATGGGAAGCAGTTATTGAAGTAGATGGTGAATACGTTCCCGAATAATAATTTAAACATGTTTTTGTTAAATTTTATTATTGTTTTTGCTGAATAAAAATATTTTTAAAAAACGTTCCATAATTATGCATCAACCTAATATTTGTATTTAATGTTTTGATAACCAAATGTTCTAACGGACAAGGTCAATTTTAATAATAAAAAAAAAAAATTATTTAAATAGGAAATATTTTCAATCTGTGCCTATATGTGTTTGCAAAGAATGAATAATTATAAAATGACAAATATGCAAAGAAGTTAATTTGTTTGAGCCCTGAGGAAGTCAACAAAGCTGACGAAACGTTGGAATAAAATAAAAAATATTTGCATAAGCTATTGTCCTTATTTCCCTACAACAACTTATTAATTTAATCGATCGACATAAATAATCAAAATAATTTATTTATTTTGTAAATTACGAAAGAAAGATTGAATTTTTTCTCAAAGTCAAAACTTGTGATATATAATCAATTAATTTTACGAACATATCTATTAAAATCTTTGATGACCGAAATTCATGTTCGTACAATTAATTTATTTATTTTCTTTTTTGTTTTTTACCTTTTTTTTCAAACTTTTTATCTATGGTTTTTTTTATTTTCTCAGGAAGCTGAAAAATTTAATAATAATCATTTTAAATTGGAAAAAGAAACAAAATAAAATATTAATTAATACCTGAATTGAACTAGTATTTTGAGATAATTTTGTTAATTTACTGGATTTTAATGTTTTGCGAATCCCGTCAAAATAAACAACTTCATATCGTTCTGAAAGTAAAATATGTAAATTAAAATGTCCAATAAAAAAAAAATTGTGAATTACTATAAAAACCATTTAAATGGACTTCTTCAACTACTGCTGGGTATTTCTTTGCATCTATCCATGTTGCTAATACTTGTTCTCCTTTTACAAAACGAGTATGTTTGGGCCTAAAATTATTTAAAAATTTGTTAATTTAATAATAGAAAACATATTATAGAAATATAGATGTATATTAACGGTGAAGATTTTGGACGGAGTCTAGGGCTGTCCATTGGGATCCATTCATCAAATCCTTGAGGTTTATTTTCAGGATGAATAAGGATTTCCTTTTCAACCCAATCAACTTCGAGAATCCTTACAGAATACCTGAAAAGATAAATGTAATAGGTATTAGAAAATATTGAATTTTAACAAGTAAAATAATAGTTTTCATCACGATAAATTTATTTGAGTTAAATAAAATTTAAAAGTAATAATTCAACTACCTAAGTCAAAAAATATATTTTTATAAAAACTAAAAAACAGGCTTCCAAAAAGTACAAAATAATGTAATACTTAATCAAAAAGCGTGGGGAGCAGAAGCATATAGTTTTAATTAATTTCGACAAAGTGCCCCTCGCTTTTTGATTAAGTATTACATTATTTTGTACTTTTTGGAAGCCTGTTTTTTGTTTTTTTAAAATATATTTAATTTTTTACTTTTTAGTCTTAATTATTTTTATAGAGAAAAGTTTGCGGAATTTAACAGAATGAAATGTATTTATTTTTATTATTTTTATATAAAGCATGTAATAAGAAAATATTCATTTTTTTTATTAAGTAAAGTAAATAATATATTTAAAAAAATTTCCTAAGAGTAGCAGATTTGTTTAATTTATAAGGAATGTATAAATCAAAGTATGTTGACTTGGTCACTACCCTACAAATATATCATTATTGTTATTCAGTTCCATTATTTGGATATTAGATTTGACAAATCAGAGGAAAATAGGAACAATTAAACAGTGTTAAAACATGCGATCAATTGCGACGTTTCGCCAATTTATTATGGCTTCATCAGGCTCTATACAAAAAATAAATACAAATGAATCATTCAAAATCAACCCAGACATAATACAATATAACTACCTTGATCACTTTCACAAAACACCTTGTCATTCATCTTCTTACCAATTAGAATACACATATATAGAGGGTGATTCACGGTCGGTGGCACGTTAGACGTTTATGGAAAACGGAACGCAGGATTTTTCTGAAAATTTAGCTCCTTACATTTTCTTACCTGTTCTATCCATCTAAAATATTTTCAGCATTGAGACGTTTCGGCTTCCATCGAAAAGTCGTAGCAACTTTATTTTTTTTAATGGAACACCCCGTATATTAACAAGTTTTTAGGACCGCTCTTTTATTAAAATACTTTTTTGTTAATATTGTCCTATACCCATCTCTATCGGTTTTTGAGATAAAAAATAATTTATGTTAAATTTGGTCCAAAACATGGCCTTAATTAAACTTAAATAAATTAGTGCTCTCAATTCATGAAAAGTTGATATTTTGGTGGTAGTTTAGACAGACCCGAAAGTATTTAATTTACGTCGAGAAATCGAATTCATATTATACAGGGCGTGCTAAGATTACTATTATTTCTGTTATTCATAAAAGGAGTCAAAAGTTCATTTTTTCAAATGAGACCCCCTGTATATTACTTAATAAATTGAAAGACGGAGAAAAATGGTTTAAGATGATATATCATGTCCCTATACCTAAAACATCAAGTTTGCTTAATAAAGGCGCTTTTTCGTGAAAAATTACTTTTTAATTTTTTTTTTTTTTTTTTTTTAATGCAATCGAATGCAAGAAGGGGTGCACCAGTAAAGATGTAGCCCCTATGGATCTCGAAAGACCCTTGCATTACCGAAGAGAAGGGAAAGTTGTTTAAGTGAGAGGGTGTAGACGTAGGTGTCTATGCACCCTGGTTTTGAAGGTTTGAAGATCATAGGTGCTGGGAAAGATAGAGGCTGGGAGAGAGTTCCAGTTCCTTGACGTCATGGGGATATATGAATTCGCGAATGAAGTGGTCCGGCACTTTTCTAATTTGACCGCGAAAGAGTGTTGGGAGTCGGCAAAACGTGTGCTGCGTGCAAAGCATGCTTTGGGGGGAATTATTGATTTTATCTCATCAGAGCACCTGCCGTGATAGTATCTATAGAAAAGGGAAAGGGCGGAGACATCTCTTCGATGAGCCAGCGAGTCGAGGGAGTCGGTGAGGGTAGAATCGTCAATTAGCCTGACGGCTCGTTTCTGAATTGCATCAAGGGTAGCAAGAGAATATTTTGAGGCTCCTCTCCACAGATGAGAGCCGTATTCGAGATAGGGGCGGATTTGGGCCTTGTAGATGGTGAGAAGTTGTGGGGGTTTGTAAAATCGCTTGGACCTGAATAAGAAGCCAATCTTCCTTGCTGCAGATTTCGCCACAGAGGAGATGTGTTCATTCCAAGACAGGTCAGATGCGACAGAGACGCCCAACATGGATAGGCTGTCACACATTTTCAGGGTATTCGAATCGAAGTGAATATCAGGGAAATCTCTATTTTCGCGCCTAGAAATTAGACAACATTGAGTCTTGTTTGAATTGAAGTTAACTAAATTTTGAGAGCCCCATTTATTCAGTTTGTCTAGGTCGAGAGTAATTGAGGAGGCAATATTGATTCGATTATTCGGGAGAGAGGGTTTGCCGTGTAGAGTGCTATCGTCGGCGTAACAATGAGTGGGGTTTGCCGTTTGATCAATAAGGTCGTTTATATAAATAAGGAAGAGTGTGGAGGAGATTACAGAGCCTTGGGGAACACCAGAGTTTGTGGAGAACGATTCAGAAGATGTTCCATCCACCACAACTTTTATACTTCGGTTTGTTAGAAAGCTTTCAATCCATTTGCGAAGTGTTGGTGTGAATCCAAAGGCTGGTAGTTTGGCAAGAAGATTTTTGTGCCAAACCTGGTCAAAAGCTTTGGAGATATCAAGGGCTACAGCGAGGGTTTCTTTTCCGGCCTCTAGAGTATTGTTCAAGGTGTGGGTGACATAGGTTAAGATGTCGCCTGTGGAACGATTTTGTCTGAATCCATATTGCCTATCGTGAATTAATTTATTGTTTTCTTAATGAATTTAATTTTAACTAACCATGGAAATATCAAGCTTATGACAGTTTATTGATTATTTATAAGTAACTTATAAACAGTTTATTAACGATGTTCAAAAAATCTTCCAAAATGATCGCAAATATTGATTATTCAAACGAAGTTCTTATGAAATTATTTATTTTGTACTATAAGAACTTCGTTTGAATAATTATTATTTATTAAGTAAACTTGATGTTTTAGGTATAGCGACATGATATATCAAATTAATTAAATTAATCTTTAAGAAATTCAAAGATATTTTTATAAAGCGAAATTTTTGAGAATACTTAGCCAGACTACCGTTTTATTAGAACCATTGAGGTCCAGCTGATTCTCCATCCTGAACCAAGAGAGCGAAAAAAGATATGGTCCATCTAGGTGTTACCCGGTATCAATCCGCGTATAGCCCGCATGATACCCCACCACGGACCACCTAGAGGGACATGGCATCTCAAGTTCTTATATATTACTCCCTCGATCCAGACGCTTTTTACAAGTCTATTCTTACATAGAGAGATGATACAAATTAATTTAGAATTCCGCGGAGTAGATTCGCGAGCAAATCCACTAAACGGAATTTTTAACAAATTATAAATAAATTTGTTTTTTCTAGTATATTTATACAAATATAGAAATTATCAAATTAATTAAATTAATCTTTAAGAAATTCAAAGATATTTTTATAAAGCGAAATTTTTGAGAATACTTAGCCAGACTACCGTTTTATTAGAACCATTGAGGTCCAGCTGATTCTCCATCCTGAACCAAGAGAGCGAAAAAAGAAATGGTCCATCTAGGTGTTACCCGGTATCAATCCGCGTATAGCCCGCATGATACCCCACCACGGACCACCTAGAGGGACATGGCATCTCAAGTTCTTATATATTACTCCCTCGATCCAGACGCTTTTTACAAGTCTATTCTTACATAGAGATGATACAAATTAATTTAGAATTCCGCGGAGTAGATTCGCGAGCAAATCCACTAAACGGAATTTTTAACAAATTATAAATAAATTTGTTTTTCTAGTATATTTATACAAATATAGAAATTATCAAATTAATTAAATTAATCTTTAAGAAATTCAAAGATATTTTTATAAAGCGAAATTTTTGAGAATACTTAGCCACCTTTTTTCGCTCTCTTGGTTCAGGATGGAGAATCAGCTGGACCTCAATGGTTCTAATAAAACGGTAGTCTGGCTAAGTATTCTCAAAAATTTCGCTTTATAAAAATATCTTTGAATTTCTTAAAGATTAATTTAATTAATTTGATAATTTCTATATTTGTATAAATATACTAGAAAAACAAATTTATTTATAATTTGTTAAAAATTCCGTTTAGTAGATTTGCTCGCGAATCTACTCCGCGGAATTCTAAATTAATTTGTATCATCTCTCTATGTAAGAATAGACTTGTAAAAAGCGTCTGGATCGAGGGAGTAATATATAAGAACTTGAGATGCCATGTCCCTCTAGGTGGTCCGTGGTGGGGTATCATGCGGGCTATACGCGGATTGATACCGGGTAACACCTAGATGGACCATATCTTTTTTCGCTCTCTTGGTTCAGGATGGAGAATCAGCTGGACCTCAATGGTTCTAATAAAACGGTAGTCTGGCTAAGTATTCTCAAAAATTTCGCTTTATAAAAATATCTTTGAATTTCTTAAAGATTAATTTAATTAATTTGATAATTTCTATATTTGTATAAATATACTAGAAAAACAAATTTATTTATAATTTGTTAAAAATTCCGTTTAGTGGATTTGCTCGCGAATCTACTCCGCGGAATTCTAAATTAATTTACATGATATATCGTCTTAAAGCATTTTTCTTCGTCTTTCAATTTATTAAGTAATATATCTCATTTGAAAAAATGAACTTTTGACTCCTTTTATGAATAACGGAAATAATAGTAATCTTAGCACGCCCTTTATAATATGGATTCGATTTCTCGACGTAAATTAAATACTTCGGGTCTGTCTAAACTACCACCAAAATATCAACTTTTCATGAATTGAGAGCACTAATTTATTTAAGTTTAATTAAGGCCATGTTTTGGACCAAATTTAACATAAATTATTTTTTATCTCAAAAACCGATAGAGATAGGTATAGGACAATATTAACAAAAAAGTATTTTAATAAAAGAGCGGTTCTAAAAATGTGTTAATATACGGGGTGTTCCATTTAAAAAAATAAAGTTGCTACGACTTTTCGATAGAAGCCGAAACGTCGCAATGCTGAAAATATTTTAGATCGATAGAACAGGTAAGAAAATATAAGGTGCTAAATTTTCAGAAAAATCCTGCGTTCCGTTTTCCATAAACGTCTAACGTGCCACCGACCGTGAATCACCCTGTATATATATATATTTAAAAGAGAACTCAGTGAAATGATACATATATATCTAAATGACTCTATTAACTTCAGAATGGACACGAATAATCTAAGCTGTATATCATCATCATTGAGTATACCAATATATATATATATACCAATATGAACACACTTATTTATACAATACTATTAATTATTTAGAGTAGCCAGGAATGGATTCAACCAGACTAACTGTGACACCTTCGACTGATTCAAAAGGATTTAAAAAATACAAAAATAACTCTTATCAATACATTATAATATTTAATCTAAAATTAACATCTAAAATTAAACACATTTATATGGATTCAGCAGAATATATCAAATTCAAATCAACATCTCATTAGGCTATTTTTAAAAAACATTCATTATATTTTCAATTCTGTTTCTCACACCTCCTCCCTTCCAATCTTTTTTTATTATTTTTATGGACTTTATATTTATTCAATAAATTATTATATATACAGCTTAATAGAAGAAATCAAAATGAAAATAAACAAGAATAAAACCAAGGTCATACATAGTTTGTACAAAAAAAAACAAACGAGACAGGAATGCATCAAAATTAATCAAGAAAACCTAGGAGTTAAGGAATTTCGCTACCTAGGAAGTAAAATAACATGGGATGGGAGGAGCGAAAGCGAAATTAAATCAAGAATTGCCCAAGCAAAAAAGGGGTTTAATTCAAAACAAAAATTACTATGCTAATCAATCAGCTTAGAAAACAGGAAGATGCTATTGAAGACATATGTATGGAGCATAGCCATGTACGGGTGTGAAACCTGGACAATTGGAAAAGCGGAGAGAAAGAGATTAGAGGCTTTCGAAATGTGGTGCTACAGAAGAATGATGAATATCAAATGGTGGATAAAATTACAAATGAAGAAGTTCTTGGAAGAATCGGAGAAAGAAGAACCTTGTGGAAGAGTCTGAAGAAGAGAAGAGGTCAGATGATGGGGCACACACTGAGACATGGGGGATTGCTTAGGGATATCTTGGAGGGGGAGGTGGGAAAGAAAAGGGGAAGGCCTTGATTAGAATATTTCAACTAAATAATTGGCGATATGGGATGCGAGACATTTAGAGAGGTCAAACAGCTGGCGGGGGACAGAGTCGAGTGGAGACGGGTGGTTGCGTCAAACCAGTCTTAGGACTGTATACTCAATGATGATGATATACAGCTTAGTATTATTCGTGTCCATTCTGAAGTTTAAATAGAGTCATTTAGATATATATGTATCATTTCACTGAGTTCTCTTTTAAATATATATATATATATATATATATATATGTATTCTAATTCGTAAGAAGATAAATCACAAGGTCTTTTGTGAAATTGATCAAGGTAATTATATTGTATTATGTCTGGGTTGATTTTGATGATTTTGAATGATTCATTTGTATTTATTTTTTGTATAGTCTGATGAAGCCATAATAAATTGGCGAAACGTCGCAATTTGATCGCATGTTTTAACACTGTTTAATTGTTCCTATTTTCCTCTGATTTGTCAAATCTAATTACAAATATATATTTTCCTCCGGAATCGTTTAAATCTAGAGAATGTCTATCTATATGTATTTCCGAACAAGTTTCCAGAAAAATTTATAGCATCCAGGGGTCTGAAAATTGGAATAAAGTTAGATATGTATCCAAAAATATGTGCCTCGAAGTCCGTTTTTTTAAATTTTAATTAGTTTTTTTTTAATTAATGTTTTTTTAAAAAATCAATCAGCGTGGCGAGTAACTGTGAGAAAATCCGGGATATAGGAAAGAATTTTAAATTGTATATATATTATATTTACAAATTTGTTGAGCTTTTTGGAGTAAATTAAATAAAATTATAGCTATATCACATACTACTAAAGTGCATTTATTAGGAGTGTCGCAAAACGTTCATATCTCTATAGTAAGTGGCAGAGCTTTGGAATTTGAAACTTAAACTATCTAGAGGCTAGAAGAAGTACCTTAAGATTTTGAATAAAAAAAATAAACGGAAGTACATGTTTACTTGAAGATTTTTGGTATTTTGCAATTATGTCTTTTTTCCGGTTTTCTCAAAACGGCTTGGTTGAAACCCAAATTGAAGTAATTTGAATGAAGAAAATTGATGATGATCTCAAATACGGGAGAAACTAATGTGAAAGTCGTGTGGTGCACACACCAGTTTATTTACTTTTCCAATCCCAAAATTGTAGATAAAGCGCGGAATTTAGAA
Source organism: Forficula auricularia (assembly GCA_024734495.1). Taxonomy (NCBI): domain Eukaryota; kingdom Metazoa; phylum Arthropoda; class Insecta; order Dermaptera; family Forficulidae; genus Forficula; species Forficula auricularia. The sequence continues at coordinate 5,929,846 of JALMQS010000118.1, read as the reverse complement.
AAATATTAATTTTGGAAATGATCGAAATTTTAAACAACAAAAATTCTATTAGGTCAGATATGGGCTGTTTTTCTAATAATTCTAATATTTATATTTTTTATTTTTATTCAAGGTAATCACATCTCCAAGACAATTTGTATCATTGCCTATTTTCATAAATATTTCTTTCTTTATACACTGAAGTGCAAAAAAATAGAGCCACCAATAAAAACTTTATTAAATAGTAAATCATTTTTAATTTTTTTACAAGGAACCATACATTATTGAAATTATTGCTTATTCCAAGTGTAATTGCCACTTGTTGACTTAGCCCTTGATTAATTAGGCACACAATTTGAACTGCTTGAACTTGAGAAATATCCATTTTGTATATTTTATCTTTCTAACAATGATGCTTAATTCAAAATTATTCATTTAAAGATCAAATTCCATTTAAAATATCAATTTTAAATGGAATTTGTACTTTTATTAAAATTTTATTTAAATTAAAGTGATATTGAAAAAGTATCTTTTTAATTTAATTTCACTTATTTTTTTTATAAAATTCAAAAATTATCAACAATATTTATTGAATATGTTAGTTAATTATATGGATATTTGTAAAAATTTTAAAAATAATTTGCTATTTAATAAAGTTTTTATTACCGATTATTTAATGGGCCCTCTACACTATGGCCCAACGTGAGCCAAACATGTTGACCATGTTGGCCACCAGTAAAACGAGTTAATTTGACGGTGCCTCCACACAGTGGTCCAATGGCCTTGTGGAAACGACACCTAGCCACTGCGCACTTTCGTTACGTAACATTGGCCCTCTTTGATATAAAGAAAAAAAAACCTTCGAAGGAAAGCCATCGCCAATCTCATCGCCAGCGTCAACCAATGACCAATACAAGCCAACCCCCTCTACACATTGACGTTGGCATGAATTGGCCCAAGTTGGCTCATAGTGTAGAGGAGGCATAAAATAAATGTAGAATGATAACCTAATGGAAATATATTATATTATTATTATTATATTTGAGAATGAAAATTACACTTAATAACTCGCAAGGGAGGGGATTCCATTTTTTTGCACGTATGTGTATATTATGGCTTATTTGAGGGATTTTTTTTTTCTTTTTTATATTTCAATTTTGACTGAATAACAATGATTTATTTAAACCATTTTTAAAAATACATAAAATATGCATTTAAATATTTTAAGCTCGGATTGAAATCTGAGAATTTCTTGTTCTTGTCACAACAATAAGTAATTTGTTCAGATTTTAATATAAAGAAAAATATAGTTTATTGTATTATTTATTCGTGTTCAATAAATAATTTAAATTCTTTTTAAATTGAAGGGTTTTTTTTAGTCAACAACTAATGGCTATTATCGAGAAAGACAGTGTAGACTGCTGCATGGTTTTAATGATAATCTTTTCTTCACATATGAAAAAGAAGCAAACAATTGCATCAGCTTTTTGGATATTAAAATTATCAGAGTTGGAGAACAATTGAAGACAGACTTATATGTAAAGGACTCAAAATCACATCGAATGTTAAACTAGAGATCAATTCAACCACTAGAACATAAAATTGGTTTGATTTATGGAGAAATAGGAAGACTGGACAGACTACGTGATTAAAGCTATAGAGATACAAGACTGAATGATATATATATATTTGTTGGAACCAAGAAGAGCATTTTCTCTAAATTTAGACATAAAAAATCAACTAATTTGCTACTCTGGACAAGCGAAAAACATTTTAATTTAAAAGCAATCTATTTAAAAGGTGTATGAATTTAAGAAATGTATTAAAAAATAAAATAAAAAATATATAATATAATATATGTGCCCATAATTATGAAATTGGTCTAAGTCAAAAAATTAAAAAATTAGTTTTTTCATATTTTTTATGTTCCATCCATTTAAAAAGTACAGTAATAAGATGTCGGTTTTGAAAAATCACATAAAATTAAACCGTTAAGTGGATTTCTAGTTGTCTCATTATACAGAACACAAATCTTGTTTATTTTAAAAAACCTTAAATATCTGGAAACTAACAATCAATCACTTAGACTTTTAATTATGGGCACATATTACAATTATATTATTATTATATCTATTATATATAATATAATATAATTTATCTTTTTATGTTTAGCTCCTTCGTACCAATAATAGAAAATTTTGAAATGGATAAATGAAATTTAATAAAAGTTCATGTTGAATTATTTATTATTGTAAGTTACTAGTTTCGCCATTGTTTGGCTCATCAGACCTATTTACATTTTTTGTTTATAAAGTTTTTTTTGGTTGAACAATACTGTTATTTCACTGGGAAATCACAGATGAATCACAACAGATCAGTTTTTATTCATTCATGAAGGACCAGTTCCAGAAAGAATACATTCGACGAGAGACAGTCCAAGAGTTAAAAAGTGATTAAATATTTAAAAAATAGTGTCTCCATGTCAAATCAAAAGTGATGTGATGATTTGACATGGAGACACTATTTTTAAATATTTAATCACTTTTTAACTCTTGGACTGTCTCTCGTCGAATGTATTCTTTCTGGAACTGGTCCGTCATGAATGGATAAAAACTGATCTCGTTGTGATTCATCTGTGATTTCCCAGTGAATATGTATTGTTCAACCAAAAAAAATTTATAATAATAAATAATTCAACATAAACTTTTATTAAATTTCATTTATCCATTTCAAAATTTTCTATTATTAATACGAAGGAGCTAAACATAAAAAGATAAATTATATTAATTGCTCACTCCTAAACACTAAAATACTCTATATGATATAATATTAATAAAATGAAATCGATGATTACCATATATTAGTTCCTAAATCTTTAGCTTCAATAATTCCTCCTAATGCAAACGTCAATTTGTTTTTCTTTTTTTCAGTTTCTTGAATATTAGTAGTGATTGAATTGGTGGATGAATTCGATGATAATGATAAAGTAGAAGTTGCTGATTCATTATTGGGATCGTTATTTTTGCAAGGGGTTGTTTGTTCGCCTTTAATTTTATTTATCACCTTCGGGTAAGCTCCAGCTCGGAGAGTTCTTCGTCCATTTACTGTTTCATAATCGTTTTTTTTGAAATGTTTCGAACATATTACGGAATATTGTGTAGCTACAAATTCCTTATTATCATATTTATGGACATAGTCTATCCATTTTTTACAATAAGATTTATTAAGCGGAAATAAATGAAATTTGGTAGCTTTCGACTTGTCCTTATCAGTTTCTTGGCAAAAAGTTAAACAGCAGGTTTTTCCCATCTATGAACAAAAGTTGGGTTAAATAATATTTAATTAAATTTAGAAAGCATACAAATAATTAACAAAATAACGAAACAAACCGTTTTAATTAGTTTAATTTAACTATAGTGATGTAAACATTTATTTATAAGATCTTGTGGAAATTAAAAAAATACGTTAAAAAGAAACCTAGCAGTTTAATTTGTTGCAAAGGCAAAACAATGTATTAAGTTAACCAATGTGATTTAAAATAGAAATGAGAAAGTAAAAAACGAAAGAAAAACAAACAAACAAACGAAAACAAAATAATAATAATTACTGAATTTTAAATAAATTGAAAGGGATATATATATAAATACATATATAAACTTAACATAGCATTTTTTACTATAGTTTTGTATACATATTTATATATATATGTATATACTTTAAACATGGAAACAAATATATTTATGTGTGTGTGTGTTTTCTGTATTATATGTGTGTATTAAAAAATAGTATAAAGAATTTGTCTATGTATTTGTATAAAAACAGAGAGATGTTAACAAGATTATAAAATCATTCCCCTATCGTCAGAAGCTGAAATTAAAATGAGAGCCAATTTTAAATATAATAAAAAAATAATAAAAAGACAATGATATTATAAATAACTGGATTGTTAGCTACCTATCCTTTCATACATGCTTCAAAAGAGAAATATACTCACAGCATTTAATAAATAATCTAAAAAGAAAAAGTAAAGTGATCCGCCATCTTTAGGCATTGATGCCGATTTGTTTTGCGATTTAAAACAATTTTTTTTGTTTTACAAAATAAACTGTTTTATTTTTAATTAGTGAAGTTAATTTTCTCATTAATATTTCAAAGAAAAATTAACACATTAACGAGAATTGTGATATATATATATCTTGTTTAAAAAGCGCGATCAAAAACAATTCTCGTTAATGTGTTAATTATTCTTTGATATATTAATGAGAAAATTAACTTCACTATTTCAAGTTAGAAATATATAAATTCGGATATTATTTTCACTTAATATTTGACAAAAATCATCTGCATTCGATTCGCGTTCGAATCAAATACAGGAAACTTATGTTTTATTTTTATTAATAATAAAAATAATTATAAAATTAATTAATAATACAACGATTGCCCAAAGCAATAAATGATTATTTTAGGAAGGGTCCAATTTTTTAGGAGACCTATAATAAAAAATATTTTTTATCATGGGGTGTGAACTATCCATTTAAAGTTCTTTTTATATAGAATTTGAATGATTAAAAAAAAAATCTCTTTAAAATGACAATGTGAGAGAGCCCCAAAAAGTGGCAATTTCAGGTGTGATTTTTGTTCCTGTCGGCGTTTGGAAATGGCTTAACTTAAAATTATTAAAAAATTCACAAATAAACGCTTTCTCTCTTTATAACAACAAATAAGAACAAATTTGATATCTCTAGTATTTCAGATGATATAATAATTTTTTGCAGCTCACCGGCCTCTTATAAAAATAACTAGATTATTATAGCTACCTATCCTTTCATACATGCTTCAAATGGAAAATATACTCACAGCATTTAATAAATTATAGTGCCTGGAGCACCGAGCGTTGCTCGGTAACTTTTTGGCTCTAAATAGCATAAGTTTCAAATTTTAAGCCTTTGCGACGATATATGATTGATTAAAATATTTATTTTGCGACATGACTAATTTACACCCCTTCTTTTATTTCAATCGGATTAAAATCTATACACGACTATAACTCATGAGACTTGAAAAGTTCACCAATTTAAAAGAAAATGGTTAGTTCCGTTTTTGAAAAAATAAAAAAATAAATAAAAATCTTTCATGTAAATTATGGTTGCGACACGCATGGGGGTACATTCTTACATCCACTTACGGTGTTCCGATTTCAATCAAAATCAAAAGCTTGCTGTACTCCTTCTAGCCTAGATCGAGCTTAAATTTCGTAGCTCTGAAATTTATGATTGCGACACGCAGGGGGGGGGGTACATTCTTACGTACGTAAACATCAACTTTCGGAACTTCTAATTTAGCCAAAATCTTGTAGTACTTCTTGTAGCCTCTAGATAGCCAAAGTTTCAAATTTGAAGACTATGCGACTTACAGAAGACGAGATATGAAAGATTAAAATATTTATTTTGCTACATGACTTATTTACACCCGCTTCCTTTATTTCAATCGGGTTAAAATTTATACACGACTAATAGCTCATGACACTTGATAAATACACCAATTTTTAGCGAAATCGTTAGAGCCGTTTTCGAGAAACAGATTCTATATATGTATATCTACTCTTATTAAACGAGCAAAAATTGTATATTTATTTTTTTGTTTGTTTATATATTTGTTTATATATATATATTTGTTTGTATCTTAGTTCTATTTTGAAAAAGGCTCTAACGATTTTGATGAAATTCATGGGTTAGGAGGTTTTTGGGGTGGCAATTCGATCTGTCACGGTCTCATCTTCGACAAAATTGTTTTTGATGGGTTTTTTCGTAATCAAATTAATTATTCTCAGGTAGACAAATCCCATTCCCAAAAAAAAAGGTTTCCTTTTCCTTTTGTTCTCAGGCAGACAATGGGTCGGGTAAATCCTTTATTCTCAAAGGCCTTGAAGAAGTATTGTGTTTGTGGTTTGTTGTTCTCCCTAAACGTTAGAACTATTAATAAACGTTTTATAATTGTTTTTATAAAGAACCTTATTTATTTAATAGAATAAAAAATAATCAAGAATTTATTTAAAAATATCTTTCGCATAAGCAGGTCACAATTTTCTGAAAAAATAACACAGTGGTCGAATACATTATATATATATTTGTATTTTTTTTAATTTGAAAACGGCTTTCAAATAAAAATCGACCTCTTTATCAGAATTTTAAATTAAAAATAATATTAAAACAAAGCTTATTTTAACTGAAGGAAGAAGTTACCGAGCATCGCTCGGTGCCTCCAGGTACTATATACTTAGAACCCATCCGCGAACACCTCAATGAACATATATATACAAGAATTGCTCATTTAATAAGATCTAAAAACAAAAAGTAAGGCGTTCCAAAAATGGAACGACGGATTATTAACCTATAGTTATCTATCTATATAGAGATAGGAAACCTTGGGTGTGGGGCGATTCGCCCTTGGCTGGCTTATTACCCTGAATAAAATTATATATTTCAGGAATTCTAGTTTTATTATATTCAACAAGGGTTCATTAGTGTCATGTAGCTTATGGTATTTATGTAAAATTCCCACTGATGTTTCGGTTATAGCAATCTTTGGAGTTATGATGATGATAATGATAAATAATAATAATATATGATGAATGATAAATGATAAATGATAAACATCTGAGATTAGATTAGTCTCGTCTAAGTAAATACATCATCAATGCAATCAATATATATATAGCCATCCACTCAACCAGGAATTTGTCAATATTATTATTATTATTATTATTTGTTTATCGGCGCGTCGACTACTATGGTCATTTGCGCCATCACGTAGGTAAGAATAATCTCATATAATAATAACGACAATAAACAAACAACAACCGTATACAATTAAATCAATTTCAACAAGTGTACTCGACTCAAAAACTCGAATAATTTCTCAAAACACTCCTGCATGGTCAGTCAACAGGCTTCTGATTGATACACCTTCTATCTTAGGGCCGGTTGTATGTCGCAAAGTAAATGCTTTTACCACTAACCAAGGGTAGATGGTAAATGAAGGGACTAGGATGGCCACTGGCACTGAAAGTTCCTGTCATCTGATTGGCCATCCCACTCCCTCCATTTACCATCTACCTTTGGTTAGTGGTATAAAGCATTTACTTTGCGACATACAACCGGCCCTTAGAATGTATTCTTTGTGCGCCATACCGAGGACAATCAATCAAAATATGGTGAACCGTGACTCTAGTATAGCAGGTTCCATTTGTCAATATTTTTAAAAATTTGTTGATACACAACTCATCAAAGAATATTTTATTCAAAATATACACACAGGATAAATACAAAATTATATACAGGATATATTTATAAAGAAAAGGTGTAATATTTTCAAAAAAAATTAGATAGTTTTAATTGACATTTTAATTTTAATTATTTTGATTATTTATGTCCATCGATTAAATTGATAAGTAGTTGTAGGGAAATAAGGACAATAGCTTATGCAAATAATTTTTATTTTTTGCCAACGTTTCGTCAACTTTGTTGACTTCCTCAAGGCTCAAACAAATTAATATCTTTCCATATTTGTCATTTTATTAATATTCATTCTTAGCAAACACATAAGGCCAGTCATCACACAGATTTTTTTCAATCTGTGTGATGACTAAGAATGAATATTAATAAAATGACAAATATTCAAAGAAGTTAATTTGTTTGAGCCCTGAGGAAGTCAACAAAGTTGACGAAACGTTGGCAAAAAATAATAATTATTTGCATAAGCTATTGTCCTTATTTCCCTACAACTACTTATTAATTTAATTTAAATATTAACTTGATTTTAATTAAAAATATTGATTAGGTATATTTAAAATATAAAAATTAGCCGAAATCAGAAACAATGGCTTGACTTCAGATGCCGATTTATAGAATTTTCATTTATTTTCTCATATATGAAAAAATGTACAGAATGTAAAATCAAATGTGAAAATAAAAGAATTATAAATCGTGTTTTGTTTCCGAAAAAGAATATTTACAATTATGGTAAAAAATATTTGAATCCCGAATTTAGAAAATGGTTCATTTGAATTTTTGAATACTTTCAGGAGACACAAAAAACTGAATTTCTGCCAAACCATTTGAAGTAAGGGCGGAGTTTTTTTTTTTTTTTGAAACTCCTAATTGTTGTGCTACATCTTAGCATACTGAAATGGTTTATTTGAATGAAAGTGTGTGGTGAAAAACCACTGTTACAATTTTCCGAGATGGGTCCTTTCAATCCTTTTCGAAATTGATCCAAAAGGGCGGTTCAGGTGGTTTTACTAATAAATTAATTGGATTATTAAAGTAAACACAAAAACAGTTCTAATTATGAGGAAAAATTGAGATTTAGGATATTTATTAAAAATTCGCATCACATTTTGAAATAAGATATTAAAAATTTTATTTATTTAATAAACTCTAAAATGTTTAATTAACAACTTCAAAACTGGTTCCAAAAACTTTTTATCATTTTTCATTAATAAATTCTTTTAATTCAGCCTAAATAAAAATTCCATACTAATTGTGATTTTTAAATTTTTTAACTACTATTTGTTAATATTAAACGATATTAAACATTATTAAATAATAATAATAATATAATAATAATAATAAACTTGGCAACGTCGAATCTATACTCTAGTGGTGCACTCATTTTTCATTAATAAATTCTTTTAATTCAGCCTAAATAAAAATTACAAACTAATATGTGATTTTTAAATTTTTTAACTACTATTTGTTAATATTATTAATTAACATTAAACGATATTAAACATATATTAAATAATAATTAAATTTGGCAACGTCGAATCTATACTCTAGTGGCGCACTCTAAGGAGTTTCTGAAATTTATATTCCATCTTGGAACCTTGGATACAAATTATATTTCTTTGGTTTTCCTACTCCATCAATACAACAGCTATTGCTTGTTCTCGTTCTCGAGCTAAGGTCTAATCGACAACTTGCATACATTTAATTTATAAATCGAAACTTTTAACTAACAAAATATTAACAATGGCATCCAAAGCTGAAATCGCCTGCGTATATTCCGCTCTTATCTTAGCTGATGACGATGTTGCTGTTACTGTAAGTTTTTATTTACTATTTCATTTATACTCGCATTATTATATTTATTTTCAAAATGTGAGAATAATTTTTGTCACATATTAATTAAAAATTTTTTCCTACTTCGCTTTTGTTTATATCTATAAAATTTCCTTGTACAACTAATCTGCTCTAAACTTGGTCAATATTACTGACCACGTGCTTTTCAACTCATCAAGTTCATTTAGCTAATTTTTTTATAATTTAAATTCTCATGCCATTATAGTAATATATACATTTTAAGTGTAATTAATATTTATTTAAATTAAACACGCTATGTAGTTTTCACCAGGGCCCCGCCGACTATAGGGCGAATGTGTGCTAAACACACAGGCGGCCAATTCAAAGGGCGGCAAAACATTTTAATATAATAATAAATCTTGAGCAGGATGAGAGGGAGGTTTTTTGTGAAACCAACCTCGCATCTTGCTCCAGTTTTATTATTATCGTAAAATTTAAGTTTGCACACGGGCGGCCGAATAGCTTGGTGCGGCCCTATTAACCGTTTTAACTAATTATTCTCTGATAAAAACTGAATTCTAATTAAATTAATAAGATCATCTCAACTCTGGATAATTCGAATTTTTCGATAATTCGTACTCTTCAGCTGTTAACTTCGGTAAATCGAAAAAATGCTGGGTATTTTGATACGGTCGATAACTCGAAATCCTTTTCGTAAATCGAACTAGGCGACTTCCTCTCCTTATAATTCGAATTTTTCCTAGCAATGTTTACTTCTCATTTTTTTAATTAGATATGTTATTATCTATTGCAATGTTAATACATAGTCCTTGGAGCACCGTGAGATGCTCGGTAACTTTTTGCTTCAGTTTAAAGTATATATTATTTTTAATTTAAAATTCTGTTAAAAAGGTTGATTTTTATTTGGATTCAGAATTAGATAAAAAAAATGTGAGCGTGGAATCCATATCCGACAAAAGTGATTATATCGAATTTCGTAGCTCTGAGATTTATGGTTGCGAAACGCAGGAGTGGGTGTTCATTCTTGCATATGTAAACATCAACTTCCGGTTCTTCTATTTTAGCCAAAATCTTGTGGTACTTTATATAGCCTCTAAATAGCTTAAGTTTCAAATTTCCTGGCTCTGCGACTTACCGAAAACGAGATATGAACGATTAAAATATTTATTTTGCGGCATGACTAATTTACACCCCCTTCCTTTATTTCAATCGGATTCAAATCTGTACACGACTAACTCATGAGACTTGATAAGTTTAGCGAAATCGTTTTCGAAAAACCGATTCTATATATATACAATAATTGCTCGTTTAATATAATAAGATGTAATTTTTTATTCTTTTTTGTCGTTTTCATTATTTGAGGCTATATATAAAATGTATGAAAGCTCATACATATTTTAATAAAAACTATACAAAGAGAAACAGAGGTTGTTCTCTGCTTGATGCAAATAAACATACACACATACATATCTGTGTATATATATATTATTTATTTGTTTGAGACTAGTTTCCAAAACTCGGTCCTCATCATCAGTATTTTTTAATTATAAATGTTATTCATGGAGTCAATACCGTATGGATATTGAAAATTTTCGATCTTTTCTTAGCTAGGAGCCAGTTAAAATTAAAATCAAGCTGAAGATGATAAAATCCTAACTAGCTCCTTTTCAATATCCATACGGTATTGACTCTATGAATAATATTTATATTTAAAAAAAGACTGATGATGAGGACCAAGTCTTCGAAACTATAGTCTCAAACAAATAAATAATATATATATATACCATACAGATATATAATTTCGATATATATGTGTGTATGTTTATTTGAATCAAGCAGAGGACAACCTCTTTGTTTCTCTTTGTGAATCAACAAATCTGCAACTCTCGACAAAACAAAAACTTTTCAATTAAAAACTATATAATTTGATTTTTTTTTTCTTTAGCCTTGATTATTCGAAGTCTCGATAATTCGAATTTTTCTTGTAGACCCTTGGATTTCGAATTATCGAGAGTCGACTGTAGAACATAAATTATGGCAGAATATCGAATTGTGCCATGATTTGAGAGCTTTGGTGCAAGTGTGAGTCCAACACACGAGCAGTAAATCGAGTGCAGTGAGTCATACGAATACTTACGTAAATATATTCTAACCCGAAGCGAATAGTTGGTGTTCCTCACTACGCCCTTACTATACACTATATTTTTTCTTTTACCAACAAAGAAAGAATGATTTGAGTGAAAAAAATAGCCATAGCTTTTTCAGCTTGCTGTGTAAGTGTTATTTCTAACTGAAAGTTTTTTTTTGTCGAGAGTAGCAGAGTTGTTGATTCACAAAGAGAAACCAAGAGGTTGTCCTCTGCTTGATGTAAATAAACATACACACATATAAATCTGTATATATATTATTTATTTGTTTGAGACTATAGTTTCGAAGGCTTGGCCCTCATCATCAGTCTTTTTAATTATAAATATTATTTTTCATTGGATCAGTATCGCGTAGATTTGAAACTATAGTCTCAAACAAATCAATAATATATATATATATATAATTTCGATAAATATGTGTGTATGTTTATTTGCATCAAGCAGAGGACAACCTATTTGTTATTTCTAACGTTTAATTCATTAATTTATAATAAATAATTTGCGGGGGAAAGTAGAGCAGGCTGTAAAAAAATAAAGTTGTGCAAAAAGAATTGTATGTATTAAGAGTCACTCAGAAATCAAGTCTGTTTACCTTCCCATCAAATTACTCTCGAAAAACCAAATTTTCGCGACTGGTATTACTAAAAATCATTTCAATCATGATTTTTCTCTTTGTTTCTGGTTTCAAATACCCATGAAAACTTAACTATGAATAGCAGTAGAAAGTTTGTTCTTGTTCTAATGCCGAAATTTGATTAGCTTTTGGGCTTTTTATTTAGATATTTATCATTTAAAATTATTAATTCACCGAAACTGCAAACGGTGTAGCCAGTCTTGTAAAAGTTTCTTTTTCCTCCAATTTTTTTCATTGTTTTCAAAATAAAAATCACCTCAATTTGAAATTTCTCGTTTACTTTTATTTTGTTTAATATTTGTGATGTTTTTCACTCCTACCTAGAAATAATAAAAATTATGTATATTTTTTAGGAGAAAAAATCCAGACCATCTTGAAAGCAGCCAATGTCGATGTCGAGCCATACTGGCCTGGTTTATTTGCAAAGGCTCTTGAAGGAGTTAATGTGAAAGATCTCATCACCAATGTTGGCTCCGGCGTTGGAGCTGGACCATCTGCAGGTGGCGCCGGTAAATATTAAGAAAATGCATAATTAATTATTTTTATTTGTTTTATTATTGAATATATTTTAAAAATGTTATTTTGCTTTTTTCTAGCCCCTGCTGCCACTGCCGCCGTTGCTGCTGCAGCCCCTGCTGAAAAGAAAGAGGAAGCCGCAAAGAAAGAAGAATCAGAGGAATCTGACGATGATATGGGATTCGGTAAGATATTAATTGAAATATTGTATAATAAGCTTATAAAATATTATTTCCTATGAACCATATTTATTAGATATAAATATACTAATCTAATGTTTTCTTTTGTTTTTTTAGGGCTCTTCGATTAAAAATATTTTTTATAATTTTACAAATAATGTAAATTAAAAAAATAAAAAAAATACTTTTATAATTAATTTTTATTTTTTGAACACATCCTTGATCCTTTTAATTTATTTAAAATGAGAAGAAAGAATGTAGATTTATAATCAATATCGAATATCTATTCCTTAATTTGAGATTTTGACGAGGTGAACATTTTAACTAAGGTCAATCAATTTCCAATTCTAGCTTCTCCCTATTTTTAATATAAAATATTTAATAGTTTTAAATTAATTAACATTCAATATTTAAAAATGCATCATGTATTAGGCCATTAATTAATATAATTTGATTTGCTTAAGGTAGTTATTTCACAAATGCAAAAATTCAAGAAGTCTTCGAAACTTGAAATATAAGTCATTAAAAGCATAATAAACACACTGTTAAAATTCGATAATACGATTTACCACACCAAACATGAAATAATTAAATTAAAAATGAAATTTTTTACATATGGTAGATTGGGAAAGGATGGGAAAATGATCATTATTTTATTTTTTTTTTCATTGCAGAACTTTCACCATCTTGATGAAAAACTAATATTTGTTAGAATAATATATTCAGAAGTACCTTAAAAAAAAAAATTGGAGAATTTTTAACTGGCTCTCAGCTAAGTAAAGATCGAAAATTTTCAATATCCATACGGTATTGATCCCATGAAAAATAATATTTATAATTAAAAAAGACTGTTGATGAAGACCCAAGTCTTCGAAACTATAGCCTCAAACAAATAAATAATATATATACAGATATATAATTTCGATATAATAAATATGTGTGTATGTTTATTTGCATCAAACAGAGGACAACTTCGTTTCTCTTTATGAATAAACAACTTCTACTCTCTGTAAAATAAAATCTTATCAATCAAAATAAATGCATATAATTTATAAAGTTCCAGTTCTCATTTAAATGACAAGATTTTGTTTTTCCAAGAGTACCAGAGCTTTTCATTCATAAATAGAAATAAATGAGGTCCTATGTTTGATGCAAATAATCTATAATTTATAATATAATAATATAATATAATATCTATAATTTATTTGTTAGAAATTTGACCATATTCATCAGTCTTTTAAATATTATCTGTTATGACTCATGCGTTCAAATCACTAAATATCTTTATTTATTAATGTGCCAAGCTCTACCAGTATGTCAATTTGCATCATTCTAGGGTAAGCGTAACTACTCTGGAATTTTGATGAGTCAGTCAGTGAGTGAGTGACGAAAAAGCCTATCTTCAGCTTCTTTTATAGGAATATGAAATTTGGTAATTTATTTATGTTTATAGACCAGTATTGTGGAAAACAATCCAGTCATGTAGATGTTTCCAGTGCGAAGTTACAGAGGCGTCTTTTCTCTTTTTGTGAATCAACAACTCTGCTACTTTCGGCAAAACAAAAACTTTTCAAGGTTGTTCTCTTGCTTGATGCAAATATACATACAAATGTATATATAGTATATATTATGAATTTGTTTGAGATATAGTTTCGAAGGCTTGGCCTTTATCATCAGTCATTTTTAATTATAAATATTTTTAATGGGTTGAGTATCGCGTGGATATTGAAATTTTTTTCTCTTACTCAGAATTAGCATTAAATATCGGCTAAGTAAGAGTAACAAATTTTCAATATCCACGCGATACTGACTCCCATGAAAAATAATATTTATTATCAAAAAAGACTGATGATAAAGGCCAAGCCTTCGAAACTATAGCCTCAAACAAATAAATTATGTATATTTGATATATGTGTGTGTTTATTTGCATCAATCAGAGGACAACCTCTTTGTTTCTCTTTATGAATCAACAACTCTGCTAGTCTCGGTAAAATAAATACTTTTCAATTGGATCAAATTAAAATATCGAGAAAGGAATTCTTAGATGGGGTAGAATTAATTTTAAAACAATAGTAAATTCTAAGCCAATCATCCCCTATAATTTCCAAAATAGTTATGCAACACTTGGGAAATACAGTAATTAGTAAAATACCTTTCTATAAATGATTTTTAGTTATTGGGAGTAGGTATATGTTTCTAGACACACAGACAGAAAAAAATTATGAGTGAAATTTATTTTTCTACACGTTTCGACGTTTTTAAACACAATGAGCGAATTTTTTTAGCCTGCCCAGTGGGTTAGTGGGTTCCTGGGCTATATCCCCCCTATATATATATATATTATAGATATTAAAAAATAAGTAGTTGAATACGTTTTTTGTAATAACTTTATTATACTATTTAACCATTTAATTTGTTACTATTTTTATTACATACTTTTCCATTTTAGAAAAGCTAATATAATTCCCATTATGTTGTGAGTGATCGTATGATTCTTATTCTTAAAGTAAAGAAAATTTAAGAAACTTTTTAAAATTTTCTTTACTTATTTAAATTCACATGAACCCACACCATTCTCCCTTAACAAAATTCTTATTCTTCTTTCTGCAATAAAAATAATCCATTAAACATTTTCTTTTATTTTAGTAACGGAAATTGAACCTTTTCTAATTATATTATCACCCGATATTGACATTTTAATATAAATTTTTAATAAATGATTAAAATTTGAATTTTTATTTAAATCACACATAATTAATTATAATTATTTATTGAAACAAATAAATACAATATAAATATTATAAGTAATATATAATATATTAATGAGAAAATTATAAATTTATCAAATACTAGGTAGGTTTCACTGTCCTTTATGAACTCCTGAAGATGGGCTTATACACCGAAATATATATAGTCATGCCAAACAAGCACCTGATCTTTTTATTTATGTGAAACCTACCTAGTATTTTATATTTTAAATTTTCTTTATTTTATTTAAAATGTTTCACCAAGAACTCACACCATTCTCCCTTAACAAAAAAAGAGAATTAGCCCTGTTTTGTTTAGTTGTCTTAATCTAACTGGAAATTATTTTAGCTATTCTTGGTACTTTAAGAATGCAGTGATTACTGTTTTAATTATAATTATTTATTGAAACAAATAAATATTATAAGTATTTATATCTTTCAATAAATAATTATGATTAATTATGTGTGATTTAAATAAAAATTCAAATTTTAATCAAATTAATCACAAAAATAAAAGCTTCAACAGCTTCATTACTTTTAATAAATGAATTTATTTTAAGGACCAATCAAAGATTTTAGAGAAAGTAGAGATGCTTAAAACTTTGCTTTCATCATTTAATTAAAGGGCCCCTCACTGAAAACTTTTTTCTGATTTTTTGCATTTCCCTTGTTGAAGGGAGTGAAAATTCTTTAGCTATAATTTTTATATATGTTGCATGTCAGAGAGATGTTTGTCTTAAAGGTTTGGCTAACTAGTTAGGGCTTGGGTTCGAATCCTAAGGGGACGAACCTCTCTGATATGCAATGTAAAAATATTTTCACTAAGATCTCTGATTGATCCTTAAAATAAATTCATTTATTAATAATATAGGCCTGGGTTGATTTTTGAAATAATTTCCTATCTTTTTTCAAAAAGACACTCAAAAATAAATCTTTGCTTTCATAAATTTTTAAATTGCATTCTCTTAGCATTTTCAATGCATTGATTTCCAAACGATCTTTTAAGTTAAAAAACATGTGGCGAGGTGCAAACACATTTATTTTTTGAAAGAGAGAACATTTTTCATATTAATAAATAAATGAAACATTCAAAAATAATATTAATAACAACCATTTTATTAATTTATATGAAATTAATGAAAAATTAACTTTAAATTTCTCAGCTTTAGAAAATTCAGTAAGGTTTGAAAATTTGGTTTAATGTAAGATAATTTAATTAACTTAAACTAAGGGAATGCGGCGAGAGTTTGTAATGTATGTTTTTTATGGTGTTTCACAATATTGCAATATCGTGGAAACATCTGTTTCACAATACTGTGAAACAGATGATACAACTCTTAAGAATTGTTCTTATAAAATATAAATTGCACCAGAAAATGGATGCTGGTTTTTAGCTTACACAATTTATATAATAATAAAACTTGAGCAAGATGCGAGGTAGGTTTCATAAAAAAGAAAAAAACAAAATTGAGTTTTGAATTCGATATATTTCAGGGGTGAGCCCATCTTCAGGAGTCAGTGAAAACTGATTATAAATTGAAAAAATAATTTTACAAATAAAATTTTAAGAAATGTATGTGGTGAGGGGAAGGTAGGGGGAAGAGAGAAAGTGTACTAAGAATTAATATTTTCAACAAATGGAACAATTGAGTTTTTAACCAGCTGATGAGAAATTATACCTGCTATTATAAGAAGGAAAGTACCTGAAAGGGGTACAATTACCCTAATATCAATATTCAATGTGCGAATAAAATAGCTCTCTCAAAAAAATTCAAATATTTTAAATAACCAATTAGAAGTGTATAAAAATACAATTATTGATTATATATTATAATACATTAACTAAACATTCCTTCTATTGTTCGCACATTAAATATTGATATTAGGGTAACTGCACCCTTTTCAAGTACCATTCCATTCCTTCTTATAATAATAATAGCAGGTATAGTTTCCCACCAGCTGGTTAAAAACTCAATTCTTCCATTTGTTGAAAATATTAATTCATAGTACATTTTCTCCTCTTCCCCCTACCTCCCCTCACCACATACATTTATAAAAAATTTATTTGTAAAATTATTTTTCCAATTTTTAATTAGTTTTCTCTGACTCCTGATGATGGGCTCACTCCTGAAATATATCGAATTCAAAACTCAATTTTTGTTTTATTTCTTTTTTTGTGAAACCTACCTCGCATCTTGTCTCAAGTTTTATTATTATATTAAAATGTTTCACCTAGAACCAACACCTATCTCCTTAAAGTTATTACACATTATATGATCGAAAGACAATAACTTTTTCTACTAAATAATTATCTTTCTTTTCCAAATTTGAAGAAATTCAGCTAGAGATTCTGATAAGCTGCACGAGAAAAGATATTTCACCTTATAAATTCACTTCTTGAAGAAAGTCATAAGAACAAAATAGAGTTGATAGTATTTTGTTCTACAGCTTGGATTCAGTATTGTAATTCAAGTGATAATGATAGTTGATCTTCATTTTAAAAAATATTGCCTGAATAGCTAGTCAATTTTTAATGCCATAACGAATTTATTTATAATAAAAATTTAAATTTAGTAAAATAAAACCAATACTTCTCTTCTCAATTCATACATTCTCAGAAGTGTAATTTTCCGGGAAAGGGTGTTTATAAAATTAAGAGGCGATCGAATCAAATACAGGAATCTTATGATTAATTAATAGCAAACACCTAACACATGTGTTAACAGATCGAGCGCTCTGGACCGGGAGATTGAATATATAACATCTCAGATTACAAATTCATTTGGTGATCCGTATCAGTGTGTTTGATATAAAAAGCGTCATGCGGGCTAAACGCGAAATGATGCTGGATTATAGCTAAATGGATCATATCTTTTTCATTCTCTCTTGGTACAGACTTAAGACTCAGCAGACTCCAATAGCCTCAACCAGCAATAGTCTCGAAATATATATATTGTTTAAAAAGCGCGATCAAAAACAATTCTCGTTAATATGTTAATTATTCTTTGATAAATTAATGAGAAAATTATAAATTTATCAAATACTAGGTAGGTTTCACTGTCCTTTGCGATCTCCTGAAGATGGGCTTATACACCGAAATATATAGTCATGCTAAACAAGCACCTGATCTTTTATTTATATGAAACCTACCTAGTATTTAATATTTTAAATTTTCTTTACTTTATTTAAAATGTTTCACCAAGAACCCATACCATTCTCCCTTAACAAAAAAAAAAAAAATTCTATTCTAGAAACCCATTAAGGATCAATTCATTTTGATAATAACAGATATCAATATATACACCTTCATTACATTTTTCTTATATATGTTACGGCTAATATGCAAATTTGGATAGTTTATAAACTAGCTGGCTAGTTTATAAACTAACAAACTCATTAACTATTTTGATAGAAAACGCAATTTCAACTAAAGAAGCTAGTTTGCAAACTAAACAAGAGTCTTGGCTAATTTACTTGAAATTATTGAGAAAACCAAAATAGCGTGTTAGTTTATAAACTACTCAATGCAGCCTGGCTAATATGAAAACCATAATTTCTAATAACACAAAATAGCTAATTAAATTTTTCTTTGTGATTCATTTTATTAACAATAACTGTTGCTGTTCTTGTGAAATATAAAAACAAACCCGGCCAGGACAACAAAAAGAAAAACAATAACATTTCATATTCATAACATAACTTTATTTGTAAATTAACCAGAAAATTGGTTGGTTAGTTTATAAACCAGCCAAAGGTTTGGCTATTTTGAGTTACTAGAAATTATTTTTTCATATTAGCCAGGCTGCATTGGGTAGTTTATAAACTAACCCGCCATTTTGGTTTTCTCAATTTCAAGTAAATTAGCCAAGACTCTTGGTTAGTTTAGCAAACTAGCTGCTATTTTAGTGAAAATTGCGTTTTCTATCAAAATAGCCAATGGTTTGGTTAGTTTATAAACTATTCAGCTAGTTTATAAACTATCCAGCTAGTTTATAAACTATCCAAATTTGCATATTAGCCCTAACATATAATATTATATATTAATACCCGTCCAAGCAATACAATCAAACAAAACAACACATTCACAATAATGACACTATGAAACTGTAACATTCTGAAATATTTTCTGTGTCCATTTTAAAATTCACGCACTCATCAATATTTTTCAATATATAAAGTGACTCTTTTATCTTCCTCTTGGTCCAATTCATCTCATAATCTAGAATTTTCACGCCTTCAATGCGGAAACCAGCTTATTCCCATTGATAGAGAGAAACAAAGAGGTTGTCCTCTGCTTGATGCAAATAAACATACACACATATATATACTATTTATTTGTTTTGAGACTATAGTTTCGAAGGCTCGAAAGATGTTTTTAATTCTGTCTGGCTCTCAAGCTGAGAAAGAAAAAAATGTTCAATATCCAAACTGATACTGATCCCATGAAAAATAATATTTATAATTAAAAAACTGATGATGAGGGCCAAGCCTCCGAAACTATAGTCTCAAAACAAATAAATAATATATATACATATATTTTATATATAAGTGTATATGTTTATTTGCATCAAGCAGAGGACAACCTCTTTGTTTCTTAATCATGAGTTTCCTATATTTGATTCAATCGCGAATCGAATGCAGGTGATTTTTGTCAGATAATAAGTAATAATAATATCTGAATTTATATATTTCTGTGTAAGAAATAATTAATTTAAATAGTTTTCTAATTAATATATCAAAGAGATTTGTTTTTGACTGCGTTTTTAAACAAGATATATATATATCACTAGACTACTGCTGGTTGAGGCTATTGGAGTATGCTGAATCTTAAGTCTGGCGATATCTTGTTTAAAAACGCGGTCAAAAATAACTCTCTTTGATATATTAATTATTCTTTAATATATTAATTAGAAAACTATTTAAACTCTGTGTTCTCTCTCTATGAATCAACAACTCTGCTACTCTCGGCAAAATAAAAACTTTTTAATTATTCCCATTAATAGATGACACATGTTCTTTTATTCTTTGCCTCAAAAGTCTTGAATTTTCCCAAATATATTTGTGGGCTCTTTTATCTTTTTTGCAAGTGTCACAGACCATCTCATAAATAACTCCCATTTTATCAAATTTTTCAACTTGGGTCTTATTGTTGAAAATGTTCATGAGTGGTCTGCTAAAATCGTGTACCAATTTTATGTCATTGTCTAGAATTCTCAAAACCTTCGCAGACAAATCATGTTTATATGGAATGGAGCCTTTTATCATTTTTTCCTCTTTTTTTATCACTTCAGTTGCCAATTTATTTTTTCTATATTTAGATAGTACTTTATTAAAAAATTGTTTCGGATAGCAATTGTTCTCACATTTTTTCATCAGATCATTCAGTCTTGTATCTCTATAGCTTTCATCACATAGCCTGTCCAGCCTTCCTATTTATCCATAAATCAAACCAATTTTATGTTCAAGTGGTTGAATTGATCTATAGATTAACATTCGATTTGATTGTGAGTTCTTTACATATAAGTCTGTAAAGATAAGAGTAAATAAATATTATATTTAATATTGATTTACTATGAGTTAAGGATACTAGGTCACTTATTTCACATTAAAATTAAAAATTAAAAGATATAAAAAAATTTTTTCTTTTTCAATATATATATTTTGGGCTATCAACCCATCTTCAGGAAGTACAGAAAGTAACTAATTCAACTTATTGAATAACAGGTTATATATATGTTTATTGAACAGAGGGAAAGAATGTTTAAATTATTTTAAAAGGACACTTTCTCTTAGGCTATTGTTAAGTGAGAATATCAGGTTGGCGTTTGTTGACATAGGTATGTTTAGATAAAAGAAAAGTTAGAAAGTTCATTGACTTGTGTCTCTACGCTGGGAATAAATTTTTGGCTTAGATATTAATAGGTCAATTATTATATTTTGTTTTACATCCAGTTGATTATTGATAATATTTTCATCGTTCGACAAGGCATATTTTATTTCCGTGGATTCAAGAAGATCCAATCTTAATCCTTTTCTTTCGAAATGAATAGGGGTGGGATTAGTAGGTGAAGGTGAGTGATCTAAAGAATATAGATGATTAGCAAATGCGGAAGTGGAATCTGGATTTATGGGCTGGTTTCTTATTAATTGTCTGTGGGAAGCTACATGTTCTTTATGCCGTTTTTTGAAAGATCGTCCAGTTTGTCCAATATAAATTGCATCGCAATCGTTGCAATTTAATTTGTATACACCAGATCTATTTATTTTATCAATTTTGTCAAGTTTATTATTTATTAATTGGGAGGATAAATTATTTATATTATAAAGGGCTGGAGTGATTCCATGCTTTAGGAGAATATTTGTTATTGGATAGGTTATATGTTTAGAAATAAAGGGGATTCTTTTATAGATTTTTTCAGATTCGATTGTGAGTGAATGTAATTGCTCTACTAATTATATAAGTCTGTCTTCAATTGTTCTCCACCTCTGATAATTTTAATATCCAAAAAGCTGATGCTATTGTTTACTTCTTTTTCATATGTGAAGAAAAGATTATCATTAAATTGAAGTTTTTTTTGCCGAGGGTAGCAGAATTTTTATATATTGAAGGAGACAATAAAAGAGTGTGTCTTCTGCTGGAATTATAAATTTTATTTATAATGAGACTATAGTTTCGAGGGCTTTGCCCTCTTCATCAGTCTATTACAATTGATTCACATGAATTAATGTACTGAATTGAATTAAATGATTATCATTAAAACTTGAAGGAGACAATAAAAGAGTGTGACTTCTGCTGGAATTATAAATGTTATTTATTTATAACGAGACTAGTTTCGAGGGCTTTGCCCTCTTCATCAATCTATTAAGATGGATTTACAGGAATTAATTTATGAATCTGAATTCATAAATTAATTCCTGTTAATCCATGATGGACTGATGAAGAGTGAAAAGCCCTCGACTATAGTCTCGTTATAAATAAATAAAATTTATAATTCCAGCAAAAAAAACTCTTTTATTGTCACCTTCAATATATAAAAATTCTGCTACTCTCGGCACAAAAACTTTCAATTTATTATCATTAAAACTATTGAGAGCCCTCATGCGGCAGTCTACACTGTCTTTCTTGATAATAACCATTAGTTGGTGACTAAAAAACCCTTCAATTTAAAAAGAATTTAAATTATTTATTGAACACGAATAAATAATACAATAAACTATATTTTTCTTTATATTAAATTCAGAACAAATGACTTATTGTGTGACAAGAACAAGAAATTTACAAATTTCAAGCCGAGCTTAAAATATTTAAATGCATATTTTATGTAACTTTAAAATGGTTTAAATAAATCATTGTTATTCAGTCAAAATTGGAATATAAGAGGAAGAAAAAAAAATTCCCGCAAATAAGCCATAATAATATATTATATTATTTTTAATTATATGTCAGAAGGGTTGTTTTTCACCCCCTCGGGAATCGAAACCGAGTGTTAGTAACAGCAATCCGGCTCACCTGCTATTCCCGAGGGGGTGAAAAACAACCCTTCTGACATATAATTAAAAATAATCCATTCCATCGGATTTAATATATGACACCATCTTATGATTTTCTAATTAATATAATATATTCTTTATTTATTGGCTTATAGATTATGAAAAATTTATCAAAATCAATGTAATTATTTTATGAAAGATATTAATTTGCCGATGGTAATAGATTCAAATTTACTGTAACTAGTAAATTTGAATCTATTACCATCGGCAAATTAATATCTTTCATATTAAATTAGGAAAAGTCATTCCATTGCCCTTCGAATTTTGAATTTCTTCAAAATTCGAAACACTCAACTACCTTTATTTAAATTATATGGCATGGCTATATGTTTAAATTTAGAATCACTATATCGCGAAATTTTACAAATGAAGATAACAATCTTTGAGTAAAATATTTTACGCGTTTGCATATGTCAGAGAGGTTCGTATCCCGCAGGTGAGCCAGGTGGCCCGGATTGCTGTTACTGGCACTCGGGTTCGATTCCCGAGGGGGTGAAAAACAACCCCTTGACATATAATTAAAAATATTCCACTCCATCGGATTTAATAGATGACACCATCTTTGATCTATGATTTTCTAGTAATTATTTTAATCGGTACTTACGTATTAACGCCACCGCAGCTCAAAGTTGGCGGTTTTTAAATTTCGCCAATCTATACCTAAAATTTTTGAGATAAATTAGTTCCCCTCTATCAAAACACAACTTGAGGAGGTTCGGTTTATGATCTCGGTTCGATTAGATAAAAAATACGGGTACATTAACGCCACCGCAAGGTTTGTTTGGGAACGCATTTTTTATCTAATCGAACCGAGATCATAAACCGAACTATTCAAGTTGTTTTTTGAAAGGGGGAGCTGATTTATTCTATTTTATGACTTATCTCAAAACTTTTAGGTGTAGATTGGCGAAATTTAAAACCGCCAAATCTGTAGCAGCTACACTGCGGTGGCGTTAATACGTAAGTACCTTTTAATCGAATATAAAAAATTTATAAATTAGATCTAGTGCGATTAAATGTGGGTGAAATAAATAGACTAATTACCAGATAAACTATATTTATTTACATAAAATGGTTGTACACGTGAATGAGAATATAAAAATGGCTACACACGTAACTGCAAACTTGACAAGTATGCATGATCAATATTGTTGCACAAGTATCTTTAGTGTTTGTAGGATAATTTTGCGCAAGTATTTAACTTGTACAAGTCGTTTGATGCTTGATTAAATTTTAATCGTGCAAGCCGCACTTGCGCAACTGAAACGAACCGTGTGTACCTAGGACATGCCGATTTGCACATGCAAACGCTATACTCGTTCATGACTTTCTTCATGTCTAGCGATCTGAAGAAAGTCAACCGAGAATTACTCGAAGAGTTGATTCTTGAATACAAAAATCAACCATGTCTTTGGCGAATTAAATCATCAGATAGAGTGAAGAAGGATGCAGCTTACGATCTCTTGTTAAGTAGATACAGATTAATTGAAAACAAGGCCGATAAGGATGCAGTTGTTAAAAAGATAAATGCCTTTAGGACAAATTATAGAAAAGGAAAAGGTTGAAGCTTCTGGTAACTCTGACATTGGTGCAGATGAAATAAATATATGAGCCTTCACTGTGGTACTACCACTTCTCTTCATTTATTCTGAGATAATTATGCCAATCACACGGATATATCTTCAATTCACTCAGTAAATTAATATGGGAATACGTTTTTTCTTTTCATAAACCACTCTTTACACTAACATTTAGGGAAAGCGGTGTTGGTTTATAGTGAAACATATTAAACACAGGAGTTTTTTAACGGGTTATAGTGGTGTTTCACAAGTAAAAAAATAAAAATTAAAAATTCCTTTAATTATATTATTTTTTAGTCTTTTGTAAACTCCTGATGATGGGCTCATCACCCGAAATATAGAGAAAAATAAAACTCTAAAATTATAATTAAAATTTTTTAATTTTTATTTTTTTACTTGTGAAACACCACTATAACCATACTAACTATATATATTAAACAACTCCTGTACTCTTTCCACCATATATCACATTTCTTCTTGTGGACAAGGCAAAAATCAGCCACAGCCACATCGTCGTCCGAACTCATCATCGTCCAAGAGCAAAGTCCAAGCATACTTGTAGCGTGGGAAATTTACCGCACTTGTGCAAAAAGATTGATCATGAATACTTGTCAAGTTTGCAATTACGTTACCTTAAGGCAATAGAAAACAGTTCTTTCAAGTGAGATTACCATATATGAATACATAGGTATCTAAGCTACCATCTAGCTTTGAGAACTCCAGCTAATTTATTATAATCAGCAAGATGTCGAAACATTATCCTACTTATTCTCCAGTTCGGTAAATTACCACGAGCTCGAGAAGTTAATACACATCGATGAACAATCCTGGCAATACTTGCATCTCTAGGAAACGAGGCGATTTCTTGATCTGCTAAACTTACTATTTCTTTAGGAAGAATTTTATTTTTACGAAGCGCTTGCACTCGAACTTTATCAATTGAATATTCTTTAAAAATCCTTCTTCTTTTAACATCCCTGAGCATTTTCCAATCCACAAAATGATGGCTTTGCCGAACATTATTTATCTGAAAACAAAAGATTATTATTTTATTGAAACTAGATGATAGTTTAAATAGAAATAAAAATATATAATTATTAATAATATTATATATACTAATTTGAAAGTGGCCCTAAGTCAAATTTTGAAAAAAATGAGTTAATGACAGATTTAGTTAGACATAGATTTCTTCTTTTCATATTTATAATATCACAGCCAAAGGAGTACAATATCACTCATAATTGGCAAAATAAATACATCAAAATATATATTAGCATATATGTACTATAAAAATATATATACACTTATCTCAAAATAACCAATAATGTACTTAGGCCCTTTCAAATAAACAGCTCATATATACATTTATGTGTATATTGTCATATTAAAAAATATAATTGTTAATTTATCCCATTTGGAAGTATGTGATTAAAAAGTGATGTTTTGATGTTATTAATTAAAAAACCACCAAAAAACATTTTGAATAATATGTCAAAATTAAGATTATGGATATTCTTATATGATTCAAGTCAAAATAAAAAGCAAATTTATCGCTAAGTTCTATTAAAATTAATTTAAAAATTATTTTATCAATTTAAATAGATTAACCTCTATAAGATTATTAAAAAAAACTAAAAATGAAATTTCAATAACAAAATAAATAAGCATTAATTTGACATAAATTTCAATATGGCGGCGAAAAATTGTCCGCCATGACAAGTTCCTGTTCGTGACGTCACAGCTGTTCTTTTGAGCGGTTGGCTGTTCTTCTCCCGTTTTCATGATTAACAATAAAAGATCATAGATTTGTTATTAATTAATATTAAAAATAATTAATACATTATTCTGCTTAAAAATATGTTCTCTTTAATCCTTGGTTTTATTTTCTTCAACTAAATTATATCTATTTAAAATTTGTGCTTTTACTTTTTTCTTAGGGGTAGACATAGGGTTTCTCTTGGGTGGATACAACATGGTAATCGCTTAAGGACGCATTGCTCAAGTTTTCATTCGTCCTCTTATTACTTCGTACATTGAGGTGTGTAGATCAACCTCTTCCTTCGTTTTTGAAAATCACTATATCCATTATTATCTCATTTTTCTTTATACAAACAGTGTGTGTGCTTATATGAAATACAAATCCTTGTATTACATTTTATTTCTTAGTTTGTTTATTAATTTATTTTGATTTACCTAGCCTTTTTTTATTCGATTTCACTAAAAGCCGGTACTCTGCCAAATACTACATGCTTTTTTTCATTAGTATCTTATTTTCTTAAACAATAATAAACATAGATTTCTCATTCAAAGTAATTGAATATAACATTATTTTTCTCTTTATTAAGTAAATTAAAATCATTATTCACATTTCAAATATGTCTACCACGAGTTGAAATGTTGATCTCCGGTTTGCCGGTTTAATATTAATTTATTTAATTTCAAATTAAATAAAAAACAAACATATGAATAAATAAAAATAAATAAACCAAGTTTACACTTCTAAAATTAACTTGATAAATTACTTGTAATTAATTTCTTCTCATTGTATATTTTCTCCTAATTTTCTATTTGCTAGCCTAACTTGTTTCTTTTTGATATTGAATGTTTGCTTAATGTTTCTCTTTCACAAATGAAATATTAATATTTTCTTTGATTAAAACACGTGGGCTAGCTCGCCATCTTCCATTTTGGCTTGCCTCTTATCGATCTCATCCTATCATTTTGTTTTCTTTTACAGACTCGTTTAATTTATTTATTCTACAATGGGCAAAGAAAAGACCCACATCAACATTGTCGTCATTGGTCACGTCGACTCTGGCAAATCTACAACAACTGGCCATTTGATCTACAAATGCGGTGGCATCGACAAACGTACTATCGAAAAGTTCGAAAAAGAAGCCCAAGAAGTACGTAAATTCCTTGAAAAATTAAATTGGTTTACCATATATTAGTGGATTTTGATTTGTGGGGTATAATATCCTTATAGAATATTTCTCTATTGCTTAATATTAACATTTTAATTCAAATTTTACTTTTTTATTTATTTCATATAACTACAAATCGTTTCGGCAGAATTTCTTTCTTAATCAATGGAACTTTAGAAATATTATGAAAAAAGAGTTGCTTAAAAAAATGCATATATAAATATATACGTAGAAAATCATAAGTTGGTGTCATCTATTAAATCCGATGGAATGGAATATTTTAAATTATATGTCAGAGGGGTTGTTGTTTTTCACCCCCGAGTGCCAGTAACCGATTCCCGAGAGGGTGAAAAAACAACCCCTCTGACATATAATTAAAATTATTCCATTCCATCAGATTTAATAGATGACAGCATCTTATGATTTTCTACGAAAATTTGAATCTATTACCATCGGCAAATTGAAATCATTCATATAATTATATATTCTTTTATATCAAATACTTTTTTTTCAATTCTCTCTAAACATTTGAATTTTAAATAAACTTTTTTTTAAGATTGTCTTCTATAAAAGATCACTATTTATTTAAATTTATAAAACAAAATATTTTTTTTCTATTTATTTTATTTGTACTATTAGTATAATTGAAAAACAAATAAAATTGTAAACTATTTAGTTATACTTGGAAAATGAAAAATTGTCGTAGACACTTTTCGGGCACTAAAATAGAACTTATATTAAAATGTTTTTTTTCATTTTTATTTCCAGATGGGCAAAGGTTCATTTAAATATGCTTGGGTTTTGGATAAACTGAAAGCCGAACGTGAACGTGGTATTACTATTGATATTGCTCTTTGGAAATTCGAGACCAGCAAATACTATGTAACCATTATTGATGCTCCTGGACACAGAGATTTCATTAAAAACATGATTACTGGTACTTCGCAAGCTGATTGTGCTGTATTGATCGTCGCTGCTGGTACTGGTGAATTCGAAGCTGGTATTTCGAAAAACGGTCAAACTCGGGAACACGCTCTTCTTGCATTCACCCTGGGAGTCAAGCAACTTATTGTTGGCGTTAACAAAATGGATTCGACCGAACCACCTTACAGTGAAACACGTTTCGAAGAAATCAAAAAGGAAGTCTCGAACTACATTAAGAAGATCGGCTACAATCCATCAGCTGTTGCCTTTGTTCCTATTTCCGGTTGGCATGGAGACAATATGCTTGAACACTCTGACAAGATGGGTTGGTTCAAGGGATGGGCAATCGAACGCAAAGAAGGAAAAGCTGACGGTAAATGCCTGATTGAGGCTCTTGATGCTATCCTACCCCCTAGCCGACCTACCGAGAAGCCACTTCGTCTTCCTCTTCAAGATGTTTATAAAATTGGTGGTATCGGAACAGTACCAGTCGGTCGAGTTGAAACTGGAGTCCTCAAGCCAGGTATGGTTGTGACCTTTGCTCCTGCCAACATCACCACTGAGGTTAAATCCGTAGAAATGCATCACGAAGCTCTCACAGAGGCTGTTCCTGGAGATAATGTCGGTTTCAACGTGAAAAACGTGTCTGTTAAGGAACTGCGTCGAGGTTACGTAGCAGGAGATTCGAAATCCAACCCCCCTAAAGGTGCTGCCGATTTTATGGCCCAGGTTATTGTTCTTAATCACCCAGGTCAAATATCCAATGGTTACACTCCTGTTCTCGATTGTCACACGGCCCATATTGCCTGCAAATTCGCTGAAATCAAAGAGAAATGCGATCGACGTACCGGAAAAACTACCGAAGAGAATCCTAAATCTATCAAATCTGGAGATGCTGCCATCGTTAATTTGGTACCCACCAAACCTATGTGCGTTGAATCTTTCCAAGAATTCCCTCCTCTTGGACGTTTTGCAGTTCGGGACATGAGGCAAACTGTTGCTGTTGGTGTTATCAAGGTAAAAATGAAAACTTTGAATTATATCTAATATAAATTAATAAAGTAAAGGGAGCGTAGTTTCACAGTGAATGAAATAAAACTGAGGTTTATTCAAACTCATTAAATTTCGGATTAGTCCATCATCAGGAGTTTACAGATTAAAAACTAATGACTAACTAATCTGTAAACTCCTGATGATGGACTAATAATCCGAAATATATTGAGTTTGTACAAACCTCTTTGATTTTTATTTCATTCACTGTGAAACTACACTCTCTTTACTTTATTAATTAATATCATGTTTCACCTAAAACCTACACCACTTTCCCCAAGTAAAATATATCTAATATAATTGAAAATAACTCATAATTTTTTTATTTTTTTTTTTTGCAGAGTGTCAACACCAAGGAGGCTACTGGTGGAAAGGTCACAAAGGCTGCAGAGAAAGCCCAGAAGAAAAAATAACTAGATGTGGTTTATAGTGCAGAGCTTACGGACTCCTCGCAGCTCAGGGAGTTTCCTCAATTAATTCAACGCTACCTTTACAACATGAGCTGTATACTCCCACTTTCAAAACGGCTTCTCAAGCATTCTTTCCACCGAAAAGAATTTCGAAGGAAAGCAGTTTGTAGAGATTTCAATTCCGGAATTTTCTTTTCTATTGATTGATTATCCCATTTTTGGAATTTTGAAACAAATAAGATAGAAATTCATTTTCTATCTTATTTCTTGACTTTTGATCTGTACATAGATGCAGTACTTAATTGAGATTTTTATTTATTTTGAGATTGTTTTTTTTTTTGTTTTTTTTTTTAATATATCAGTGGCGTGCAGTCCATGGATGCATCTCTGAAAGAGTCATTTTCATACCTGTGATAAAATAAATAATGTAAAATTTAAAAAATAACGAAACATTCTACGTTTATTGATTAATTTTACAAGGAGCAAAAAATAACAAACATTTGGAAAATTAAGTGTTGTTTTTTGGACAGCATGCCATGGTTGAAATGTCAGCCCGCCACTGATATATATATATATATATATATTTATATTATATTGTCTAACTTATATGGATACTCAGTATTGAAATATTTTTTTGAGAACCTCTGTTGATAATTATTATAATAATAAATTTTACATAATTTATTATTGATATAAACGAATAACGGATTTTTTTACATAATTCTTATTTGTGCAAAACTTCTAATTTTATTTCAACTTAAAAAATTGAAAATAATAATATTTATTGAATCTAATTGAAATGTTTTTATTTATTGTGATTATAAGTGAAAAGTATTTATTTATTGAATCTAATTGAAAAGTTTTTATTTATTGTGATTATAAGTGAAAAGTATTTATTTATTGAATCTAATTGAAATGTTTTTATTTATTGATTCTAATTGAAAAGTATTTATTTATTGAATCTAATTGAAAAGTTTTTATTTATTGTGATTATAAGTGAAAAGTATTTATTTATTGAATCTAATTGAAATGTTTTTATTTATTGATTCAAATTGAAAAGTATTTATTTATTGAATCTAATTGAAAAGTTTTTATTTATTGTGATTATAAGTGAAAAGTATTTATTTATTGAATCTAATTGAAAAGTTTTTATTTATTGTGATTATAAGTGAAAAGTATTTATTTATTGAATCTAATTGAAAAGTTTTTATTTGTTAAATCTGAAAAGTATTTATTTATTGAATGTAATTGAAAAGTATTTATTTATTGAAAAATATACTTCACTTTAAAGACTAGATTTGTATTCCGGAATTGTTATTAACTATTCTTGAAGTGAAGCAGAAAGGCGGTTTTTTTTTATTTTTATTTTTTTTATTCCATTCCATCTGAAAGATTAAAAAACAGATCTTAAACTACAGCTTCTGTACATAAATCTAAAGGTATTTAAAGGGCCAAATAAAGAAGCTTCGAACCATGATATCAGAATTTTTATTTAAAATTTTCCTCATTTCCCATTGTCAAAAGTTCCTTTATTCTATAAACCTATAGTTTTAAGAAATTAAATTAGAAAAAATTAAATTTTTAAATTATGTCACAATTAAAGATTTCGTAAACATTATCTCAAAGATTTGATCTTTTTTTTGAAAATAGGAATCTTTTTCAAAAAATCACCTCAGGTTTAAATTAACCAATTTTTATTAAAAGAAAGAATTTAAATTCTAAGATTTTATTAGAAATATTGTTAAATTGCAATATCAGAGGGGATCATCCTTTCAGGAATCGAACCTGAGAACTAACATGCTTTCCGGGCAGCTCAGCTCACATGATGAATCCCCTATGTTATAACGTAATTGATGAAAATTTCATAAATCGAGAAAATGAAATTTAAATTTATGATCATATTTGTAAAGCCTTAAAAGCAAATAAGTTGCTTATCAGCTTCCCATTATTAAGTTAAAAAACAATCGAGGGGTGAACCGCGACCTAATATCGTGTACACCTACTTCCACTTCCAATTAGAAGACAATAGATGAAGGGGCATTATCTAATGAATTTCACAGACATCGAAAACAATTATGAGTTTTATCTCACAAACAATTGGAAAGTTTATAGGATAGAACTTACCTAGCCAATTTAGTCTTTAATCCTGAACTCTTCACAGAAACCTTAGTTCTTCAGCTGGAAAGAGTTAATTATATTTTATGACATCTTATGTCATATAAATCTGTCCATTTACTAAATAAATGAAAAATTAGTTTAAATAACCTTTCTTACAGTCAATTTTAATGGAGACGAACCATTATAAATCAAAACATAAACGATTCTATGTAAAAATTTTTGAATTGACTCACTTGCTAAGTTTTTATATTTGTGATTTTTACTATCACAGTGACATATTTGATGATTGAGACCAGGGATGTTGCGGATGCCGATTTTTCACATCCGCGGATGCGGATGTTTAAGATCTTATATAAATATAGTATATGAATGAAGAATTAAAACAATGATAAAGTAATTATTAACATTTTTATTAATGAAAATTAGTATTAAGTATAATGCTTCTATTTTTTTTAACTTCACTTACTTATTTTCATATTAGTAAGTGAAGTTAAAAATAGGAGCGTTATACTTAATAAAGTAGTAATATTGCCGCCTTTTCTGATTCAAGGCGGTTACGCAGAGGTTCGTAAATTAAACCCGCGCTATTAAATAATTGATCGCTAGGAACACTGCCTGGTGGAGTGGATAAAAATCTTCGTGCTATCGGTGATAATATCTTAAATTCCTCTTGATGAACACTCCACCATTTAAGAGGATTTTCATCCACATTGACTCTTTTTTTAGTGATGTAAGAAAGTAATTCCTTTTTGAGTACAGCTTCAGTGCTACCATTTTCTGGTATTTCTTGACTCTCATCTTCACTTGATGAATTTAACATCATAGCAAGGTTAAGCATGGCTTTCTGATGAAACTTGATATCAGTGGTCCTAGTTGTTCCATATCCTTTTCCGTGGAATCAGTCATTCTCATTCTTTTAGCCCCTTCGGAATTGGCATTAAGAGAACCGAAAACCCGCCCAATTTCTTTCTTGTCTCAACTTGTATTACATTCGCATCCGCATGAACATCCGCATTGATTATTGCGGATGCGGATGCAATGTCCAAATCTATGCGGAAGCTCCGCATTTGCGGATGCGGATGCGAATATTCGCAACATCCCTGCTTGAGACCAAAAATTACGCGCCCGAGTTGCCCACATTTGGGGCAATCGCACGAGTCAACCCGTCCTTAGTGCAATGGACAGGTCTCGCCATGAGGGAACCACCTTCATGATCATGGTAACCCCTGTTGTTTATCTAAAGCAGTGATTCTCAACCACCCACTGTGCCGCGAGATTCTTGAAGAGTGCCGCCACAGCTAGGTCTCGAATTGATAATTATTTTTTCTTTTACATTTCTTTATCAAGTGACACTACATTTAATCCAAATATTTATTTGACTCATTTGAACTAAAGAGGTAGTAAAATTTTACAAGATACACAATGTCCTATGATAATTTTATAGGTAGGTACATCAATCAATAAATCAAATCAAATTCTATTAATTTATTTTATTGTTAGTATGCCGTCAAATTTTTAAATTATTAAAAGTGTGCCCTGACGAAAATAAGGTTGAGAATCACTGATCTAAAGAAAAGTTTCGGCTGAAACCAACTAGGGAAATTTAATCAAGAACCACGATGCATACCCATTCTCGGATTAGTTTATCTCATTAAAAATGTTTGGTCGAAACTTTTTTTTTCAACTTACAACTAACTCTTCTTCAGACAATTTTATAAAAAAAAATTAATCCAAGTGTCATGGACAAAATGAATTCTACTACATCAGAGGTCTGCTCTAACATGAAAAAGCCCAAATTTTGATATTATTGTATCGAACATGAAACAAGATTGTTTCTCCAAAACCTGAATAGAAAAATTTTGCAATGAAATTATTTTGTTCCTTAATAAGAAGTGCCTGGAGCACTGAGCGATGCTCGGTAACTTTTTGCCTCCTAAATAGCTTAAGTTTCAAATTTGAAGTCTCTACGACTTACCGAAGACGTTATATGAATGATTAAAATATTTATTTTACGACACTCCTAATTTTCACTCTCTTCCTTTATTTCAATCGGATTAAAATCTATACACGACTAATAACTCATGACACTTGATAAATACACCAATTTAAAAAAAAATCGTTAGTGTCGTTTTTGAGAAAATCAAAAAAAAAGAAAAATCTTTCATGTAAATGTCAACTTACGGTGTTCCAATTACAACCAAAAGCTTGCTGTACGCTGTACTCTAAGAAATGTAAATGTGCAGCATAACTCTGTGCTGCGCATACCTGCAGAAACGCATAAATATTCATTGTGAACTAAAAAATAAGCATAACCTTTAAACCCGAACTGTAAATGCGTAGCTCCACGAACACACAGTTCGTGCAGCTGCGCATACTATTTATAGTGAACTAGAACCTAAGAAATGTAAATGTGCAGCATAACTCTGTGCTGCGCATACCTGCAGAAACGCATAAATATTCATTGTGAACTAAAAAAAAAAATAAGCATAACCTTTATAGTCGAACTGTAAATGCGTAGCTCCACGAACACACAGTTTGTGCAGCTGCGCATACTATTTATAGCGAACTAGAACCTAAGAATGTATGTGCAGCATAACTTTGTGCTGCGCATACCTAGAAAAAACCCTGGTTACTAGAACCAGGCCACTCACAAAGCAAACTGTACATGGGTATATTTAATAGTTTCTTAGATATGGCTAGAAAGAACGAATTCACCTCCACGCGGTGTACACGGGCAATGCCTTTGGGGATTAATTAATCGTCAAAAGTAGCTAACGGATTCTTAATAACCCTCCAATGTTAGTTAAATTCAATTCAGGGACAGGGGGTAGTGATGAGCCTTTGGGCTCCTTAAGCTATCACATAGAAAGTAAAATAGAGTGAGTGAGTGTACGCTGTACCCCTTCTAGCCTATGTCGAGCTTAAGTTTCGAATTTCGTGGCTCTGAGATTTATGGTTGCGAAACGCAGGGGAGGGTACATTCTTACGTACGTAAACATCAACTTCAATTTTAGCCAAAATCTTGTAGTACTTCTTGTAGCCTCTACATAGCTTAAGTTTCAAATTTCAAGGCTCTGCGACTTACCGAAGGCGAAATATGAACGATTAAAACATTTATTTTACGACATGACTAATTTACACCCCCTTCCTTTATTTCAATCGGATTAAAACTTATACACGACTAATAACTCATGAGACTTGATAAATACACCAATTTTTACCGAAATCGTTAGAGCCGTTTTCGAGAAGCCGATTGGATATATATATATACTCTACGAAATCTCTATACGGATTCACACATATTTGCAGGACCGTTTCCAAGCCATTGTACTTTTAGGAGCCCCAATTGTATCAGATACCTATACATAAGTTTGATTAAATCTGTCGTAATGTATGCTTCAACAATCTGGAGACCGAATCAAAAAACCAACATAGCTAGACTTGAAAGAATTCAGCATAAAGTTTTGAGACATCTAGCGTCTCTCTCTGGTAGCCCTATGTCCAGATACGATCATGACTACTCGAAAATCGCTGAAACTTTCGACATGTCAACTATTCTTTCGTCTATGATTGCTTCAGACAACTTATTCACTTTTAAAATTATGTCTGATACCATTCGTTGTCCTGAGCTTAAAATTCTTTTTCCACTGAACAATCCTTCGTACCCACTACGACAGAATCAACCATTCTATCCACCAGTTCCATTTACACGTCATTCCAAAACCAACCCTATTTATAGATTAAGCATCGCTTATAACGCCCTTTCCCAAAAAACATGCGTTTTGAATTTTACTATAGATACCAACAGAATGTCTAGAATTATAAAAATAAACACACTTTCATATATTTAAATACTCACTATCATAATTATTATATCTGATTTACACTTTATTATTGTTTATTATTTGTATGTTTAACTTTATTGTTTTTTTTCTACTTTTAACTAAGTAGTGTTTCTTTGTATTACTTTTTGTAATGTTTTTAAAGGCACATGCCGTTGAAATAAATAAATAAAATAAATAAATATACAAGAATTGCTCATTTAATAATATAAGATTTTGTCTATAATCTATTTTCTTTTTTTCATTCAGGTTATTTTTTTTAAGTTTATTCATTTTAGGGTATATAATTTATACTTTTCATAATTATATTATTCTGGGTATAAACTGATTCAATAAACAATTATGAATTTAAATGATCTATTATTTTCTCTCTTTCGAATCGGGGGCTAAATATTGGCTTAAGCCAAATATTTACTTACTAGCCAACGCCCACCCTTGGCTGTTGGGCTTATTTGGCTGCGCCAGTACAGAAGGATCATTTGCTAATCTCCCCTCGCCTCATCTTCCAATGGCTAGTTGGCTAAACTAAATATAACTAAACATGTTTCCCAAAGCCTGTAATACATAGACATTATTTTTAAATTCACCCTGTTTTGATTCGCAAAATCATATTTTATTTTTTATATATTACGCAATCTTTTAGTAAAGAAATTTAGATTGAATTTCATTTTTTCATTGTATTTTATAAATATATATAAGTATATATGTTTATTTGCATCAAGTAGAGGACAAACTCATTTATTTATGAAATACATAAAGAGGAATCAATGAGGTTGTCCTCTGCTGGATGTAAATAAACATACACATTAAATACCAAATATAAATAATATATATATATATATATATATATATATATATATATATATATATATATATATATATATATATATATATATATATATGTTGCAGTAAAACGCGTTTTGCTGTATACCTTTTATGGCAACTAGAGTTTACTGATGTTGGATGAGTTTGGTTCAAAGGTCTAGAATCTTCATTTTTGACCTTCCGCCTCATTTTCGTGTGTTTATTTTCAAAAATTTTTTAAACGAAAATGTCAAAAATTACATCCTCTACAACTTTTCTTCTAATTTTTGACATTTTCGTTTAAAATTTTTTGAAAATAAATACACGAAACGAGGCGGAAAGTCAAAAATGAAGATTCTAGACTGCTTGAACCAACCTCAACCAATATCAGTAAACTCTAGTTGCCATAAAAGTATTCAATATATATATCGTCGGCTTAGAGTGTAAAAAAGCTGCTAACTCGACTTTTTATCATATATGACATATTAATACCGTTCCAAAGAAAAAGAGATGCAGCATCGTCCAAGTAAAACTGCTACTTCAAAATTAAATCGTAAGTTGTAGAAAAAAATGTGAAAAATGATTTCTTTCCATAACAACAATATTAAATTTTATTTGTTTTTTTTCTTTCCTGTAAAATTTCCTTGTTGTGAGTTAGCAGGTTTACTCTCTAAGGCGACGATATATATAAATATTATTTGTTTGAGACTAGTTTCGAAGGTTTGATCTTCATCATCAATCTTTTTAATTAGAAATATTTTATCTGTCAATTTTTTTCTCCTTATGAATCAACAACTCTGCTACTACTTTCGGCAACAAAATCTTTTCACTTAAATTTATAGGCTAAAATAAAGACATGTCCAATTAGGTGTCTCGAAAAATGAGTCAAAATTGGGATGAATCTCGGAAAATCGGAGAAGGGTGGTCACTCTTGATGGAGGGATTTATATCCTATACTACTAAAGCGCATTTGTGCCTGCCTCTGTATGTACCTGTCCGCCCCCCAACAAAAACAGTCGTCATGGTTACCAATTTAATGGAAATTATCTACATATATGTAAAAGTACCTGGCCACCGAGCGATACTCAGTAACTTTTTGCTTCAAGTTAAAAGCTATATATAAAGTACATGCCCCCTGGACCCCCCACCCCCACCCAGTTTTTGCATTTCTATTCTTCTAGTGACCCAGAGATTATGTATATTTAGGCATATAAATAAATACCCTATAATTATTTTTTTTAATTAAAAAACAATTTGTCGAGTTTTATAATTAATTAAATTGTCAAATTCTAATATTTAATATTAGTGGGATTTAAAACTCTATTTTGAATCAATTAAATTGCCCAACTTTTAATATAAATTTATATTTGTAATTATTTATTAAAAGGAAATTGAATAAAAATGTAATTATACATTTTTATCGAGACAACCACCTATGAATAATTATTTCAATTAACAAAAAACCCATCAAAAACAACTTAGCCGAAGATGAGACCGTGACAGATGGAATGTCCAACACAAAACCCTCCTAACCCGTGAATTTAATCCAAACCGTTAGAGCCGTTTTCGAGAACCCGATTGGATATATATACAAGATTTGCTCGTTTAATAAATGTAGATTAAGGTTTTGTCTGTACATTGGGGTGGTGGGGGTGCTGAGTGGGTTTTCGGGGTGGGCTTCTGGATAGCAAGAGGGCCGCCGAAGGCGGGCCTTGCAGCTGTGTATATATATATATATATATATATATATAAAAACATATAAATATGAAAAGCAAAAATAGTTTACCCCTGAAAATCCAGAATTTCCAGGTCGACGGTTCCTTGTGCATTAAGAACACTAAAAATCAACAAGAAATAAAAATCTCATGACACCTAATTTCGAAAGTTGTCTTGGAACTCTCATTTGAACGACCAAATTATTTGAATTTAAATAAGTCAATAGTAAAA
This sequence comes from Forficula auricularia, assembly GCA_024734495.1. NCBI lineage: Eukaryota > Metazoa > Arthropoda > Insecta > Dermaptera > Forficulidae > Forficula > Forficula auricularia. Next base: position 5,891,390 of record JALMQS010000118.1, on the reverse strand, counting down.
TGACACTCGAATAAAAATATCGATGATGTGACTATGCGCTCATCATTGAAGAATAACAAGCCGAACGTTGTGAAATATTTATTTCAGACGGATTCATTATGCAAAATTGAAACTATGTGTTTTGACTTTGGGTTGTTGTTTAAAAAATAACTATGAAAACCGAAACGTTCTGCATTCTGATGAGAATATAAAAATGATCGTTTCCACCAAAACTTTTTAACTGATAAACACCTCAACCACCGATTCATCTTTAAATTTTTTGAATAAATTATTACTGGCTTTAACATATTTAAAGCACAGGTTTCCGAGGAGACATCCAAATAAGGCCCGAAATTAATATAAAAAAAAATCAGAATTTTGTAAAAATAATGTAGATATGTATATTTATTAATATAAAACAATTAGAATATAAGTTATGTTAAATACAATTTCAAAAGATATTTTATATTTAAGATTAACTAGAGCAGCAATTCTTAACAGGGGCCGTGAAAATATTAGAATTTTAAAGGTTTTTTTTTATCTTTACAAATAAATAAAATATTAAAGAGAAAGAATTTAATTATTAGGACGAATTCCAGAATCTTAGTAGAAATTATTTTATATTGCGATATCAGAGGGGATTTATTTGTCTCGAGGTTTGAGCTAATTGCCTGGAAAGCGTGTTAGTTCTCAGTTCGACTCCTGAGGGGATGAATCCCCTCTGATATCCCAATATAAAAATATTTCTACTAAAATCACTAAATTTGTCCTAAAAATTAAATTCTTTCTCTTTTAATATACATTGGTTTTTAACCCCAGCTCAAATCTTTATTTTTATAAACAAAATATGTTACTAGTTTTTATAAGTGATACTTATGTAAGTGACAGATGAATTTAATGATATCTCAATATTCTTAAACATGGTTAAACTAAATTAAAACATTGAGCGCATAGGTAAATTTGACCCAAACAGATAGACAGACAAAACAAAACAAGTTGAATAAAACTGTAAATATTTTTTATAAGTCTAGGTTTACTATAGCAAATATACTTTTATTTGCAAATATACCTATTTTTCAAGAAAAATATACATATAAATGTTATGTAAAGTTCTGCTTTTTGATTTATTTATGAATTATTATTACATTTGAGTTTATTTTTTTGTTCGAGTAATTTCGAGTATGTTACCTAATAGTGGGGGGGGGGGGGGGGCGTACTGCCCGCGAAACTATTTTAGGATTTTAAGGGGGCGCGAATATAGTTTCGGATTTTAAGGTGGCTGCGACTAATAAAAGGTTAATGTCCACTGAACTAGAGGATTTCCGGGAGACCCTCAAGTCAAACATGGCCTATTTACGGTTTTCCTAATATTAGCCGTGTTGAGTGCATTTTATTGCAATTGATTGGGAAGGCCTAGAGTGGGATAGAAACGCAATGGTTATTCTGCTTAAGAGGAGGTTCTCCAATATAAGCAGAATCTGGCTTATAAAATAATGATTAATTCCAGTTAGATAAATTAAAAATGCAAAGGCAAACCAAACCAATGTAGGGTAAATTCACACCTAATTAAAATGCAATGAAATTTAGATTAGTAAAATTTGACATAATAGTAGATTTTAGGACAGTAATAAAAAATCCGAGACTTCGAAGTTGGGTCCGCTCTAAACTTTACTTTAGGAGTTGAAAGGGAAAACGACTTAAAATAGGATTTTAGATATATTTTTTTATAATTTTAAATCCTGGTAGTTATTATCATTCTATTTTCAATATTAGATAAAAGTTGTATTCTGATTGTTTAAAATTTTAGTAATGAACTTTCGCCATGAGAGAGACTATTTACTCATCCTTTGTTCTAATTCCGGTGTGTATTTGTCTCTGTCCAAGTTGGAAATATAACCCTCAGAATTTGTTTAGGTCAACCAAAATGATATCTTGATTAAACTAAGAGAGGGCGGTGTTGGTTTATAGTGAAACATAATGTGAGCTAAAATTAAGGGGAGTTTTTTGTGGTGTTTCATAGAAATGAAAGATTTAAAAAAGATTTTATAGGCATCAATATATTTCAGGTTATAACAACTTTCAAATCTTTCATTTCTGTGGAACAAAGCCCCTTGACTTTAATTGATATCTTGATGTCAAGATGACCTAGCCTCTATAGTATTCTAAAAACAGCTTTTAACCCTGAGATAAAGGTCTTGATCATGATTATCCAAATAAGGTTCTATAGCACCTTAACTAGCATCATGAAAATAAATTAGAATGAATCGACACAAAAAACACATGTCTAAAATTATATTTTCCCCAAAATCCCCTAACAAATTGATCGGATAGACCCTCTGCTGGAGTAGGATTGAAGAAGGAAGCAAGTTTCATCCCTCTAAGTCAGTGATTCTCAACCTTTTTTTCGTCACGGCACACTTTTAATAATTTAAAAATTTGACGGAACACTAACAATAAAATAAATTAAAAAAATTATATTTGGTTTATTGATTGATGTACCTATAAAATTATCATAGGACATTATGTATCCTGTAAAATGTTACTACCTCTTGAGTTCAATTGATCAAATAAATGTTTGGATTAAATGTAGTGTCAATTGAAAAAGAAATGTAAATAAAATCAATAATTTTCAATCCGGGCCTAGTAGTGGCGGCACACTTCGAGAATCTCGCGGCACACTAAAGTACCGCGGCACAGTGGTTGAGAATCACTGCTCTAAGTCATAAAACGATGATAAATCAAGAAAGGAATGATTTATAAAAAAATAAAATGTGAATTATAAAATTATCTAAAGAAAGGTTAGAGAGTCAAATTGTACAATCATTGGTTTCAGAGGGATGTAAAGAGTTTAAAATAAAAATTTAGTTATATATTTTATTTAAAACAGGAGTATATCATATGTAGTATAAGATAAGATAAATAATAATATGAATATTAAACTATCATTTTGCTCATTGCTATATCAGTAGATGGCCCTTCCAAATCTTTTGGTTGAGCATGTTGAAGCTCTCTCCTTATTTCGGAGGTGAGTTTCGGATGACTTTGAGAACGCAATAATGCAAAGAGAGAATCTCGTTGTTCAGAACTAATATCTTGTTTATATCGTTGAACGAACACCAATAATGCCTGGTGCCATAGTACAGGGAGGTTTCGAGAATCCCTTTCAAATCGCAAGAAATGAAAAACAAGAGAATCGATGACCCGAAATGGAAGAGCATATTTCTTATTGAGGAAAACTTGCAAAAATATAGAATGAGCTCCAGAATATTCCTTATAATCCATTTCTGCTATTTTTATAATCGTTGCTGAAGAATGTAAAACTGGTACTGAATTTTTCTGAAGAATTGAACCAATTATTGTGGCCTCTCTTAAAGTGCAGTCACCACTCTAAAAAATAAAATAATAATGATCTTAAAAATAAAAGAAGCAAAAGTGAAAAAGATGAGCAATATTATAGAGTAACTGAAAATACTATACAGGGTGATTCATCGGTCTGTCAACTCTTTATAACTCTTTTATTTTAAGTCAGAGAGGAAAACTCTTCAAATATAATTTATATGATATATACATACCATATGGTTTGCATATACAGGGTGCTCCGCTTAAGCGCAACAATATGTAACTTTATATTTCCTAATGGAACACCCTATATATATTTATTTTAGATTCCTTTAAAAAGTATTAAGTAATAGAGTTAAGATTAGAAGTTATTTACCTTTATTCGTTCCATAGCTTACTTTTGTTAATAATAACATGATACAAAAATATCATTCAAAGAATAAAGGTAAATAACTTCTTAATTTATAATTTTAGACCCTTTATTACTTAATACTTTTTTAAAGGGAATCTAATTTACTATCAAAATAAATAAATATACGAGTATATAGTAGGGTGCTCCTTATTTTGGATATTTTCGAATTTTTACGCTGGGAGAGGCTCATATGGTTCGAAATAAATAAATAAAATATCACCCAATTTTCAAGTCTCTATCTTAATTTTAACCTAGTGCTACACAGCGATGTAAGTTTCCCATCTAAATACCATGGGTTTTTGGCATTGAACAATCAATTTTTTTATTCCGGCCAAAGTAATAGTTCAAAAAATTTCGAAACTCTGTAGACTTTATCCTTATAAAAGTAGCTATCCTTCAGAATTTTTACAGATTTTCAGCTTTTACAATTTTGGAATTAAATCTGGATAAAATACTGCTATATCTTAGTATTAGTAAGTTATAAACTCCAAAATTATAATAACTAAAAATCTGTAAAAATTCTGAGGGGTAGCTACTATTATAAGGATAAATTCTACAGAGTTTCAAATTTTTTGAACCATTACTTTGGCTGGAATAAAAATTGATCTTTCAATGCCAAAAACCCCATGTTATTTAGATGGGAAACTTAATCGCTGTGTACACAAGGTTAAAATTGAGATAGAGGCTTGATACTTGTGGGGTATTTTTTTTATTTATTTCTAACCATAATGCCTCCCTGTCTGACTAAATATTCGAAAATATCCAAAATAAGGAGCACCCTAATATATAGGGTGTTCTATTAGGAAATATAAAGTTACATATTGTTGCGCTTAAACGAGCATCCTGTATATAAATGCATATGGTACGTAAATAGACAATAATCATATAAATTATATTTGAAGAGTTTTCTCTCTGACTTAAAATAAAGAGTTATAAAGAGAGGATAGACCGATGAATCACCCTGTATATAGATAGCCTTTAGAAGGTTACCTAGTGCGTAATGTCTACTAGGTTTATTAAAATTAATTTTTACCTCACAAAGAGGAATTAATATTCCTTTCATAAAGGCTGCTGGTTTAAAAAGAGCTTTTCTCAGGGACTGGTACAAGTGAAAATTAAGACGTTGATTTTCACGTATCTCATCACGAATACGTGGGAGTAACACTAAGCTGAAAAATCGCTGGGCCATTTTATCCTTAAGATTTGAAGTAAATATCCTCACAGCTTGATACATGGTAGCGGAACTCCATCGATCGGGATCTGAAATAAATCATAACAGTTTAAAAAAATTGAATAAAATAAAGTTAAGGTTGTTGCTAAGCTTAATCCATAGGCTTTTAAAATATTTAAAAAAAAAGTGTTATTATGTATTAAATAATTTATGATCTATAGTAAACAACAAAAAAGTGCTAGCTTGCGGGAATAAAAGTATTTTAAAATGTAAAACAAAACTTTATTTCACATTTTTTGAGGTACTCAAGGAAACTAAATAGAATATTAAATTTGATTTAGATTAATTTCCTTATTTTCAAAATATTTAGAAAAAACTATATCCTTAGTAAATAAAGGTCTAATATGTAGAAATAGTTATCTGAATTATTTTATTTGAATACTCAAAGTTATTTACTTAGGTAGTTCTTTCACAAATGCAAAAATTCAAGAAGTCTTTGGAACTTGGAATATTAGTCATTAAAAGCATAATACACATACTGTTAAAATTTGAAGACGATTTACCAAACCAAACATGAAATAATTGCGATTAAAAATGAAATTTTTTACATATGGTAGATTAGGAAAGGGTGGGAAAATGATCATTATTTTATTTTTTTGATTGAAGGACTTTCACCATCTTGATGAAAAACTAATATTTGTTAGAATAATATATTCGGAGTAACTTAAAAAAAAATTGAAATTATTTACCAGGTAGTTTTGATAAAAAAAACATAATTGGTCGATTATTTTTAGTGGAGAGGATAAAATATCAATGGCTTGGAAGCGATCCATTTATAAATAGAATATAGAGCGTAAAAAGTACAGTCACGTCAAAAAACATAACCTAAAATTTTAACACCGTTCATATTTATAGAGTGGTTACGAGGCTAAAACTTTTTGTGTGGATTGTCGCGAAAGAACCTCCTTAAAAAGTACTAATATTTGTGGACCGATATTAACAAAAAAACCAATAGACAAAACAAAACCAAATCAACCAGAGCCTTTTTTATTAATTAAGTTTTTAAGGTTAAAAACGGTGTGATAGAAAAAAAATTGGACCAGTCCGCGTGCACTGAATGAATTAACTCCCATCTCAGGGTGACTTTTGATAGATAAACGAGTCACATTTGACGCTAAACTAACGTTCAATGAACATATAATATAACCAAAGTGGTTAGTAAGGCAAATCGAATTTGGGGATTCATCATTCGCAACACTAAATTCTCCACAAACACGACTAGTATTAAACCCTTGTACATAAGCTTGGTTAAATCCGTATTGATGTATGCATCAACCATTTGGAGACCTAATTTGAAAATGAATATAGCAAGGCTTGAGAGAGTTCAGCATAAGGCGTTGAGGCATCTTGAGTATCTATCTGGCAACCTTATGTCTAGATTCGACCACGATTATATAGCAATTAGTGAAACCTTTAGTCTACCAACAATTCTATCATCCATGGTTGCATTAACAATGTATTTAAAAAAAAGGCCTCCACATCTCCGCTAATAGCCCTCCGATGCTCCCACTCAGGACCCGTTTGAGTGGCTCAGGGGTGTGGCTACAGCAGAACGGTGGGAAACCTTAGTATGCTGCGACCAAGAATAAAATAATAATTTAACAAAAAAAAAAAAAGGGAATACCGCATGTCGTCAGTGGGTTTGAAGAAATTGTTGTTAAATTATTTAAAAAACAGATAAATAAATAAGTAGACAGGAAGTTGCCGTAGTCAAGGAATAAAAAATAAATATGCAGGAAACCGCCATGGTCAAGAAAAATAAATATTTGACTGGGAATATAGGCTACTGGGTAAAATATTAAATAAATAGATCAACGCTGAAAAAAGGGTTGGACTGGGCCATCTATCCAGAAGAAATCAATAAGGTGGTCATTATTATTAGCCGTCACGATACATCTGGCAATTGGCGATAGCACTCCAGGTCGCTCCGAGTAAAAACTCTCGAACCGTCTCAATCCAGAGCGAGGCTCTCTGTAAAAGATATCCAGCCTTTACAAAATTATATCGAACAGAATTCATTGTCCAGAACTAAAGTCTCTTTTTCCTTTAAATAATCCTACATATGTACTTAGACACAACCACCCTTTCTACCCTAAAGTACCAATCACGCGTCACGCTGAGAACAATCCAATCTATAGACTCTGTGTTTGCTATAACGCTCTTTCCTTAAGAATTAGTGTAATAGATTTGGCTTCTCATCCTAATAGAGTGACTAAAGCAATTAAAGAAAATAAGCTATCTTATGATTAAGCTTTAAAATTCAAAATTCATTTATTTGTTATTTACACAATTTATCTTCACTTACCATATTACCTATTATATCTCTCTGTCTTTCTACATTTTGTGTATAATATTATGTTTAAATGTAACCAATTTGTTAAAGCCTTTTGCCGTCGAAAATAAAAAAATAAAATAATAGTTTTTACCTGTTAAAATTAAGTATTGTTCCCACAATTTTGGGTTTCGGGGAATCAATTTAAATGCTTTTGGAAGTTTTCCACTTCGATATCTCGATAACACCTCTCCAATGTCTTTATAATATTGAACAGTTTTTTCGTCAATTTCAGGAATACTTGTACCTAAAGAAACATTTCAATAAAATATTTTAGATATTTTTAATTTCTCAATTCCACAAAAAACAAACCTAATCAGAATGCAATAGAAATTCTTCAGATCTTTCTCTTGAAATCTCTTTTAAAGAAAAAATTTCAAAGAAACTTACTTTCAGTATCTTGAAATGTCGATTCGATATCTGTTTGTTTTTCATTAATTTTTTCCATAATAATATCACATAATTTTCTTGTAGGAGCTGCATTTTTGTTCATGAACATTTCAAATTCTTCTTCATCTTCAGGATTAATTGACTTGAATAAAAAAAAAAAAAGATTAAAATTGCATGTGCTATTCCTTTTAAATTTAATTGTTCTATAAAAATATTAGAAAAAAAATCATTGTATTAAATCATTATATATTGCATTCTTAAAAGGAAGACCGGCTTTATATTTTTATAAGAGTTATTAGGCAGGAATACAAATAATATTATAGAATTAATTTTTCTCAAAATCCGAAGATTTGATGATCCCCGAGTCCAAATGAACTCTCTTTTCCAGTTTTCCAGAAATATACAATTTCTCTAATGTCAGCTATATTAAACAAACCAAAAAAAAGTACTGGCTTGAATGAATAAGAGCTTTAAAATGTAAAAAAAAACTATTTCAAATTTTTTGAGTTACTAAAGGAACGTAAATAGAATATTAAATTATTATTATTATTATTAAAGGTAATTTTTATTTATTTATTGTGTGACCAGAACACACACAAGTTAAAATATCTTCGACTCTTTTCCATGCTAACTTGTTGCCTTGTCTAAAAAACGTCCTATTCGATTGAGGAAATATTCTATTCTGTATATAATTCCAGAAATTTCGAGGGCTTGAAAGACCTCTTCATCAGTGGATACTGTTAAATTGGTAATGGCAAGTTTTAATGGGCGTAGAAGCTCTTTAATTGATATTTACTGGTGTTGAATAATAATTAGAAGGTATTCATTCACCTACTAGCTCATCAATGTGCCAAATTCATCAGTTCATACAAAAAGAATGAAAAAATATATACATAGTAAAAACTTGAAAACACAGAAGGTAACAACAATTATGAAGCTTAACATTAGGGAAATGGCCAAGTTGATTGATGCGACAAGTTTGCATCTCTTTTTAGCTCGGAGTCATTCCGTGCCAAATCAACACACTTTAAATAAAAATTTTAACTCACCCACTTTAGATTTTCTGAAATTTGGTACGCTGATATATTGTGCTAATATGAATAAAAATACAAAATTTCAAATTTTTATCTTGAATAGTTTTCTTTATACGGCCTTGTGAAATCTTCAAAAAATCGTAAAACCACGAACAAACAATTTTGAAACTGCTGTAAAAACTGTCTATTTGAATTGCTAGAGATGGGACAGGTGTCATTTTTGCAGCTTTTTTAATGCTCTTTTCAGAGACATACAACATGGCATAGGTTGTAATAAAATTTTTTTTCAAAATGTAAATCAAATTTTTTATTTTGATTTTTTCTAAAAAGTACCATTTTAAAATTTTCAAAAATTCTGTAAATAGATAGTTCTTTCATAAACTACTATGCAAAGTATAATGATGGGATGGTAATGGGGTCTAAGTTTAAAAAAATTATTACTGACTTTTGTTTTTCATAAATACCCAGTTTTGACCAAATAATAATGATTTTAATGTAGTGAAACGACATTTTATGAAAAATCACTTTGTGTATATTAAACTATGGTTATGAAATAAACACTCTGTGCTAATCATTATACTTTGCATAGTAGTTTATGAAAGAACTATCTATTTACAGAATTTTTGAAAATTTTAAAAGTGGTACTTTTAGAAAAAAATCAAAATCAAAAATTTGATTTACATTTTGAAAAAAAAAAAAAATTATTACAACCTATGTCATGCTGTATGTCTCTGAAAAGAGACATTAAAAAAGCTGCAAAATGACACCTGTCCCACCTCTCTAACTCAATTAAGACAGCTTTTAGAGCAGTTTCAATATTGTTTGTTCGTGGTTTTTTTGCGATTTTTTGAAAACTTCACAAGGCCGTATAAAAAAAACTATTTAAGATAAAAATTTGAAATTTTGTATTTTTATTCATGTTAGCACAGCATATCAGTGTACCAAATTTCAAGAAAATCTAAAGTGGTGAGGTAAAAATGGGTGTGTTGAGTTGACATGGAATAATGACCCCTCGGTCTGTGGACGATTTTTGCATCCATCCCACCTCGATTAAGTGGGAGATAAATTTAATCTAATTTATCGAACGGAGAATTTACCAGCCCCTAAAAACTTAGTAAATTGGTTTGTATCCAACTTTCTGAGATTTGGCTCGTGATCGCGGCTTCTTTCCTTCTACTCTGTTCTTTTCACGATGGAGGGGCCATCCCATACAGGCCTTTAGGGGATGTACCTTCAGGTGTATCTCCTTCTCACATCAATATCATTAAAAAAAAAAAAAAAAATGTTCTCCTTCTCCCAGCAATCCAATCAACTCTAGCTTGAATTGCGCTTAGTTCTTTCTCTCGGATTTTTGCTACTAATACTATCCCTTAATGTTTTCCCGTGTATAGCCCTTCTTATTCTCATCTCTGTTGTTCGGAGAAATTGTTGGGTGGGAAATGTTGATGGTTTGGTTTCTGCTGCATATATGTCAACACGGATACGTGTAAGATGCAGGTCTTAGCAATTCCAACTTTGCTTTTTGCTCACATATCTTTATTTTTCCAGACCAAACCATATAGACGGTCGGCCAGCTATCCGTGCTCCTTTTATTGCTTGGGTTTTAAGGTAGTTCTTTCACAAATGCAAAAATTCAAGAAGTCTTCGAAACTTGGAATATAAGTCATTAAAAGCATAATAAACACACTGTTAAAAATTGAAGACGATACCAGACCAAACATGAAATAATTGCAATAAAAAAATGAATTTTTTTTACAAATGATAGATTGGGAAAGGGTGGGAAAATGATTATTATTTTATTTTTTTTCATTGAAGGATTTTCACCATCTTGATGAAAAACTAATATTTGTTAGAATAATATAATCGGAGTAACTTAAAAAAAAAATTGAAATTATTTACCTCGTAGTTTTGATAAAAAATAAAAACATATTTGGGCGATTATTTTTAGTGGAGGGAATATAAGAACAATGGCTTGGAAACGATCCATTCATAAAGAGAATACAGTAGTGTAAAAAGTACAGCCACGTTAAAAAAACATAACCTTAAATAAGTAGGTTATAATGAAAAGTCTTTCTAAGAAAATAAATAAAATTAAATAACCTAAAATTTTAGCCCCGTTCATATTTATAAAGTGGTTACGAGGCTAAAACTTTTTGTGAGGATTGTCGCGAAAGAACCTCTTTAACCTGCCTTGATTGACCTCTTCTTCTGCGTGTCAAAATCTCCGCTCCGTCGATTTTTTCGACTTGATTAAGGTGACCATGTATCTTTAAGCAAATACGAGATATATAGATAGAAGTGTGTGATATTAATAATTAATAATCAGAACATTTTTAAAATTTAATTAACAAAAAAAAAATTCATTTTAAAGAATACATAGGTAAATGTACCTTAATAGAACAAACTTAAAATATTTTTATTCAGAGTGTACTGAAAAAGAAAAAGAAAGTTATTATGATTTTTCATATTTTTCTACAGAATTAATTTTTTTAAGCAGCTCATTGTTCTTTACATTAAGTATATTAATAAAATTCAGAACACGTCATATCGTAATAGCATTTTGTTATTTACAAAGCCTTTAAGAGTTTCTACGGAAAGTTGAGTTAGTAGTACCCATTTTCTATTAGCAGACGTTTTTTTTAGTTTCCCATTCGTGAATCTTTTCCATAGATAGATATTTTTTACACATGATATTTCATCAAAAAGTTCACCATCATCAATTTTAAAATCAGGTTTGTTCTTTAAAATGAAATCCAAGGATCCTTCTACTTCTGGCCAAGTCAATAAATTGTTTAATAAAATCCAGTGGCAAACTTTTATATCTTCAAACTGCCCTGTCTATTGTTTCAAATAATCTATACACGTGCTATAGAAAGATACCGCAGACTTTATAAAATTACTGGTGATTTCAGGTTCTTCCTCCTCCAAATTTGATAGCATGTTTTTAACTATTGTCGGTAAAAAAAGACTTATTTCTTCTTTCAGTCAATTTTATTTTAAGATTTCGCAAAATAAACGATACATGAATCATTGATACATTTTGAGGTTCAATTTCAAGAATACAGTTATGAAACAGATCCCAAAGAATGAACAAAAAAAAGTCATGTTTACGATGAGGAACTTTCAAAGAATTGTTTAATAATATTTAGGCACTTATCTTGAGATTCAAAATATGATTTAAGGTAGTTGTTTCGCGACAATACCAGCAAAAAGTTAATGCTAGAGTATATAGAACAGTCAATAAGGATTCATAATTCATAAGCCCAAAACATTATGCTGTTTATGTACCGATTTTAGCCAATCCCGTGCTCGTTTGACAAATCTAGCAACACTGTCCGAGGTTGAATATATTTTATCATAGAAATTTCAGATAAAGTATATTATAAAGGGAGATTTATAAAATAAAAAGTTCTTAATAAGCGATTGAAAGCTGTTGCGACAATGGCTGAAGCAAAAAAACGTCAAAAAATACTAAAGTTAATCCACTTTTTAGGTTAAATAAATGCGTTGTTGCCAGCTTGTTTTTAGTGTAAATTTTTCATTATTATCTCAGAAACTGTGTTGTAACTATGAATTAAAATTTTCTTAGAATATGTATTGGTTATTGTTTAATGTTGGTTTAGTTTTTTTATAAAAATGGTAAGAAGGGTTTCTTAATTATAATTAAATATGTATGTAAATTTTTCCGATATCCCGTATAGTGCAATGTATAAGAGTCTGAAAAACTCTATTTTTGAAATTTAATTAATATCTCCGGAACTATATTGTTCATAAATTTGGTTTTGCCATCAATCGATGCAGAATTATTTAAATAATAATCTCTCTAAATTTCAAAAAAATCCTAAGAAAACGGCGGAACAACTACCTTAAATACGGGACGAATTGTCACTGTTAATAATATATTGTCAAATTTACATTCTAATGCTTTTATTTTATTGTTTATATATTCGTAAAATTAGTCCAATTTTGCTATATATTATGTTAATAAAAAAATGTATCAAGTTAAACAGGACTTTTTACCTTTTTGCAAGCTTTGAGGTTTTTATTACAAGAAAATCCGGTCTTTCCTAATAAGAAAAAAAAAGCAATTTTAAACCTACCTCTAAATTTTGATTCAGCTCTGTGTAATCATTGCTTGGTAGAGCTGGAAACTCCATATCCATTTCATATTCATTAAAATTCAACTCCACGTGGTTATTTGAAAAGGAGCCAACATCTTCCATCAATTCTTCTTGCTGTTCCCTGGCTTGTTGGAGGATTTTTTTCGACCTACTAATATCAACAAACTAGAAAATAAAACATAGGTTTACTATCCATATATTTACAAAACGTTATAACTATAATCTATAAATATTAAATATAAATTAACCTCATCGTCTTCTCTTAGGCGAATATCTATATCTTTCCTTTTTTTAGTTTTGGTAACGACATTTGTTTCTTCAATAGCTTCATTTAAAGGCATTTTGTGCTCCCTTTTAGGGAGTTTTTTCATTTTCCCCATCACTGATGAATTTGTTTGGAATTAATTTTATAAACGAGAACTTGTCACAAACTGAATAATGAATACATAGAAATGGAAATATAGAAATGTTTATGATAGAGGTGAGGAGTCCGGAACGATAGAGGCGCTGCTAGCGCTGCAGCGTGTATGGCGCATGCGCAGCACCAATAATTCTGCTTTAGTGATTCCAGGGAGATAGAGAGAGAGAGCATATGGCTAGAAAAGTGCCTGCCTCACGCCATCGCTGACCATCACAGTCCGCCATCTTGGATCTTTCAAAACATTGAGATTTCTATATGGTCCTATACTAAAATATATCATTTTACCTTCGATTTTCAAAATTATAAGGTCACCAAATAAAAAAACCAATAAAAGAACTATTTTAAATTATAGTTTTTTGATTTTTACAGATATTCTATTAGAAAATTGAAATTAATTAAAATGATTAATTATTAAAATTATTTCACATTTTAAATAAGATGAATATACACAAAATAGTCATAGGAACATATACTGTATTTTATATTGAAGAAAAACGTTCTTATATGAGAGTATTAGCTTTTGTTAAACATGCTATTTCTCATTTGATAACGTTGTTTGGCAATGTTTTGAACTATGCAAGATGACAGTCGAGCTTCTTCTTCCCGCTAAAGGAGACAATTTCCTCGCCCATCTAAGCTTACAGACACTCCCTATCTCCCTGAATTCACATCGTTCCAGTGGTCTTTTTCAATTTTCACAACAGCCGAATCATAGATAAAAGATACATATACAGAGCCGAATATAGGAGTCGAACTGAGTCGAAATGCCTGAAACATAGAGCGAAAAATACTAATAAAATAATAATAACTTAAAAATCAAAATAAAATAGACTAGAGTATCAAATAATTATCTTATTTAGTTACAACTAAACGACGAAATATTAATATGAAATTGCTTTTTGAAGTCTGTGCCAAACAAACTATACCTATAAACGAGCGTCCCCGCCAAACGTACTAAGTAAGATCCGTCGAGTGCGATTCATAAAATGTATATGTTTGGCACCGACTTCAAAAAGCAATTTCATGTTAATATTTCGTCGTTTAGTTATAACTAAATAAGATAATTATTTTATTCCTTTTAGTGTATTTTATTTTATTTTTAAGTTATTATTATTTTATTTGTTGCATTTAATTTTTTTGAAGTCGGTTTTATTTTTTTATAAAAATTATTTTTCTTTTTTTCTCTTTTAGGGATGTTATTAATAGTAACTTAATATAATACCTTGCATGCATCTCGTAAGAGAAAGCGTCGGGCGAATGAATCAGAAAATGATAATAAAATTCAATTCATAAATATAGAAATTCTCTCGAAACGTTTGCGGGTTTTATATGAATGTTTTAAGATTTTTTATAAAAGATTTTATTTATTATAATTTTGATTATTTGGTCATAAGAATTGGAGATTTACGTTATTTCGTCATTGATCATATTTTCAGAACTTGACCAAATTAATATGGTACCACCTCTAAGGTACCCTCTTTCCAATAAAAAAAAGAATCATTAAAATCGGTTCATAAACAAAGAAGTTATGCCTGAACAAAAATATCAAAAAAGGTCCAATACCAATGATAAAAAACGGGAACAATTGGAAGCTAGACTGAACCCAATGCAAAAAAATCATCAAAATCGGTTCACAATTGGCGGAGATATGAGGTAACATAGACACAAAAAAAAAAAAAAAATCAGTCGAATTAAGAATAAATCCTTACCCTTACCCTTTGTCAACTTTTACAAAGACTTTACCAACCGGCCCTAAGTTTAAGTTTCAAATGTCAACCAACCGACATACAACTGGCCCTTATAGAGGCAATAAGCTACCGAGCATCGCTTGGTGCTCCAGGCACTTCATTGATTATTTCAGAATCTTGCTATTAATATTGAGTATTGCTAGTCATTTTTGTCGTTCCTGACTGGGAGCGAGTCTCCAGCCTCTGGAGGTCATAGTGATAAAAGAGATAGCGAAAGCGCTTGTTCGATTTTTATCCAATTTGACAGCGAAGGGGTGCTGAGCGTTCGAAAACTCGCGTGTTTCTCGTAAAGAGGGCTTTAGGGGGATAATTGATTTCAGCTCGACTGAACAGACACCGTGATAGTATCTGTACAACGTGGAAAGCGGCAGAAACGGTCTCTTCGCTGAGCCAGGGAGTTGAGTGACTTGGTTAGAGCCATGTGGTTGAGCCAACTGATAGTCAGGGTGAAAAAAAAAGAAAGAAAAATTCAAAGTTCAACAAAAATAAAAATATGCTAGCAGGAAAAAATAATAACAGCGATGATGAAGTGACTCCAAAAATTTTACAGCTGCTCAACACACTTAAACTTTTATGTTAGTTTTAATGTGAATAAATAATCACCATATTATGTATGAAATTGAATTTAATAAGAAGGTTCTTGCTTACATCTGAAAGTCGAAATATAAATAAAAAAAGTAACAAGAAAAAAAATTAAATGAATGGGAAAATGGGATTTTTAAACAGATAGATTTATTAATTTGAGTAATAAATAGAAGCAAAAACAAATTATCCGACAAATAATTGAAAAGTTCAATAGAATTATGAATAGAAATTATGATTAGAAATTATCAAATTATTTTTATTATTATTAACAGGATAAAATTATATGTTAGTTAACCAGACAGTATTTTGAACAAATAAATGAATAAATTTAAAATTAATTAATTAATAGTATGGATAACAATAATTGCAATAAGAGAAAAAAATATTATAATAAAATTAAATATAATTAACAATTTTCAATTAAAGCTATTAGTAGTAACAGGAATAAAAAAATGTTTAATTAGAATTAAAATAAGAGCTAGTTTGCCTTTAAGAAGGCGGCCATATTTATTTATAAAATAAGAAAAATAGACAAATGAATTCGAGAGATTCTTAGCGTAGATGAGATGTAGAGTTCAAAACCCAAATGGATTGTGTTCAATGAGAAGAGAGAGAGTTTTTCAGTTTTTAAGGAAGTGAAGAAAAGTGTAGGAAAATTGGAAAGGATTAAATAGTTTCACTTATCAGTTTGTTGACGAACCCGTTGAGTTTGAAAATTTCTTCTAGGCCAATTCGTACCATAAATAAAACAAAAGTGTACTTTCTTCCACTGAAGTCGGTACTGAGAGAGAAAATAGTACGGTTACCAGGAAGCAGGAGTTTAGAAGTCCAGCTGCGGCGTTCTGACATTAAATATCAACACAATAGTAGATATTTTATCAATATACAATTGATATGGGAAAGGACGAACACCAGCAAGCAAAAATAAGTGAGTAAAATGGGAAACTGGACTCTGATTAGCAGAACAAGATGTGAACAGATTCGCTGTTTGTACAAGAATGAGAAAAAAATATTAATTATGTAAATAAACATGGATTTGTTTTCGGCTGTTCCGCCCAGCGGATGGCTTTTGCCCTAGCGATTTCGCGTGCAAAAATCGGAAAAACGATGCTCACATATCGCATTAAGCACACGGTTGCACTGGCGCAACCAGCCAGGTCTCTTATTAGTTTAATTGGTCGCTTCTGAATCGAATCCAGCGTGGCAAGAGGAATGCTTGGAGGCTTCCACAGATGAGAGCCATACTAGAGACAGGGACGAATTTGAGCCTTATACAGTTCAAGAAGTTGACTGGGAGTAAAATAGCGTCTAGACCTAAAAAGGAGACCAAGCTTGCACGCTGCAGCTTTAGCAGTGGTTGAGATATGGTCATTGCCTTCTCCTATAGTTTCGTCTTACACATATATTAAGTTGCCAAGGGGCCTCACCCTAATATGAGATGGCCGGGGCAGCAGCCCCTTCTTCCCCCTCTCTGATATTCCCTATATATATATACTTTATACTCACCATTATTATATTATTAATAATGGCCCTCATTATCATTATTAATAAAAGATTTTATTCCAAATTAACTGAACAAAAGTAAAAAAATTCGATATTGATAGACAATTTATATTTCATGAAATTTTATCACTATATAAGGGAACATATAAAAGCAAAAAATATTGATTCAGGGATATTTAATGTGTTTCAATATATTTTTGAATACAATATTTTAAAAGTAATAGAATTTACTTAAATTATTAGATGAAATAGATTTACACCATTTTATATTTGAATTTGCTTTCACTAAAGCATACCAAACTTATTTCTGTAAAATGGCTTTATTTTCCTATTAGTATGGGATTTTTTAAAATATTTAATTACTTATTATCTAATTAGATATTTAATTTTAGTTGTATTTAAAATTGCACTAAGTAAGTAGGTATATGTAGGTAAATATTAATATGATATCTATTACAATTTCTTGAAATGATCTTCATTTATGTTATTATACTGTTATGTATTATTTATTATTATTGATGAAATAAAATAATAAATTAAATTATTTAAAGTTTTACATATTTATGAAAATTAATTTTCTAATTTTCGTTTTATTGATTAACTAATATTAGATGGTTTGGACCAAGGCGGCCCAATCCTTGGTACGGCCCTGTTCTCAGTTCATAAGCAGAATTAAATTAAATTTGTCTTGTGTTTAATATCAAAATTATTTTTCAAATATATTTTTGAAAGGATTGTCTTCATTTTCTGTCTAGATAATAAATATTTGGCATGGGTCGGGGATATTTATAAAATGGATCCCTCTGCTCTTCTGAAGGAAAATTTTATTCCCATTAAATATTAAAATAATGTTAAATATAGTATGCAATGCAAATATGTTCTATTTTTTAAATTAAAAAAATTATATTTATCTATTAATATTAAATCGATTTAATATTTTCTTATAGTGAATTTATTCGCATAATGTTTCTCTTCATGACATTTAAAAAGTTCCTGATTTTGTGATATTTCTTTTTGTTCCTGGTCCAATTTTTTTTTATACTATGATTGTCATATCTTTATAATATGCAATAAATTATTTAACAATTAAACAGTAAATATAAGTAAATTTACTAATTTTATGTACTAAATAAAACGAATTGTTTTTATTTTAGATGGCTTTTACAAAAAATGAACTGGATTTTCCTTCGATTTATACTGAAGATATAAGCGAAAAAATGCGAGTTCCTAAACGGATTCAAGTTGATGGCAATTTAGATGATAATACTATGTCTGTCAATTATAATACAATCCTTGATAATGAAAAGTTTAATATGCAAGTTCCAGAAAGGATTTTAGTAGTAGGTAATAAACAAATTTAACTTGCTTAATTATTTCAACGAATTTCGTTATTTTTTACTACATTCTTTTAAAACTTTGATTATTATCGAGGGGTGAACCGCGATCTAAAATCGTGTACACCTACTTCCACTTCCACTTTCATTTTCAAGTAGAAGACAATAGATGACAATAGATTATCTAATGAATTCCAAAGTAATTCCAAAGACAGTGTACACCTAATTCCAATCGTGGTTCACCCCTCGATTATTATTAATTTTTTTTCTTGATATCCACTTTTCAGACTTATATGGGGAAAATGTTTTCGGGTTAAATTAGCCAATTCAAGTTAATAATTGTTAGGGAATGTGGTGTTGGTTCTTGGCTAAACATTAGTTATTTAATAATAGTCAAGTAATTCAAATTATACAAGAAGATTTTCTCAAATAAAACATATATATTTAGTTTTATTTTGATATATATTTCAGGCTACTAACCCATCTTCAGGAGATACATGAACACTGACTCATACAGCTCTCTCTCTATACACACTAACTTTATTCAATCTTCTTATGTGCCTCCTAAAGATGGGTTAGTAGCCCAATACATATATTCATATATATACCGGGTGAGTTTTTTTTATCTTGAGAAAGTCTTATAACTCAAAAACAGTGGATTATATGAAAAAAAGTTTCAAATAAAAGTTTAATCGAGGGGTGAATCGCGATTGGAATTCAGGGTGTACAATTCCTCCTCGTCTTTGGAATTCATTAGATGATCTATTGTCTTCTACTTGGAAATGAAAGTGGAAGTGGAAGTAGTGCAACAAGATTTTAGCTCGCGGTTCACCCCTCGAGTTTAATTATATCAGGGGGGAAACTAAACTATATGCTATTGTTTATCGACCTAGAAATAGTTTTCAAGGGCATTTCGAGGTCAAGTTCTGTTTTTTAAATGGAAAGCTATATGTTTCTGTATACCTATATTCTAAATCTACAAAAAAAACTGAACAACTTTTATTAGAAGTATTTTTTTATACATCAAATAAAAAAAATATTAAATCAATTAGATCTCAAGAAAAACATCTTAATAATTATTTTTAAAAATTATTCAACTTAATTATCAAATAATAATAATTAAATAATTAATTATTAAATAAATCTATCTATCTACTCTTATTAAACGAGCAAAAATTGTATATATATCTATTTATATATTTGTATCTTTGTTCTATTTTGAAAACGGCTCTACCGATTTTGATGAAATTCACGGGTTAGGGAGTTTTTGGGTTGACAATTCGATCTGTCACGGTCTCATCTTCGACAAAATTGTTTTTGATGGGTTTTTTCGTAATCAAATTAATTATTCTCAGGTAGAAAAATGGCAATCTTGGGCTTTTAAAAAAGGTTACTCTTTTACTTTTGTACCCAGACAGACAATGGGTTGGGTTAATTCATTGTTCTCAAAGGCCTTGAAGAAGTATTGTGATTGTGGTTTTTAACATATTTTGTTCTACCTAAAGCGTTCAGCAATTGAAGTTAGATGTACACTTCTTTAGTTGTTAATGAATACATTGAATTGATTTTGCAGAAGTTACTTGGAATTATTCGAAATGCATTAACCTATTTGAATAATTTGAAAATTTAAATTACTTACAGAAACATTTCGAATTTATTTGGATCCATTTAGACAATAAAAATTGAAGTAGGTATCCAGCATGATCACCAAGCCAGTTCAATTTAAATCGTTATGAATTATTAATAAACGTTTTATAATTGTTTTTATAAAGAAGAACCTTATTTATTTAATAGAATCAAAAAATAATCAAGAATTTATTTAAAAATATCTTTTGGCATAACTAGGTCTCAATTTTCTGAAAAAATAACACATTTTGATAGGTTTTATTTATTAACAATTGGATGAATAAAAATGAATCATGTGGTTGAATCAAAACAGGTGCAGGAGGTGGGGTGCAGTGGTGGGGATCCGGGGGTAGGGCGAGGTTTCGGGGGTGAGGTCGAGCGGGGTGGAGGTGGGGGGCGGTACAGTGGGTGAATCCTATATATATTTGTATTTTTTTTAATTTGAAAATGGCTCTCAAATAAAAATCGACCTTTTTATCAGAATTTTAAATTAAAAATAATATTAAAATAAAGCTTTTAACTGAAGGAAAAGTTACCGAGCATCGCTCAGTGCCTTCAGGTACTATTTATTAAATCTAAAAGTCACAACAATGAAAATACGTGTTTATAATGATCTTAAAACTTCATTATACGTAGGTACACAGATTTAAGAGATTATTTTCTACTTAATTGAAGTTTTTAAAATTCTTAGGGTTAAAAAAGTTTATTTCTCGTGGCAATCCAGATAGTTATATTGTATTACCATAATAAAAATGGAGCATTTTTTGTTGAAGACAGAATTGAAATGGTCTTAATTTATGCGGTGAATGAGGATGAAGTATTATGGGGCTGCCATTGAAATGGATGTCGAGCGTTTTCCTGATAGGAATACTCCCTCCCAAGCTTCATTTCATCGTGTTGTAAATATGTTTAAAAAAAACAAGAAATCTAAAGGCTACCAAGAAACTGCAACAGGCCAAAATAACGAAATTGAAACTGGAATTCATCCATAAGACTTGCGATACACTCTGAAATGTCTCAGAACAGTGTGACAAAATTATTAAATTATTAATTATTATTAAATAATTAAATATTTGATCATTATTATTTGATAATTAAGTTGAATGATTGTTAAAAATAATTATTAGAATTTTTTTGAGATCTAATTGATTTAATATTTTTTTTTATTTGATGTCGTATAAAAAAATAGTTCTAATAAAAGTTGTTCAGTTTTTTTGTAGATTCAGAATATGTACAGAAACATATAGGTTTCCATTTAAAAAACAGAACTTGACCTCGAAATACCCTTGAAAGCTTGTTCTAGGTCGACAAACAATAGCATAGTTTAGTTTCCCCCCTGATATAAATAAACTTTTATTTGAAACTTTTTTCATATAATGCACTGTTTTTGAGTTATAAGACTGTCTCAAGATTAAAAACTCACCCGGTATATATATTTTTTTTCTTTAATGCAATCGAATGCATGAAGAGGCGCACCAGGAAGATGCAGGCCATATGAATCTCGAAAGACCCCTTACCGAGGAGAAGGAGAAATTGATCAAGAGAAAGAGTGGAGACGTAGGTGTGCACTGTTCACCCTAGTTTTGAAGGTTTTAAGTGACGGGAGCCTGGATTTCCAGTTCCTTGTAGTCATGGCGATAAACGTATTGGCGAATGAAGAATTGATACCACATTTTTGTCCTTTTGTTAGATTCAGATTCCCTGTCTCGATGCTATATATAATTGCTGGCCTGACCACTCTCTTCTCAACTTCCGTCTTTATCTCCCTCGGCACCTCTCTTTTTCCCCAAAAATGTCATCATATTTCCGACTCTTCTCATTATCCCATTTATTTCCTTGTCTATTCCCCCATTTTCTTCTACTATATTTGCGTCCAGGCATGATCGTCGTCTAAAAACTCGCCAATCCGATAGTATGACTTTTTTAGTAGTGTGCACTTAATTGAGGATTTAAAATTATTTAGAGCTAGATTAGTAATTTCCTCCGGAATTTTGTTGTAAAAGCGCACACCTTGACCCATGAATGAAGCGTTTACCTTTTGTAAACGAAACCTCGGGATGGCGAGTTTATTCTTGAATCTAGTATTGAATTCATGCCTGTCACTAGAGACA
Source organism: Forficula auricularia (assembly GCA_024734495.1). Classification (NCBI taxonomy): domain Eukaryota; kingdom Metazoa; phylum Arthropoda; class Insecta; order Dermaptera; family Forficulidae; genus Forficula; species Forficula auricularia. The sequence continues at coordinate 5,869,224 of JALMQS010000118.1, read as the reverse complement.
TTCCGTGCCAAATCAACACACTTTAAATAAAAATTTTACCTCACCACTTTAGATTTTCTTGAAATTTGGTACACTGATATATTGTGCTAATATGAATGAAAATACAAAATTTCAAATTTTTATCTTGAATAGTTTTTTTATACGGCCTTGTGAAGTTTTCAAAAAATCGCAAAAAAACCACGAACAAACAATTTTGAAACTGCTCTAAAAGCTGTCTTAATTGAGTTAGAGAGGTGGGACAGGTGTCATTTTGCAGCTTTTTTAATGCTCTTTTCAGAGACATACAACATGACATAGGTTGTAATAAAAATTTTTTTTTCAAAATGTAAATCAAATTTTTGATTTTGATTTTTTCTAAAAAGTACCACTTTTAAAATTTTCAAAAAAAATTCTGTAAATAGATAGTACTTTCATAAACTACTATGCAAAGTATAATGATGGGATGGTAATGGGGTCTATGTTTAAAAAAATTATTACTGACTCTTGTTTTTCATAAATACCCAGTTTTGACCAAATATAAATGATTTTAATGTAGTGAAACGACATATTATGAAAAATCATTTGTGTATATTAAACTATGTTTATGAAATAAACACTCTGTGCTAATTAAATAACTATTCTTTTCGAACTCAGTAATTATCTTCTGCACATATACCAAGCATTCGTAAATGTATTGGGATGCCACCGTTAGAATATTTATCTCTAAAATTTCCCCCAAGAGACATTTGTGGACCCAAATTATATATAGTTCTAATGGCTCTCTTTGAATAATAAATATCGTGTCGATATCAGTTGCCTGTCCCCAAATTAAAATACCATAGGACATCACACTGTGGAAGTAGCTGGATGCTTTGCCATTAGCACGCGATACACCTACTACCATACTCTTTCGGGATTAAATTGGAAAAGTGCCCTATCACTTCATTCTCCAATACGTTTATCTTCATGGCTTCAAGCAATGTTAGAAGAGGTAGATGAGTACATTGAATATCATACTTTTGCCCCCCCTCCCCTCCCACCCGGAATGAATTCTTTTTTACACCTTTTCGCTAAAAAATGTAAATGGTTGAAATTGATTGTTAGGTCAAGAACAACATGTTGGCACTAAAGCTCCTCCGCGAGAATTATTATTGGAGAATTCATTAATAACTCATGATAGAGAAGAAATAAGAGTGGAGGTAGTTACTATTGATTATGATTATTAATTAGCACTTAAGGAAGTAGCTATCGCGACAATACTAGCAAAAAGTTAATGCTAGAGTATATAGAACAGACAATAAGGATTCATAGTTCATAAGCCCAAAACTTTTTGCTGTTTATGTACCAATTCTAGCCAATCCAGTGCTCGTTTGACAAATTTGGCACCATTGTAAGAGATTGAATATTTTTATATTAAAATGACAGATAAAATACATTTTAAATTTCTATAAAAATCGTTTTGTTATTTTTTAACAAATGTAATCAACGCCTACGTTACACCTTATGAAAATTATAATTTTGAAAAAATCTAGCGCATGCATCTTTCGCTGGTTAAATAAATGCGCTGTTGCCAAATTGTTTTTAGTCTAAATTTTTTTTTATACATTTTTCATTATTTATTCCTTATTATCTCAGAAACTGTGTTGTAACTATGAATCAAAATTGTCTTAAAATATGTATTGGTTATTGTTTAATGTTGGTTTAGTTTTTTATAAAAATGGTAAGAAGGGTTTCTTAATTATAATTAAATATGTATGTAAATTTTCCGATATCCCGTATAGTGCAATGTTAAAGAGCCTGAAAAACTCGATTTTTGAAATTTAATATTTCAGGAACTGTATTGTTCATAAATTTCGTTTTGCCACTCAATCGATGCAGAAGTATTTAAATAATAATCTGTATAAATTTCAAAAAAAATCCTAAGAAAACGCATTTGGCGGAACAACTACCTTAAAATAGATCAATCATGGTTTTCTATGTTGTAACATTTTAGTGAGGTATTTGTTTGATTCTAATTATTAAAAATAAAAACAAACTTATACTTTTAGACTCCGCCAAGAGTAATCACTCTTGAAGATCATTACTTTCCATCTGTTGATGATACAGCTCAACATGAAGATATCCCAATAATTAGATCAAAGAAAACTAAATCAAAAAATGCTTTCAATACTGATCATCCCAGGTAATTAAATTAAATCTACATTTCTTTTTATTTTAATTTAATTTTTTTCATTTCATTGCAGAGAAAATTCTACACAATTATCACTCAACTTTAGTAATAATGAATCAATCGCACCAAGAGAAGAATTTGTTCATTTAAGAAGACAGATGGCAAACCTCAATCGACGCATATTAGCCATGGAGGAAGAAAATAAAATGAGAAGACAAAGAGAAAAATGGATGTTTATTACAGGCATCACTTATTTATTAATTAAAACTGTCATATGGTTGAACCGTTCCGGATAGAAAACTGTTTAAAATTTATAATTTCCGCATTTTGATAAGAACGATAATGAAATTAGTTTACCTTGTTTAAAATGTTATTATTAATCATAAAAATATTGTTCTAGTTAGTCCATTCTCATCTATATTATTGATTTTTATTTATTCATATCAATTTATAGATATTAGATTTGAATTTACTTAATTAATTATCCCTAAGTACATTTATTTTCACTAAAACTTTAAAATCAACATTTGTTGTTCAAAATTAAAACAATAATCTTATGGATCATTTTTTGAATACAAATAAAATGATTTCATTAATAATTTTTTTTATTTTCATCTACTACCACTAATATATTTTTCCTTAATTTTTAGACTTAAATTTATATTTCTGGACTAAATGTACATCAAAATCATCAAACTTTATCATTTAACAGTGAAAACAAAGATTTAAGTATCTTTTTGAGTGTCTTTTTGAAAAAAGATGGAAATTATTTCAAAAATCAACCCAGTATATAATATTATTAAATGAATTGAACTTTTAAGGACATCATAGATATTAGAGAAATATTTTTACATTGAGATTTGTCTTAAGGGTTTGGCTACTGGCCCGGCAAGCTTAGTTAGCGCTTGGGTTCGATTCCTAAGGAGACGAACCTCTCTGATATGCAATGTAAAAATATTTCTCTAATATCTATGATGTCCTTAAAAGTTCAATTCATTTAATAATTATTATATACTGGGTTGATTTTTGAAATAATTTCCATCTTTTTTCAAAAAAGACACTCAAAAAGATACTTAAATCTTTGTTTTCACTGTAAAATCCATGGGTCCCTCACTGAAAACTTTTTTCAGTTTAGCAGGAATTTTCACTATTCTCTTTGAGTTGAAGGGAGTGAAAAATCTTTAGTTATAATACTTATATATGTTGCATGTCAGAGAGAGATTTGTCTTAAGGGTTTGGCTACTGGCCCGGCAAGCTTAGTTAGCGCTTGGGTTCGATTCCTAAGGGGACGAACCTCTCTGATATGCAATGTAAAAATATTTCTCTAATATCTATGATGTCCTTAAAAGTTCAATTCATTTATCATTTAAGTTTAATCATTAAACATATTTTTACTTTCACTTATATCAATATGATTATATAATGAATATATTGGAAGTCATGTATTTTTCTCCCAAGGTATTCTCACTTTAACGGCTTATATTTCCATTTTTAACCGACTTCGAAAAAGGAGGAGGTTCTCTATTCGATTGAATTTTTTTTTTTTTTTGTGCCTATGTTACCTCATATCTCCGCCAATTGTCAACCGATTTTGAAATTTTTTTTTGCATTGGGTCCAGTCTAGCTTCCGATTGGTCCCATTTTTTTTTCATAGGTATTTGACCTTTTTTATTAGGTTTGTTTAGACCTAACCTCTTTGTTTATGAATCGATTTCGATGGTTCTTTTTTTATCCGAAAGGGGTTTCTTAGGGATGGTGTCATATTAATTTGGTCAAGTTCTGATGATATGATCACTATTAATAACATCACTAAAAAGAGAAAAATAAAAATAATTTTTAAGAAAAAATAAAAACCGACTTCAAAAAATTAAATGCAACAAATAAAATACATAATATAATTACTTATTTAGTTACACTAAACGACGAAATATTAACATGAAATTACTTTTTGAAGTTGGTGCCAAACATATACCTTTTATGAATCGCACTCTTCGGATCTTACCTAGTACGTTTGGCGGGTACGCTCGCTTATAGGTATAGTTTGTTTGGTACCGACTTCAAAAAGTAATTTCATTTTAATATTTCGTCGTTTAGTTGTAACTAAATAAGATAATAATTATTTTATACCTTTTAGTGTATTTTATTTGTTGCATTTAATTTTTTGAAGTCGGTTTTTTTAAATTTTTTTCTAAAATTATTTTTTTACAAAAGCCACTTTCACTTTGTCACTTCAAGGTATAAAAATAATTTTTAAGAAAAAAATAAAACCGACTTCAAAAAATTAAATGCAACAAATAAAATACACTAAGAGGTATAAAAATAATTATTATCTTTATTTAGTTACAACTAAACGACGAAATATTAACACGAAATTACTTTTTAAAGTCGGTGCCAAACAAACTATATGTCTATAAGCAAATACTGTATATACAGTATTTGCTATAAGCGAGCATACCCTCCAAACGTACTAAGTAAGATCCGTCGAGTGCGATTCATAAAAGGTATATGTTTGGCACCGACTTCAAAAAGTAATTTCATGTTGATATTTCGTCGTTTAGTTGTAACTAAATAAGATAATAATTATTTTATACCTTTTAGTGTATTTTATTTGTTGCATTTAATTTTTTGAAGTCGGTTTTATTTTTTTCTTAAAAATTATTTTTTTAGTGATGTTATTAATAGTGATCATATCATCAGAACTTGACCAAATTAATATGGCACCATTCCTAAGATACCCCTTTCGAATAAAAAAAGAAGGGAATCAATCAATCAAGAATGGGACCAATCGGAAGGTAGACTGAACCCATTGCAAAAAAAAATTTCAAAATCGGTTCACAATTGGCGGAGATATGAGGTAACATAGGCACAAAAAAAAAAAAAATCAGTCTAATAGAGAACCTCCTTTTTTGAAGTCGGTTAAAAAGTAAACGATAGCCTTATAAATGGAAATCAAATTTAGAAAAACAGGGGGTTTTGTGGTCATCAAAGCCCAAAGAGTGTCAGAAAATCCATTGTTCGGTCCGTGTGTGTGTATTCAAATCGCAGAGCAAAGAAATTCGAAACTTTGGCTAGATATGGGTTAAAACGAGGGGTGAAGCGCGACCTAAAATCGTGTACACCTACTTCCACTTCCACTTTCATTTCCAAGTAGAAGACAATAGATTATCTAATGAATTCCAAATAATTCCAAAGACGGTGTACACCTAAGTTCAATCGCGAATCACCCCTCGGGTTAAAAGGAGTCCTACAAGCTTTTAGTTGAAATAAGACAACAGGAAGTACGCATTTATTCTAAGTTAGCTTTTGTTTATAAAATCTGCGAGCTTATCAATTTTATTCCGATTGAAATTTAGGCAGGTGAGTTGATTTGGTCTATCTTGAAAAAATTTGAAACATCTTTATCTCAGACGTAGATCTTGAAACATAAGCTAAGCATTAAAAAGAAGAAGCACTTAACTCAAGATTTCGGTTTAAATTAAGTAATCGGAAATACACTTTTGTAAAAGTTTTTCCTTTGTGCAATTTTATTCAAAACGGCTTTAACGATTTTATTTCAAAATTGAGTGCTCACTAAGTACTATCATATGTGTATCACGGTGAATATATTTTATTCCGATTTATATTAATGGAGGGGAATTGATTAGACATAACGCAAAAAGACTAATTAATACCCTCAAAATCCGAATGGCTATAAATGATTTATTATATGCTCTTTAAAGTCGATAAATTTTAATCCTAATAAAATTTAGGAGAGAGGTCAATAGGTGTGTTGGAAAAAATTGTAAAACGCCTATAACTTAGTAATTCTATGTCCTAAAACATTGAAGATTTTTATCTAACAAAAAGGAATACAGCAACGTTTGTAATTCACTCGAAAGTAGCCTTTACTTTTTGCGAATATTTCTGGTAGATCAATTCTAATGAGGAAAATTGGTAAGATATTACAAAGAAGCGAAAGCTGGCTCTTATGCAACACCAGTTTATTTTACTTAATTACTATATTCCTTAATTAATGAATCACTGTAAGTGAGCAGCAGTCATTGGATCGATATCTATCGTCTAATATATTCTAATAAAGAAATATGCTGACTCAAGGAGGTAGTCAAAAAATTGTTTGTATCTGGGGTCTTTGGAGGGCAAATATATTATGCAGAAGAATTTAGTTGAATGGCCTAACGTGATTTTGATCCATATGGCATCGAATTCATTGGATTCTAGATTAGTTAAACGCCTACTAGGGATGTCCTTTCTAATATAACAGCAGACCCTCCTTTTTTTCGAAATTTTGAATGAAGTGTATAGTTTTCGAATTGGTAGTCACGACCGTTAGATTTATTCGCGTCAATTATAGTTTCGGATAGGCCTAAAAGGGCAGGTTTTTCATGTTCGAGATGTTGAAGTACGTCGTGTAAATTCGAATTGCGAGATAGACCGCGAATGTTGCAGAAATTGATTTTAATTGATGTCATTAGTAAGGAGAATTTGAGGTGGAAATGAAAAGGGTGACAAGAAAAGTAAAGATAAGAGAGCCGGAAAACCAATTAAAACTCCGAACTTGGATATATTTTTGGATATATTCAATATCAGTGAGCTCTTAGAAATTGGACAGTGGTTTTCCACCGGACGATTTGAAAAGGTTTAAATCTACCACTTGGAAGTTCAGGCGCAAGTCTCTTTTGAGGCAAATGTCCAGCTTATTTCTTTGTCTTATGAGGAGCTGGACAACAGAACTAAATCCTTTTTCAACTAAATATGTTGACGGGAACGAAATGAGAAGTGGTTCAGTTTTTCCCCACAGTTATGGATAAGTGTCCATAAGCTTCACCCAGGCTAACTCGTAAACGCTCTGCTTGAAAATGATTTTCGTCTCACAGTCATACTTCAGATCTAGAAACTCCATCTGCAAAGAGTTATCAAGCTTATCCACAGCTTCAAACGAGAATGGATCTGGCTGAGAATAGCCAGTGACTTGTGCTACACGGCACCTTCTACTGTACAGTACTATTTTAATTCCCCCCCCCCCCCTTTGAATACTCATCGCCCTCTCACTTATTTATTCCCCTTTGATAACTCAAATCGCACACTTGGGGGCGATCGCCCCCAGGTTGGGAACCACTGGGTTAGACGATCGTTGAGTTAGCTTGCTTGCGATGGCGTATCTATTTCTAGAGGAGACCAAATTTGGGCAAGAGTCCGGTTTTTGGAAGCCACCTTACAGCACTGGAGGCAGACGAATAAGTAATATATATATGTTACTGCTAATATGCAAATCTGGATAGTTTATAAACTAACCAAACCATTGGCTATTTTGATAGAAAACGCAATTTCCACTAAAATAGCGGCTAGTTTGCAAACTAACCAAGAGTCTTGGCTAATTTTCTTGAAATTATTGAGAAAACCAAAATAGCGGGTTAGTTTATAAACTATCCAATGCAGCCTGGCTAATATGAAAATCATAATTTCTAGTAACACAAAAAAGACAAACCTTTGGCTAGTTTATAAACTAACTAGGCTTAATGTTCATGGCATTTCTTATTTGACGAATTAGAGATGAATAAAATGCAAACTTTTGATTTAAATTTTTTATTATTAAAAAAATAAAATATTTTCAAATAAGTACAATATACTTAGATATTTTAATAGTAAGAAATGTTTTTGGGTGTATGGCGGACACACCAACGATAGTTATATAAAATACATGGTAAAAAATAACAAGAGGGTAATTATTTATTGCAACATGATTCACTGTTATGACATTTACTGTTAACACGTGTACCCCATAGAAATGCATTTAATTTTTTGTTCATGCAACGTTTTTTACATTGACACCTTACATACCCTTGTGTTGCACCTGAGACTAAAAGTTTTCCAACAGCACTCCTAATACTTATTTCTGTGTCTTTTTTGACATCATCAAGAGACAAATTATTTTCGTTTCTTTAGCTGTTTTTTGTTTTCATTGGGCGTAACCGGACATATTTGGTTAAGTGATCTTGATATACAAAAATGAATTTGTAATCTTGATCAGGTCGTGTTTGAAGATCAATTAAATCCACCTAGCATGCGAATTTAGATTATTTGAACAAATCGGTTTTACCACAATTCCTTTCCTTGCTTTGTTCTTTTTTAACTGGCAATTCTCACATCCATCAATAAACAAAGTAACAATTTCTTGGGTAATATTTGAATATTTTTGATTTATTAGCTTTGTTGTTACTTGTCTTCCGGCTTGCCCAGTTGATTGATGAGATTCTTTAATAATATCAAACAAATCGTCCATTCAAGCTAATATTTTGCTAGATTTTTTACTTAGAATAATATATTGTGCATCAACTCGTTGTAAATCAAAATGCTTAATGTAATAATAATCAGATTTTTGTGCACTTGATGGTCCATTGGCACGTAAGGTTATTAACCTCTCCACAACACTTTTATAGCTACTTTCATGGTAAAGTTTGGAATTATTTGCTTTCTTATTATAAAGATCTAATAAAGAGGAGTTAAATTTTTCTTTGTGATTCATTTTATTAACAATAACTGTTGCTGTTCGTGTGAAATATAAAAACAAACACGGCCAGGACAACAAAAAGAAAAACAATAACATTTCATATTCATAACATAACTTTGTTTGTAAATTAACCAGAAAATTGGTTGGTTAGTTTATAAACCAGCCAAAGGTTTGGCTATTTTGTGTTACTAGAAATTATGGTTCTCATATTAGCCAGGCTGCATTGAATAGTTTATAAACTAACCCACTATTTTGGTTTTCTCAATTTCAAGTAAATTAGCTAAGACTCTTGGTTAGTTTGCAAACTAGCTGCTATTTTAGTGGAAATTGCGTTTTCTATCAAAATAGACAATGGTTTGGTTAGTTTATAAACTATCCAAATTTGCATATTAGCTGTAACATATATAATCATAATTTTTTCAAATATTTGTGAAAAATTTCTATAAATAAATAAATAAATAATATTTGATTCTTTTCACATACATTTTTTACAACTTTTAGAATCTTCAGAACCCAATAAACATACCATCAAAATAGATTACTAAATGGTTAAAACTCATATTTACAAATGTAATTAAATTGAAAGTTTTTTTGCCGAGAGTAGCAGAATTTTTATATATTGAAGGAGACAATAGAAGAGTGTCTTCTGCTGGAATTATAAATTTTATTTATTTATAATGAGACTATAGTTTCGTTATAAATAAATAAAATTTATAATTCCTGCAGAAGACACACTCTTTTATTGTCTCCTTCAATTTACAAATGTACATATCAAGTGAAATTGAAAATTGATATTTTCGTCTTCTTTTTCCCCCAAAACAAGCGGTTGTGGTAATTTTTTACTCAGGGATCATGATATTTTCTTATTATGCTTTATAAATTATTTTAAATAAATGCTTTACTTTTAAAATTTTAGATAATTTTATCGATCATTCTTCAATATTTCCTTTGGGATTAAATGTATTGGTATTTTGCTTTTTCATTAAGAAATTTTTTGTGAAAATCAGAAAGAATAAAACAATTTTTATTACACGGAAATTTTTATTCAACAATAAATTTCCTAAAACAATACTAGACTATTGAATAACTAAATTTGTATAAATAGGTCATTATGGATATGAAGATTATGTTTAGTTATATTTGACTGTTGAAAATAAATATGATTTTTATGGAATAAATAGGAATTTTTAAAATCGAAAGTTAAAGAGAGGCCGAAATTGGGTTGGCTTTATTAATGTTTTTGTTTTATTTTTAATTTTTTTCTCTTCTTCATCCTTAGTTTCAGTCTTTTTCTGAGGATGGCACTTCCTTCCTCCTTCTTCTTTGCCGATTGATTTTGTGAGCGATTTTCTGGTAGAAACTTTTTCATAATATTTATCTAAATTTTTTGCAGCTTGTCTCAGATTGATTAAAAATTCTGGAAGCCCTATTAAAAAATTGAGTTTTAAAAATTAAATATTTTTAAATAGGGTACTATAATGTTTTAAATTACAATTTTGGTGTTTTTGAGGCTCTTGAAAAACTTGGAAACAGATGGGATGTCTTCGTTAGGAAAGTTTCAAAAGTTTTCGTGAAAATAAATTGTTAGAATATAAGGAAATTTTATTTCTTTTTCCTAACGAAGACATTCCATTTGTTTCCAAGGTTTTCAAGAGCCTCGAAAAACACCAAAATTGTAAGTTAAATATTTTTTATCTAAACCAAATTGCTTACTACCTCTCATAGAAACCCAGGTTGAAACTGCTGTAGGAATGGATATGCCAGGGTTATCGAAATATGTTATCGTGAATTCTAATCCAGGCTAGGAAAATAAAATAAACGCAGATTAATAACATAATTTCTTAAAATGGAATATGGAATAAATTGTTTTTTCAACCTAATATATTTTATAATTAATGTAAAGATTTAAGCATCTTTCTTGAGTTTCTTTTTGAAAAAAAGATGGAATTTCTTTCAAAAATCTACCCGATAATAATATTAAGAAGTGAATTTAATTTATTTAGGAACGAATCAAAGATTTTAGTAGAAATATTTTTACATTGCACATCAGAGGGTTTCGTCCTCTCGGGAATCGAACCCAAGCATATGCAATGTAAAAATATTTTCTCTAAAATCTATGATTGGTCCTTAAAAGTTAAATTCATTTATTAATATTATAGGTCTGGGTTGATTTTTGAAATAATTTCCATCTTTTTTCAAAAAAAGACACTCAAAAAGAAACTTAAATCTTTGCTTTCACTGTAAAAAGAACTTTTTTGTTAAGGGAGAATGGTGTGGGTTCTTGGTGAAACATTTTAAATAAAGTAAATAAGATAAGAACTTTACTGATAAAGTAACTATAGTTGCAAATCTTGAATATATCTAGGTATTTATGAAATCAAGTGAGGTAGAACAAATTGGTCTATGGGGAACAGCTTTGCTTTTTATTAAGAAATTCTACCTCACTTGATTTCATAAATACCTAGATATATTCAAAGATTTGCTCTCCTCATGTACAAATATATTAGTGAATTTAGATTGTTCTAATAACTCTTAATATTCTAATAATGTTAAGAAAGTTAATTAGGGGAAAAAAATTCTATATTGAAATAAAATGGATCAAGGATTATCAAATTTATTTTTTATCTCTTATACAAATAGAATAAAAATAAACATAGATATTAATTATCTGCGAAATTCGTAAATCGCTTAACATGAGTTATAGATTGGAAATACATATTTTAATGTAGTCAAAATATAAAAAAAAAGTACTATTGGTAATATAATAATATTTTTTTTATTAACTCGTTTTTGCACAGCGTATTAAGGTATTCGATCCAAAAGAATGGCAGAAGGGTCAGATGATCAGCTAGATTCTAAAGCTTTATAATATATTAACTCACATTTGCAAGAACATGGGTTAGCAACCAGCATTAACAAAATGTTTTGTCTATTGTAAATTAAATTTTTAAAAGACAAAGAATTTGCTGTTGACTTTTTCATAAACTTAGAAAGGATTGAAGTGGGTGCGATTTTAGAATGATCATCTTTTTCAGAATAGATTTTAATTAATTATTTTTTTTAAGCTTTCAAGATATATAAGCACATTTTCCTAAGAGAGAGAAAGAGAGATGGAATAAGAAGAATCGAAACCTTTTTGTTAATGATGGCGAACATATAGCACGCGAGATGGTTTCGCATAATATGCGAATTTTTTATTTTAAGGAGGAAAAAAATATACAAAAATAATGATGACATAGCCATGCGTATTTTCTTCGTTTTTAATATTATTTTTGGGGAGGTCCGATGCTTCAAAAGTATTCGTGTTAAAACACATAACCAGATATAATTCTTAGTATTATTTTTAACATTCTTAGGATATTTAGCAATCAATGAGCAAACTGAAAGATAAATGACAGATCGCATTGTATAACAATATCTAATCATTTCTTGAAGGGCTACGTCGACTGAAATTGATAATTTGTTACTGTGAATTACCGCGTTCACAGTATCATTTTGGAAGAAATTGAGCGAGATCGATTAATTGGAGCAGTCCAGAGGAATGTCGAAAATGATGTACAGTAAACTTTGGACTATCCGTGGAATCGGGTGGGCGGCGGCCGCAGGTGATCCGCAAAATGTCCGAAAAAAGACACAAACTCGAAAATGCTTTAGAACAATTTTTATTTACAGTAGGGGGCCTAAATATCTATGTATTTTTATTTACTCAAATTCTGTACTTGTATTTGTATACCTGGTGAGTTTTTTACCTTGAGACAGTCTTATAACTCAAAAACAGTGCATTATATGAAGAAAAGTTTCAAACCAAAGTTGATTTATATCAAGGGGGAAACCGAGGGGTGAACCGCGACCTAAAATCGTGTACACCTACTTCCACTTCCGCTTTCATTTCCAAGTAGAAGACAATAATTGACAATAGATTATCTAATGAATTCCAAAGTAATTCCATATAATTTCAAAGACGGTGTACACCTAATTACAATCACTGTTCAGCCCTCGGGGGAAACTAAACCAACATATTCTTTGTCGACCTAGAACAAGCTTTTAAGTGCATTTCAAGGTCAAGTTCTGTTTTTCAAATGAAAACCTATATTTTTCTTGCCATTTCCTATATCTACAAAAAAAACTGAACAACTTTCATAATAACTATTTTTTTTATACATCAAATAAAAAAAATATTAAATCGATTAGATCTCAAAAAAATCCGAATAATAATTATTCTAAATAATTATTCAACTTAATTATCAAATAATAATGATCAAATATTTAATTATTAAATAAATAATTTAATAATTTTCCGACAATGTTCTGTGACATTCCAGAGTGTATCGCAAATCTTCTGGATGAAACATCAGTCTTCAACATAGAAATATTCCATTTTTATTATGGTAATATAATATAAGTATCTACTGAATTGACAAGAGAGATAAACTTTTTTCAGCTTAAAAATTTTACATAGATCTATTAAGTAGAAAATAATCTCTTAAATCTGTGCACGGGTAACCACAATATCCTAAGAATATTCTAAGGATATTCTAAGGACATTTAAATCTTCTTAGAATATTCTGAGGATATTGTGTGTTACCTGGGTGTATAATGAAGTTTTAAGTACATTATAAACATTTATTTTCATTGTTGTGATTTTTCAATTTAATAATGATTTATTTAATAATTAAATATTTGATTTTTTTTGAAATCCAATCGATTTAATATTTTTTTATTTGATGTCGTATAAAAAATAGTTCTTATGAAGTTCAGTTTTTTTGTAGATTTAGGAAATGGAAAGAAAAATATAGGTTTCCATCCAAAAAACATAACTTGACCTTGAAAGTTTGTTCTAGGTCGACAAACAATAGCGTAGTTTAGTTTCCCCTTGATACAAATAAACTTTTATTTGAAACTTTTTTCATATAATGCACTGTTTTTGAGTTATAAGTATGCATCAACAATTTGGAGGCCTATCGGAAAGATTAACATGGACACAAGGTTTGACCATGATTATGCTTCTACTGCTGAAACTTTCCGTCTGCCTTCTGTTTCTTCTTCTAAGATTGGTTGTGACGTTTTGTTTTTGTATAAGATTAAGTCCAACCAGGTGAAATGTTCAGAACTTCAAAACCTGTTTCCTATACACAGTTCAAATTATATATTAAAAAACAGATTACCATTTTATCCAGAGATGCCTTGCAGTAGGCACTCTGAAGCAAATCCTGTATTCAGACTATCTTAATGTTACAATAATTTGTCACGACTGGATAATCCTCTGAATTTCTCGTTAAGTATTAACAAAGCTGCAATTTTGCTCAAAAAGCTAACATTAATCTATGAGTGAACATTATATTGTATATTGTTATTATGCCGTATTATTAATATTGTTAGATTTGATGAGTTATTTTAATGTGATATTTTGTTATTGTTATTACCTTATTTTACAAGCTATTATAATGTATGTATTATCAGGCATTAGCCGTTGAAATAAATAAATAAATAAGACTGTCTCAAGATAAAAAACTCACCCAGTATATATATCCACTAATCCTGACATGTTGTAGCTCTAAAAATAGCTTGTTTTACCATCGCAAAAAAAGAAGAAAAAAATATAATAAACTTAGGCCAGATGAGACGAGGGAGGGCAAAATCCCGATGCCCTGAATATCATGGGCCCCTCGGAACAGGACGTATTTTTCCCAGACACTCCTGAATACATTTCAAAGAGTCTCTGATTGGCTCAATATAGAAATCTCAATAAAAAAAAACCAAATCCATGGCTATATCTAAAACAAACACTACTTGCAATTTACAAGAAAATAACATCCCCATAGAACAACTATCGAAATTCAGCTACCTGGAGGTGGAAATTTCAGTAAAGTCGCAAGAATTTCTGGCTGCCTTTATAATTTAATATGGAAGAACAAATTTATGACCCAGGAAAGCAAAACATGCATTTACAAATCTTGCGTTCGGCCTGTAATAACATATGGTACCGAAGCAAGGGCGGATACAGTTATTACACAACAACTACTCCGAACAACCGAAATGAGAATTGTAAGAACCATACACGGGAGGACGCTACGCGACAGAATCTACAGTGAAGAGCTAAGGAAGCGAAGTGGAATAAAAGATATTGTTGAACGGGTTAATGGTCGAAGGCGATATTGGGCCGAACATGTTGAAAGAATGTCTGACGACCGTCTCCAGAAGATTGTTCAGTGGGGGTACAGAAGCAGGGGTAGACCAAAGAAAAGATGGAAGGAAAGCTACGACCCCGAAGGCTGAAACAATTTGGATAAACAGACACGTGTGTCTATTTAAAAGATTAAGAAGAAGAAGACCATTTGTTACTTTGTATTAAATCAAATGACCGAATCACATGTTTGTTCTTAAACTACTCTAATCATCATAAATTCCTTATAACATTAACATTAAAAGCTAAGTGGTAACAATATAGGATTTTCTTTCTCTGATTTTGCATAGCATGCATAGGTAGCATAAATACGATAGACAATATCTAAGAAAATCACAAGAGGATGTCATCTATCAGATCCGATGGAATGGATTATTTTTAATTGAAGTTTTTATTTTGCCGAGAGTAGCTAACGAAATGTCTAACTGGCTTCTCGGCTAAGAACAAAAATTTTCAATATCCCATGAAAAATAATATTTATAATTAAAAAAGACTGATGATGAAGGCCAAGCCTTAAAAACTATAGTCTCAAACAAATAAATAATACACACATATATAAATTTATAATTTTTTCATTAATATATCAAAGAATAATTAACATTTTAACGAGAATTGTTAGTCAGCAGACTCCAATAGCTTCAATCGCAGTAGTCTCGCGATATATATCTTTTTCAAAAAGCGTGATCAAAACAATTCTCTTTTATATGTTAATTATTCTTGGATATATTAATGAGAAAATCATAAATTTATTTAACTTCATTATTTCAAGTTAGAAATATATAAGTTCAGATATTATTTTCACTTAATATTTGACAAAAATCACCTACATTTGATTCGCGATTGAATCAAATGTAGGAAACATAAGATTACATATATATTTGATATATGTGTGTATGTTTATTTGCATTAAGCAGAGGACAACCTCTTTGTTTCTCTTTATGGATTATTTTTAATGATATGTCAGAAGGGTTGTTTTCCACCCCTCGGGAATCAGAACTCGAGTGCCAGTAACAGCAATCCAGGCGATTTGGCTATCTTATGAGATGCGAACCCCTCTGACATATTATTTTACTGGCACTCAGGTTCAATTCTCGAGGGGTGAAAAACAACCCTTCTGACATATAATTAAAATTAATACATTCCAGGGATCTAATAAAGGACACCCTCTTTATGATTTTCTTAGAAATGCTATTGAAGACATATGTATGGAGCATAGCCATACCGGGTGTGAAACCTGGACAATTGGAGAAGGGGAGAGAAAAAGATTGGAAGCTTTCGAAATGTGATGCTACAGAAGAATGATGAATATCAAATGGATGGATAGAATTACAAATGAAGAAGTAGTTGAAAGAAGAACGTTGTGGAAGAGTCTGAGGAAGAGAAGAGGTCAGATGATGGGGCACACACTGAGACACGGGGGATTGCTTAGGTATATCTTGGAGGGGGAGGTGGGAAAGAAAAGGGGAAGGCCCAGATCAAAATATTTCGACCAAATAATTGGGGATATGGGATGCGACATTTAAAGAGGTCAAACAGCTGGCGGGGGACAGAGCCGAGTGGTTGCGTCAAACCAGTCTTAGGATTGTGTACTCGATGATGATGATGAGAAAATTTAAATCAATTTTTATCCACAACTTGAAACAATAAACAATTATTATTATTTTCATTTCCCATCTTTAAATGAGGGTCCCCCCTAAATTGTTAGACCCAGGACCCCTGTCAGCACCTTGGTTTAACTAAAATTGATGACTTCCATTGGGAACATGAGTAGAAGCGAATTCAGATTGAAAAAAATCTTGTTTCACATTTAAAGCGATTTTAAGGAGATTCATTTCCTCTCCGATTAGGAGGTAAGAAATTTATTGCTAAAAAGATTTATTTTTTCCTCGAATGGATTCAGCAGTTCCCTAATGACCCAGACATTGAAATTCCTACTTGCCTTCATAAATTTTAAGGGAACTTAAAGTTTAGTCTTATTATTATATGAATATAGTATATATTTTGAAAATCTATTCTTCAAGAGAAATAAATAAACAAATTGGTAAATTTAGTTTACACTTTAAAAAAAAGTCATTTTATAAGTAGCTTACCTCTTCTAATTCAGTATAAGGCTTTATTGTCATATAAGACCAATAATCTTTAACTCTGTACATTTGTGGTTTCTCAGGACATGCGGGATGTTCTGCTATTTTGTTTACGATTATAATTACTTTTGTTTCTGAATCTATCATATAACGTCGATTAAAGACATAATCACGGTTAGAAAACATTCTCTATAAATATATTTAAACAATATAAATATTTCAAGTAAAAAACATAAATAAATATAATTACATACTGGCCATTCCATTTCCCAATAGATGATATCACTATTTGATGAATTATCTGTATCTATCACAGTAAGGGCAACTACACTGGTGTCCCATTCCTTTCTATAATCGGTATCGATTTGGACTTGAAGAAAATCTCTTGCAGTTACATCATCATAAGAACCATATACTATAGATAATTAAAAAAAGTATATACAAATAAATATTAAAAATTTGAATTTTAAAAGTAAAATTGCTTAGCTTAGGCAAAAAAGTATTAAAAATTTTACTTTAATCATCAAATACCTTTATATGCATAAAGCCCCTCATTTACTGCATCCTCTTGTCTCCAAATCAATATATCTTTTCTTTCAACAAATGGCATCCATTTATCCACTAAAAAAAGAAATATTAAATATTTTACTTAGGGAAAGTGGTGTAGGTTTTAGGTGAAACATGATATTAATTAATAAAGTAAAGGGAGTGTAGTTTCACAGCGAATGAAATAAAACTCAAAGATGTTTCACCTAGAACCAACACCGAACTCCTTAAAACTCAAAGAGGTTTATATATATATTTGTATATGAGTTTTATTTCATTCACTGTGAAACTACACTCCCTTTATTTTATTAATTAAATATTAAATAGTGTGAGGTGAATCTTTTATAAAAATTTTCAAGATGAGGCGTTGAGGATCAGTAATAAGAATTTAAAAGAAATTTTCTCATATTTTTTTTCGAAGTTTATATTAAAAAATTGACAAAGATCTTCAAATTTTATCACTAAAGACTAGATTTCTATGCAATTGCATATTTTTCTTGCTAACCCCCTTCAAGTTTAGATTAAATATCTTTACGAATGAGACCCCTGTAGACATTATATGTTTAAATTTTTGTTTCATATTTGGACCTTCTAAAAAATTAAAATATAGAGAATTTTTAATTGAAAGTAATGGAAGGCAGTCCAGGGGTAGTGAGGAAAAAAAAATTAACACGTATCCAAATAAGGTGTAATCCATTGGATTCCTTCCTCCTTTCAAACCGACGTTTCGGAGGATTGATTCTTCCCTTCTTCTTCAGGGTTTTAAGGGGTCAATGAAGAAAACAAATATAATGCTTCCTTCCTCTCTCCACAGCAGTGTTTAAAACTTTTTTCTTCCTTGGCAGAACCATAGAAAAACAATTTTTTTCTTCTTTTTCTTAATTATAATTAATTGACCCCTTGAAATCCTGAAGAAAGAGGGAAGAACAATTTTTCTTCCTATGGTTCTGCCAAGGAAAAAAAAGTTCCAAACACTGCTGTGGAGAGAGGAAGGAAGCATTTTATTTGTTTCCCTCATTGACCCCTTGAAACCCTGAAGAAGGGGAGAAGAATCATCGGAAACGTCAGTTTGAAAGGAAAGGAGGAAAGAATTCAATAAATTACACCTTATTTGGATATGTGTTAATGTTTTCTTTCCTCACTACCCCTGGGCTGCCTTCCATTACTTTCAATTAAAAGTTCTACCAGTCCGTCTCTATCCAGAGAAAATTTCGTGCAAATAAATAGGATTTTTGTTTTTACTTAGGGAAAGTGGTGTAGGTTTTAGGTGAAACATGATATTAATTAATAAAGTAAAGGGTTTGTAGTTTCACAGTGAATGAAATAAAACTCAGAGGTTTATTTCATTCACTGTAAACTGTTTCATTCACTGTAAACCTCTGAGTTTTATTTCATTCACTGTGAAACTACACTTCCTTTATTAATTAATAAATAGGGATTTTTTTTTTTTAAATTTCAAAGAAGAAAAAACTTGGAGAAGTAAAAAAACTAATATCAAGGATGGCTGGAGATTTCTAGAAGCAAAGCTCTTCTCAAATGCATCCACCATGTCTAAAAGTTCGTCATCATTCAGTACAAAATGTCTGAATGATTAGGCCTGCTGTGACAGTATTTTAAACTGACTGAAAAGTGGTCTTCTGCAACGCCTATATATATATACCAAAAATATATAGCAGTTGCCTACATGGCCATTTTCTAATTTTACCATGGCTGGTCCAAATTGAAAGAATCCTCCAGTTCATGGTCATCCATACATAAATACAATGAGAAAAATAAACAACAAAACGTTCAATATGTCGAATCCGTTAGTTGTGCACATGTTGATTAATGTGGTAAAATCAAATCAATCTACCCTATTTTCGAATCGAAATATAGACTGTGAAATTTAGCTTCTTAAGTAAATCTTAAGAATTCGATGAATATAATATTAGCCGTTAGCTTGGTGAGCGTATGCATTCAGAAAGCAATATAAATCAACTTGTATTAAAAACCATTTAAGAATAAGAATACCACTCTAAAAACAAAATTAAGATATTTGAATTTATAATTTAAGAATGGGGAGTCAGGTGGTCTTGCGTGTATCACACTACTTCGACATCGTTGCTCTGATAATGATGTTGGACCTAGTTCAGACCTCACTTGATGCAGAATGAAATTTGACCTGCTGAAATCCGGCTCCTCCACTAACACTACTAACACATAAAAGAGAATTATCATACTATATATCAGAGGTGGCCACAACGTGGCTCGCGAGCCGCATGCGGCTCTTCAGTCAATCTCGTGCGGCTCTTAAACCCTCTTGAATAATACTGATTTTAAAAAGTACAGGCTCTGGCATAAAGATCTACCACATTTTGAAGAGGTATAAAAAAATGAAAAAGTTTAACTAGAAAAAACTGAATATATTTTTGAAAAGAACATAAAATAATTTTTTTTTAATGTATTTTAAACATTATCAGACAAAAAAAAGGGGGGGGGGGTCAAAAATGAAAATTCTAGTCCTTTCGACGAAACTCAACCAAATTTTGTATACATATTCTGTGGACCCCAAAAAGGCTAGAAATCCAAAAACTAATCAATCAAAATGGGGGAAGGGTCAAAAATGAAAATTCTAGCCCTTTTGACCAAACTCAACCAAATTTTGTATACATATTTTGTGAACCCCCAGAGGGCTAGAAATGCAAAAACTAACCACCCAAAATGGGGGGAGGGTCAAAAATGAAAATTCTAGTCCTTTCGACCCAACTATGTATACAAAATTTGCTTAGTTTTTGCATTTCTAGCCTTCTGGGAATCCACAGAATATGCATCCAAAATTTGGTTGAGTTTGGTCAAAAGGGCTAGAATTTTTTTGACCCCCTCCTTTTTTTGTATGATAATGTTTAAAATACATTTAAAAAAATTTAATTTATTTTTATTTTATTTTTTATTTTAAGGGCGCATCGACTGCCAGGGCCATTAGCAATTTCATTTATTTTATTTTCAAAAATATATTTATTATTTATTATTTATTTTCTAGTTAAATTTTTTTATTTTTTATATCTCTTCAAAATGTGGTAGATCTTTATGCCCCGCCCTGTATAATAATTAAATTAAAAAATAATAATACAAAAATTAATTTGTAATTTGTAATGTTATAAGTAGGTAAGTAGAGCAAAAAATATATGTTACTTCATTTATATTTTATAAAATAAAAAATGTGTCTTTTTTTTAATAAAACATTAATCTTCAAACAATGTGGCTCAGCTTTGAAACAGTTTTATAAATTTGCGGCTCCCAAAATTAAGGTTAGTGGCCACTGACTAAATGTAGTATAAAATCTGAGAGCATAAAAAACAAACAAAAAAGATATAAATAAATAATTTAACCATAATATGATTCAAATCATATTGTTTAACAGTAAGCAAGCATATGGTCCTATAACAAGGGGATATTACTCTAAAAGATTTTGTTTAGCCGAGAGTGATTGATGATAATTGATTTCTCTTCATGGGATATTACTATCTTTGGGAATTTAAATAGTGTTGTGAGTGGCATACTTATTCTCGAGGGGTGAACCGCGACCTAAAATCGTGTACACTTACTTCCACTTTCATTTCCAAGTAGAAGACAATAGATTCTAATGAATTCCAAATAATTCCAAAGACGGTGTACACCTAATTCCAATCGCGGTTCACCCCTTGCTTATTCTTAAAACTTTTTTGTTAGAATCATATGCATATTTAAATTCGCAGGCTTAATTGGTTCTAGATGCATCTAATAATATTTTAAAACAGTTTCATAATAGAAAACAAAACGTCTTTCTTCTCTTGGTGATCTAAACATTCAAAATTTTCCCTTAAAAATATAAGTAATAATTGAAAAGATTTTGTTTTGGAGAAAGTAGTAGAGTGATTCATAGAGAAATCAATGCGGTTGGCTTCTGCTTGATGCAAATAAACATAATACATATATATACCAATAGATAAAAATTTATTTTTTAGACTATAGTTTCGAAGGTTTGTCCTTAAAAGGTCACATAACAAACCTTTGTTGTGCGACCTGCTTACTATTACAACAAAGCGAATTTACCTACACTCAATAGGATATTTGAACCCATGAAAAATAACAAATAAAATATTTCTAATTAAAAAGACTGATGATCAAGGTCAAACCTTCGAAACTATAATCTCTAACGAATAAATTATATAATAAAATTAAAATTCTAAGTAGGTTTCACAATAGAAGAATTATTGCTTATGAGCAAGAGTCAATGTATTTTTCGGGTGACGAGCAGTGATGTCATCACAAATTTAGCACTGCAGGAATGCTGAATTACGGGGGTCCTGGGGGATCCGTGGGTCTTCACCCAGAAAATTTTGGAAATAAATGTTCCCAAAACCAGAGGCACCATGACACCACTGGCGACGAGCCAATCTTCAGGAGTTTACATCAATAACTATCATCAATTATCAATGTTCGTGGCCGGAAAGATATATTGAGTCTTGCTAACAAGCAATATTTCTTCCATTGTGAAACCTACCTAGAATTTAATTTTTAATTTTATTAAATATGTTTCACCTCGAACTTACACCATTCTTCGTGAACAAAATGATATATATATATATTAGGGTGGTCCCCACTTTGGGCATTTTCGAATTTTTACGCTGGCAGAGGCTCATATGGTTCGAAATAAATAAAAATAATATCTTCCAAGTTTCAAGTCCCTATCTCAATTTTAACCTGTTCCTCAGAGCGATGCAAGTTTCCATCTAAATAACATGGGGTTTTTGGCATTGAACGATCAATTTTTTATTCCGGCCAAAGTAATATTTCAAAAAATTTGAATCTTTGTAAACTTTACTCTTATAATAGTAGCTATCCTTCAGATTTTTCGTTATTATAATTTTGGAATTACAGCTAGATAAAATACTGCATATCTTAGTGTTAGTAAGTTATAGACTCCAAAATTATAATAGCTACAAATCTGTAAAAATTCTGAAGGGTAGCTACTATTATAAGGATAAAATCTACAGAGTTTCAAATTTTTAAACCATTGCTTTGGCCCGAATAAAAAATTGATCGTTCAATATCAAAAACCCCATGTTATTTAGATGGGAAACTTACATCGCTCTGAGGCACAGGTTAAAATTGAGATAGGGGCTTGAAACTTGGAGGATATTTTTTTTATTTATTTCGAACCATATGAGCCACTGCCAGCGTAAAAATTCGAAAATACCCAAAATAAGGATCACCCTAATATATATATTATTAGCAGAAGGTATACGATATATGGACCGTAAAAGTCAAGAGGGTATACGCTATAAACCGGGAAAGAGGTATTTAATAAATGACGAAACTGTAATTTATAATAAAATGTACAACCTAGCACGAGACCCAGACAGACTGGAATATTGCAGCAACATTGAAGTGGCAATATTGCTGCAATGTTCCTGTAAGGTTTAATATTACAATGTAATATTGCTGCAATATTCCCTTCTGTCTGGGGAATACGCTATTTGCTCAAATCAAATCACAGGGTATACGGCGTATATCCTCCACAACAGCCCTGGTTATACTATGTACTTATGTATAGGTTTAATTGCATCAAGACAACAGCCTCATTGATTTCTCTTTATAAATAAAAATAGGTAATCTGTTAATTAAAACAATAATTACCAGCTCTATATTTGCCATCAGGGCAACTGCAATATTCAATCCCTGGAATCATGGAATCGATCATATTTCTTTTATGACATTTAGGACAAATTACAGAAGCTTTTATTAATTGATGTGTTGTTTCAACTTCTTTCATATGGCTAAAATAAAAAACAAACATTTGGATCAATCGGGGCAATCTTAAATTGAAATGAATACTTACTCTAATAAAATGTTATCAGGCATTTTATTTTCTTCCCAATTAAATGCGGCTACGATGGATGAAGAAAGTAGTAACTTTTTTCCATTATGGGTCAGTTGATATTTAAAATTTTTTACTATTTCTTTGAGGGCGAGATGGTCCCACAAATTGGAATAGAGGGCGAAGATCTGGATGCCCCTACGGACCCTATGGGCGACCACACACTCGCACTGCTGAGTCCACACCTCAAAAATGCGCCCGGAATCCTGCTTGAAAGTCTGGCTGCACCGTTTTAGACACACCAATGATCTTGTTAAAATGGGAGACTTATTCAGTTTATGGCCGACACATCTCGAGAGCCATTTCCAAACGGTTAAATGTTTCATTTCATTTCTGAAATGGTGTCTGTTCGAGGGCGAGAATTTCCAATAGATAAAACGGGATAAATGAAACATGTTAAGATGAAGGATTAATAAATTAATTTCAATTAAAAGACGGATTTTACTCGATCCAGACAAACACGCAATGTTTTCTGATCAACTAAAAAAACATTCCTCCAAATCTATCACATTCACAAAAAACATCATCATGTAGTCGAGAATACTTAAAAAAATGTTATTAAGAGACAAACTGCTAATGCTGGATTTGAAAAATGATTAAAAACAAGAGGAAAGATAATTTTGAAGAGAGAAAATAGATCTAAACATGTTGAAAGGAATTTTTTAAATTTGTTGAAGTTACATGACAGAGATCACAAAATGTTCTGGCAACAACGAATTCGGATTCTTCTATAAGAAACAACAACGGTCCTGCTGCATGGCTCACTGCGTGATTCCCCAATCGGCCAATAGATATCGCATCGCGCATTCACAACTTAATCAACACAATTCAATTGCTTCGATTTGATTTAAAAGCAAATAAAAATTGGAGGAAAAATAATTTTTATAAAAAAAAAAAAATAAAACCGACTTCAAAAAAATTAAATTCAAGAAATAAAATAATAATAACTTAAAAATCAAATAAAATACACTAAAATGTATAAAATAATTATATAATTTAGTTACAACTAAACGACGAAATATTAACACGAAATTACTTTTTGAAGTCGGTGCCAAACAAACTATATAAGCGAGCGTCCCCGCCAAACGTACTAAGTAAGATCCATCGAGTGCGATTCATAAAATGCATAGAGTAATATAGAGTGGAAGGCTACCGTATATAGAAAAAGCGCTCTCTATCGACTGCACTTAGCAAACTCTTAGTTCTTAAGAGCTCTCCAAAGATCATAGAACATTCAAAGACTTTGTCATAGATAAAAGATACATCCCCTTTATGTTATATATATACCTAAAAGCGTATTTTTTACTATTGATAATGTCACCAAAATTTGCCCCGAGGAGAGCGGTTTCCGCCATTTTATTGCCCAATTGTTTTGCCCTGGACTCACCAGAGAGCTCTCTGTAACTCGTATACTCTAAAATACATTTACTCCTTATGGAGCCTTCCACTCTATATTACTCTATGATAAAATGTATATGTTTGGCACCGACTTAAAAAAGTAATTTTATGTTAATATTTCGTCGTTTAGTTGTAACTAAATTAGATAATTATTTTATACCTTTTACTGTATTTGATTTGATTTTTAAGTTATTATTATTTTATTTGTTGCGTTTAATTTTTTTGAAATCGGTTTTATTTTTCTCTTTTTAGTGATGTTATTAATAGTGACTTAATATAATACCATGCATGCATCTCGTAAGAGAAAGCGTCGGGCGAATGAATCAGAAAATGATAATAAAATTCAATTCATAAATATAGAAATTCTCTCGAAACGTTTGCGGGTTTTAAATGAATGTTTTAAGATTTTTTCATAAAAGATTTTATTTATTATAATTTCGATTATTTGCTCATAAGAATTGGAGATTTACGTTATTTCGTCATTGATCATATGTTCAGAACTTGACCAAATTAATAGTGTACCACCCTTAAGGTATCCTCTTTCCAATAAAAAAAGAATCATTAAAATCGGTTCATAAACAAAGAAGTTATGCCTGAACAAACATATCAAAAAAGGTCCAATACCAATGAAAAAAACGGGACCAATCGGAAGCTAGACTGAACCCAATGCAAAAAAATCATCAAAATCGGTTCACAATTGGCGGAGATATGAGGTAACATAGACACAAAAAAATTCAGTCGAATTGAGAACCTCCTCCTTTTTTGAAGTCGGTTAAAAATTGAAACGTTTTCAAGACTCAGTAAGCTGCACTGTTGGCAGTTTGGGCGAATTAATAATTTGAAATGATAAATATTTAAATCTGCTATTCATTTCGATTTAATATTTTATTACCCAAAGACAAAAGGCCGTTCCTAGAATAATAGCAGTTAAGAAATTAAACTAGGCAATTCTACGGTAAGTGTGGCGCCGCGATCTGACGATGGATTCTGCATATAAATCTTTTTGGCTAATAAACAAGTAAAAAAAAAGTTGGCGATTCTACGGTAGTTATGGCGCCGCGATCTGACGATGGATTCTTATAGTACTCACCAAAATAAGACGAAAATAAAGAATACCATTTTTCGAGATTTCGCTTAGTTTTCGAGATATCCAGTTTAAAAAATACTGTTTTTTGTATTTATTTTATTTTATTTTTCAATTGCTTTTTTTATAAAAACCACGGAAACCATGGTATCATGGGTTCCGTGTGGCGCCGCTACTGACGACCGATTCTTTTAGAAAATGAATATTAATTACAAAATAATTAGTAAATGCCCAAAAAAATTCGAACGCCAACCTAATCGCCTAAAAACCAGCCCGAAATGAAGATATACGAGCCGAACCGAGCCGAACTGAATATATCTTAACCGAACCATTCACACTTTGTTCGGGAACTCATTTTTACTTGACCATACCCTGTATGGTCAAGTATTGTAATCGTGCATGAAAAAGGTGGGTTTTTTCTTTCTTTTTTTCGAAATATCTCAAAAACGGCTGAAACTATATTGATTAAAAAAATTGAGCGAAACCATGGCATTTCGCTCTAGAAAAAAGCTCTAATAAGTCAAAATCGAAAAAATTATATTTTTTGGGATAATAATTGTTTGGTCAAAATGTCTGTTAGTCTAGTTGTCCGTTAGTCTGTGCGTTACCAAATTTTTGTGGACGAGCTAGCTCAAAAACTGGTGTGAATATCGAAACCAAATTTCACACGTAGTTTTGGTCCATTGTGATTAAGAGGTGATTAGATTTTGGTGCATATCGACCCAAAATTAAGGGGGTGGAGTGGATGGGGGTTAAAAATTAAAAATCTAGGCCATTTGAGCAAACTCAACCAAATTTTGTATACATAATCAGTGGGACCCCAGAAGTATAAAAATGCAAAAACTAACCCCCCTACATGATTATAAATAATTTTAGGGACCAGGTTGTATGGTAAAGTCAAGTGGATGGCCACATCAGAGCACGTCATCTTATTTTATCTAAATGAACCCAGATGATAATTAGAACCGAACCTATGAAAAGTTCTAAATGTGAAAAGTGCTAACGCCCTGGGGCTCACTTTAGACAATTTGAGACATCACGGTCCATAAACTCAATTTCAGTTAAAATTTGTAGTTTAAAATTTTATTTTTACTTTCCTACTTATTTTGTCTAGTTCTAAAAGAATCCGTCATCAGATAGCTGCGCCACACGAAACCCGTGATACTACGGTTTCCGTGGTTTCTATAAAAAACAATTGAAAAATAAAAGAAAATAAACACAAAAACAGTATTTTTTAAACTGGATATCTTGAAAACTAAGCGAAATCTCAAAAAATGGTATTCTTCATTTTCGTCTTATTTTGGTGAGTACTATAAGAATCCATCGTCAGATCGCGGCGCCATACCTACCGTAGAATCCCCAACTTTTTTTTTACTTGTTTATTAGCCAAAAAGATTTATATGCATTTTTTACTGTAATTTACCTAACACTCCGGGATACGGTATATTATTTTAAGTTTAACATTACATAGGATGTATTCGTAGCTCTAGTTTTTTCTGCATTTTTTGCTGTTGTTAAATCTTCATAAAATTGTTCACTTTCATCTTCTGTAGAGGCGGAAGTAGGCGCATATGCTTGTATAACCTGGATGCTTAGATTGGTATTAATTTTAAGAACCGCATAGATGACTCTATCCGAGACCGCTACTGTCTTGGTAACGAGATGTTTTATGTTCCTGTGGAATAGCAAGGCTACACCGCCCACATGAGCATTTGTGTCAGAATTTCTTTGGAAGAGAAAGTGGCCGGACTTCAGGATGGTTACAGCCTCGCCACTCCTCCTAGTTTCACTGATTCCCCAGCACGTCCCATTTGATGTTCTGTAGTTCGTTCTCAAGGTTCATTAGATGTTCCTCGAGTCTCATCGTGCGGATATTGTACGATGCAATGTAGAAAGTTTTCCTATTCCTATTTTTTCGGTTCCTCGAGCTTTTGCCTCCCCCAGAATACTTGAGGCAGACTGATTTCGCAGTGCAAGATTTCGGACCTCTAGTCCTACTTGCCTGGGGTATTGTTGTTTTAAAGTTCGATATTTCCATCGGAAGGTTTCGGCCGTTGAAACGCCACGCTTGCCATGCGTGTTGGCGAGTTTTAATTCAGCCGCTCCTAACATGGAGAACAGACGCTGTTTGTAGCCGCCCCTAACATGGAGTACAGACGCTACGGTTTTCACCATATCTGGTTTGATATCAGCCGCCCCTAACATGGAGAACAGACGCTGTTTGTAGCCGCCCCTAACATGGAGTACAGACGCTATGGTTTTTCGCCATATCTGGCTACCCTCACTAAGTTTAGCCTGCAGGCCAATGCAGTTACCGGGGTGTGGCAAGTGGAGCCAAAAGTGAGAGCTGGGTACCCTGCGAGGACCAGTTCTTACCGCCCATCTACTGTCTATGACTCTAGATGTGGCCGACAGTAATTAAAGGTACTACCTCTGCAGCATAACCCCAACACCGCAAACTAGAGTCACGATCATAACCGGGGATTTTAATGCCAAAATCGGAGCAAAAACTACTACAGATCCTCCATACGTCGGGACTTTTGGCTTGGGTGAGCGAAATGAGAGGGGGCAAATGATGACCAACTTCCTCAGTAAAGAGAAAATCTATTGTTTGAACACCTTCTTTAAAAAACAACCAAATAGGAAATGGACTTGGAGAAGCCCCGATAATAAAGTCAAGAATGAAATCGACTATGTGCTTGCTACGGACAGATGCCTGTGTTCGGACGTATCGGTTTTAAATAGGTTTGATACCGGCAGTGACCACAGATTGGTCAGGTCAAAGATCCAAATCGACACCCGGCTAGAGAGGAAGCGACAAATGGAAAAGAAAATCCGCCCCACGATAATCGAGCTTAAAGGAAAGGGAGAAGAATATAGTGCTCAGATTGATAAGAGGTTACGACCAACTGAGGATCTACAAAGGTTGGATCTTAACGCGTTGTCAACTAAAATCACAACAAACATCCGGACGGCAGTAAAGAAAGTATGCGCTATGCAGAAACCGGCAGATAAGAGAATCAGCTCAGAGACTGAGGTGATGATCCAGGAGCGAAGAAGAACTAGCAGGGACTCGCCGAGATATGCGGACTTGAATAAGAACGTCAAAAAGGCCATTAGGAAGGACTGTAGGGCATACAAGACGAAATTAATCAAAACAGCAATTGAGAACAACAACAATATGAAAATCTTAAGATCCGAACTGTCAAAGAGTTACAATACACAAAATGAAAAACGATCAGAAGGAGGTTGTCACAGATAAGGTTAAAATTACTGAAATTATCGAAAAATTCTAAAAAAATCTTTATGATTGTGCGGCTACAACTGGTGGCGAACGAGGGGGAGGGGGCGAGGAAATTCATCCAAAATGTGGGATCCGAGGAGCTACGATTGGTCGACAGAGCGGAGCTGGAAACCGCACTAGGCCAGTTAAAAAACGGCAAGGCACCCGGTGAAGATGGGGTGACGAGCGAGATGCTGAAGGTCGGAGGAGAAACACTAGAACAAGCACTTTTAATACTCCTAAACCTTCTCGAGGAAGGCAAAATTCCTGGCCTATGGTTGAACGCAGAAGTTATCTTGCTCTTCAAGGGTGACTGTACGAACATCGAAAATTATAGACCAATCAGTCTACTTCCACATTTTATAAGCTGTTATCAAAAATAATAACTAACCGTCTTACCCAGAAATTCGACTTTTATCAGCCCATCGAACAGGCTGGTTTCAGGAGGGGGTTCAGTACGATTGACCATATCCAAACAGTGCGCACATTAATCGAAAGATGCACGGAATACAACATTCCCCTTCATATAGCATTTGTGGACTACCAGAAGGCCTTTGACTCAATTGAAACCTGGGCAGTTCTTCGGACGATGGATAATTCTCGTATAGACTCTAGATACTCAAGCTTGATTCAATATATCTACGAACACGCTACCTTGCATGTCAAACTGGAAGAGGAATGGGCTACGGGAAAAATACCAGTCAGGAGGGGCGTCCGTCAAGGCGATACCATCTCGCCCAAACTTTTCACCCTAGCGTTGGAAGACGTATTTAAGAGCCTTTCTTGGGAACAAAGGGGTCGACATCGATGGAAGCCGTCTTAACCACCTACGCTTTGCCGACGATATTATGCTTATCAGCAGCGACCCAGATGAATTAAGAATAATGCTACGTGAACTCGAAGAATCCTCACAAGCTGTGGGTCTGAAAATGAATCTTCAGAAAACTAAAATCATGAGTTCGAGCAATATAGTGGTCACCATCGGTAATCATACTCTCGAGAAAGTCGATGAGTATGTGTATCTGGGACATAACATCAAGTTGGGAAAGGATAACCAGACGGCCGAAATCACCAGACGTATCGGCTTGACCTGGGCGGCGTTTGGCAAGCTCAGCTATATTCTCCGGGAACCACGCATCCCTATAAACCTCAAGAGAAAAGTTTATGAGTCATGCATCTTGCCCGTCGCTACCTATGGGCTCGAGACTGTAACACTAACGATACATAGTGCAAATCGACTCCGAGTCTGCCAGCGAGCGATGGAACGTGCGATGCTGGGAGTTAGCCTCAGAGAGAAAATCCGAAATGAGGAAATCAGAAAGAGAACGGGGGTCGTGGATGTGGTGGAACGAGTGCTTCGTCTTAAGTGGCAATGGGCAGGTCACATAGCAAGAGACAATATAAAGTGGACTAAAATCCTTCTACAATGGAGGCCTCGACAATCCAAGAGAAGTGTTGGAAGACCACAGGCAAGATGGCGAGATGACATCCGACGCCACGCGGGGGGAAACTGGATGCAGTTAGCCCAGCAGAGATCGATATGGAAGAAAATGGAAGAGGCCTATGTTCAGGAGTGGACGTTAACAGGCTAAAGAAGAAGAAGATTCGTAGCTATTAATTTCTATTTCTATTTACTTATTTACAAACATTTACGGGTTTTATCCCTTCTTAGATTAAGGGATAGGAATATAACATTTTTTTTTGTTTTAGAAGGAAATGGCTTTAGGAAAAAACCTTGTTTTTATTATTTCTTTGGAAAATTATTTACAAAAGGGATGAGAGAGAAGCAATTATACAATGGTATATACAAAAGTTCGGTCAAGTTTGACTTTTTTCTTTCTCTCTTATATCTAGCTGTTATCTTTACATTTTTCTTTTTACCATACTCATTTACTCCACTTACTTCATTTAAATAAAAACAAATAAACAAACAAATACAGTTACATTTATTATTATTCATTCGTCAAGCCACAGGAGGGACAAACCCTCTCCTTCCTGTCCTTATCAGATATTTCTTGAAGGAGACAATAAAAGAGTGTGTCTTCTGCTGGAATTATAAATTTTATTTATTTATAACGAGACTATAGTTTCGAGGGCTTGCCCTCTTCATCAGTCTATTACAATGGATTCACAGGAATTAATTTATGAATCCTGTGAATCTATTGTAATAGACTGATGAAGAGGGCAAAGCCCTCGAAACTATAGTCTCGTTATAAATAAATAAAATTTATAATTCCAGCAGAAAACACTCTTTTATTGTCTCCTTCAATATATAAAAATTCTGCTACTCTCGGCAAAAACTTTCAATTTAAGATATTTCTTGGCTTTATCTCAGTGCCTATATACATCTCTGCTGTCTAGGAAGGGATGATATTCAATTCTTTTGTCATTTTTTTTCTATAGATGTAAAATATTATTGGGATTTTGTTTTGTTTTGTTTTCTTCGAATTATCCTTGGGCATCCCGGGAGAAATTAAACTCTATTAGTATAAAAGAGCTCAGGACTTGAATTTAATATACTTGCAATGCCTTAACTCTAAAGGAAGAGAGATCATTCTATCTTTTTTTTCGAACGGTATTTGTCATTTAACGAATTTGTCATTTATAATAAAAAATGGAGTTAGCAGTTTTACACTCTCTGCCGATGATATTACTAATGCATGTTTATTTAATGCGTGATTTTGTTTTTGTTAATACATTAATTACTTCAGAAAAATTACAATTTTTTGCAATTTCTTTTTCGATGCTTAATATAACAAGTGCATTTAAGAGTTCTGCAAACATACTTGACCAAAGATAATTCTTTATTAATTTTAATTTGCTGAAAGAGCGCTCAGCACTTGCTATAGTAACTGGCAACGTAAATAAAAGTTTTAACACACAGTTAATATGGTACATTTAGAAATAACTCATTATAATTATTATTTAGTAGGTATGTATTGAAAAATGTCTTGTGCGTTATTTACATCCCTTTCATTCAAAATCAAATCCCTTAGCAAACCAATTTCCTGGATTAGGTTTTCATCTAAATCTTTGTTATAAAATTTTACAAAGTTTTTGGTACATTTTTCTAAGGTTTTTTTATATCAGTGATTAATTTGAAATTAGAAATAATATTTGGTATACTTTTAAATCTATCTTCTATTTGTACAATAACAGAGTCAAATAGAGTGTTAAAAAAATAACATTTAAATTCCTCTACGGGGTTTTCTATAACTTTATCTTTAGCTATTTCGAAATATAATCTTTTTCTTTTTTGAATTCGTTTTTCAGGAAAATGTTTTGAAATATTCAAATTATATGCTAGCACTTTTGCTTCGTCTAAAAATGTGTTAAATTTTGTTCTTAAATTTTGGATTTCACTTTTAATTATATTGACTAAATTAAAAGCCGAGTCAAAAACAATTGTTTTTGATTGAAATAGTTTATTGATAGTGTTAATTTTGGACAATATTGCAAAGTGCAAACCATATTATTAAAAATAAAATAAATGACTAAACTAAATATTAGCACTTAAAAACACCCAGAGAAAAACAAAAGGAATTTGTATTATTTTCATTTTTTAACACGGGCTATATGGTATCGAGATTTTTTTCGGTTCTTACGTATTAACGCCACCGCAGCCACAGATTTGCCGGTTTTTAAATTTCGCCAATATACACCTAAAATTTTTGAGATAAATCATAAAATAGAATAAATCAGTTCCCCTCTGTAAAAAAACAACCTGAATAGGTTCCGTTTATGATCTCGATTCGGTTAGACAAAAAATGTGTTCCCAAACAAACCTTGCAAACAACTTGAATAGGTTCGGTCTATGATCTCGGTTCGATTAGATAAAAAATGCGTTCCCAAACAAACCTTGCGGTGGCGATAATATACCCGCATTTTTTATTTAATCAAACCGAGATCATAAACCGAACCTATTCAAGTTGTTTGCAAGGTTTGTTTGGGAAAGCATTTTTTATCTAATCAAATCGAGATCATAAACCGAACCTATTCAAGTTGTTTTTTGACAGAGGGCAACTGATTTATTCTATTTTATGATTTATCTCAAAAATTTTAGGTGTAGATTGGCGAAATTTAAAAACCGCCAAATCTGTAGCTGCGGTGGCGTTAATACGTAAGTACCTTTTTTTCTAAAAGCCCAGTTTAGGTGGGGATTCTCGGGAGTTCCCCGAATCAAATAACAAAAACTATACACTCATCACATCATCAAGAATTAGTTTGAAGATTGTTGAAATTTGAGAGATCTACATTAATAATGTTTACTGATAAAATGTACGTTTCTTCATACTGACAACGATAAGAATATTGTCAAGTTTTCTTGTGCAAGAGTACATTATTTTAGTTCTTGAACATGTTGGGGCCCCTCTCAATCGCGGGGCCCTGGTGCATATAATCCGGCGCACCCCAGATTGCCGGCCCTGTCCTTCCCTAAGAATTAATAATTAATATAAGTAAGCTAAAAATAATTATGTTCATTTTAAAATTTATTATTTAAATTCACATTAAAAGATGTTTATACTTTCTAATATTGAAGTAAAAGTCCATTTATTATTCGAGTTCACAAATTTTCATTTAAGTTATAGTTGGATTTTCATTAAATTGACAAATAACAGGTAACTTTTTAGCACAGGATTCAGGTCGGCATCCGCTTCGATTAAGAGACAAACATCGTCCAAAATCAGTTCCAATTTCATTCATCCCAGGAACCGGTCGTGCTGATCCTGACCAGAGCCATAAAAGACCAGGATTGAACCCACCTGTCCACCAGGTTTTTGCCTAAATAAATCAAAGTAAAATGAGAAATTTTTTAAGGAAGTCATGTAGTAGCTTACACTAACATATATATTGTAATGTTATGTAGGGTAGTATTAAGAAATATATTAACTAAATTTATTTTCAAATTTAATTATTTTTGACATACTTATTCTGAAATAATTTTAATATGTAAATTCATTTGAAATAAACTATTATTGGGTTTAAAATAAATATTTTAATTTAATTGAAATATTTTATTTATGTTAACATCACCTATAGTCCAGGCAAATTACGTGAAAAAATGGCATACACAGGAAATAATTCTCTCTAAAGATTTTATTGATGGAATACCTTTATTGGTACTCCAATATTACTACCCTAAGTTTTCCCCCAAATCTGTGTTGTGGAAATTCTTCTACGCGGCTCAAAATGAGAAAATTTCCGAGTTTTTCAGTTTTTCTTAAATAACTCTAAAACGGCTAATCAAATCAAAAGATTTCAATTAGATAAGTTAAATCTCTTTAAATTACGCGTAAAATTATACAAATCTCATCTATTAAGGTTAAATAGAACCGGTGCTAGCGTCAGTCAAAAAAACAGCAGGTAATGCAAGGGTCTTTCGAGATCAATAGGGGCTACATCTTTACTGGTGCACCCCTTCTTGCATTCGATTGCATTAAAAAAAAAAAAAAAACAGCACACGGGGTCACTTTTGAATATCCCTAAAACTCGTACTTTTTTCGATTTTTCCCCATTTTGACCATGAAGAAGCACGTTTTCATCAAAGACCACTTTATACATTTTTAAACTAGATTAAATTTGCTACAATTTAAACAAAGTTTCATCTAAAATTGGATAATGGTAACCCGTGCCGCAATGAGGTTGAATTTTCCAGTATTTTGCAAAAAATCGCAGTTTTTCCTTCAATAAAATGAAAACCACTCATCCTAGAAACGTGCTCCTTCATGGTCAAAATGGGGAAAAATCGAAAAAAGTACGAGTTTTAAGGATATTCAAAAGTGATCCCGGGGGCTGATTTTTGACAGGGGCTAGTACCGGTTCTAGTTAACCTAAATTGATGACGTTGTTATCATTTTACGGGTAATTTAAAGAGCTTTAATTTATCTAATAAATATCTTTTTGATTTGGTAAGCCGTTTTAGAGTTATTCAAGAAAAACTGAAAAAACTCCGAAATTTTCTCATTTTTGAGGAGCGTAGAAAGATTTCCTAACACAGATTTGGGGAAAACTTTGAGAATTAGAATATTGGAGTATCAACAAAGATATTCCAGCAATGAAATCTATACCGGGAATTATTTCCTGTTAAAATCGTAATTTTCCTGAACTAGTAAAATCCCCAAAAATGATATTTATTCCATTTTCGAACCGGAAGTAGACAGCCCAACATTTTAATTGAAAATATTTTATTTTGCCGATAGTAGTAGAGTTGTGTTGACTAAAATTTTAATACGATTTTTTGCAGCGACACTAGTAGAGCTTTTTGATCGATGATTTGCATACGCCTGATTTTTTATAATAATTTACCTGTTAGCCTGTTACTAATTATTCCATAGCTTTTTCAATATAATTAAAACGAATTTTAACAAGCTCGTTTTTAGGGATGGCTGATTAATTGCAAATTTTAGATTTAGACCACTCATAATAAAATTAGAAAAAATAATTAAAATCTTCTAGTTTATTCATCAGATTCTAATTCTGAAACCGTTTTCAAGTGTTAATATATAGAGTTCGAGTTAATTAATCTGTTAAAATCGATATTTTAGATATAGTTTATATAAGCATTAGTAAAAAGAGGGTCATTTCAAGTAAATCGATTTTAACAGATCAATTTATGGCTTACATGACTAGAATTATACTATTTATTATCTCCCCAAAACATTTTCAGAATTAAAAGTCGGAAAATTTTACTCTGGGTGGTATAAACCGAAAAAATTCCTTATTTCAGTAACAAGGAACGTTTATTTTAGTTTACTATATAGTTAATATAGTTTTGAGATCTCGAATCTCGGTATTCGCATATAGAGTCACCATATTCATAAAAATATTTAGAATATAATCCTAGGGCTCCTGAATTTATAATATATTATTATATAAATTTATATAATATTAAAATCTCAATAGTCCATTTCGATGTAAAAAAATGCCTGGTATTTGGTAAACATTTTGTTTCTTTAGTTATATTTAGAGATCGGATTCCTATTCAATTGCATATTTTGTTTGCAGCCACCTACGACCCTGGGGATCAATTATCTATCCGAATCATGCATCTAGGATACTGTGGGTTAAATTTTATACTGCATATTTTTGCATATTTGAGTAATATTGCATAAAATTGCATATTTGAAGGATATTGCATAAAATTGCATATTTCGAGCCAAATACAGATGTTTTAAAAGTAACTTTTCGGAGAAAGAATGAAAAAAAAGAAGAAATAAAACAGGGGGACACTAATTTAAATTCGAAGAAAACAAAAATAAGACTCAACGACAAGAGTGTAGTGTTGGAATTTGGATTACAAAGGATGTAGACATAGCTAAAAAACAACAATTCACTTATTTTTCTTATTATTCAGTTGTACTTTGACTTGAATAGATATTATACTCTACTCGAAAACGCCGAAAAGTTAGTTCCTTTTTCTTTCAAAGTAAAATTATGGGTTTTAAATTCTTTTAAATTCGCCCCCATTACGTCTGTGGATGTGGACCGCTCCTTTTTTTTAATGGCCTTCGGGAACTATAGCCCATTTTGGACGTTGAGTGTTCGTGTGTGTGTATGTGTGCGGAAGTGTGTGTAAATTAGTGTAGGGATCAGATTATAGCCGGTCAAATTTTCCATTGTTTGTTTATTAGTTTATTATTTGTACGTAAATAAGAGATGGTTAATATAAAAAAAAATAAAAGCAATACTATCGCTTTCTGTTAAGTAAACCCCCCCCTCCCGTATTTTTTTTTCGTTCACATTTTTGAAATATTATTAAATTTATTATGTTGATTTTATTCAAGAGCACCTATTATTTCTTTGAGTTTAAAGATTTTTAAATATATTAAATGTAATGAGAATTTTGTAAAAATGTTTACGCAATAAAAGTACATATTTGACACTTGGTGTCTATAGCTTACTTTATCATTTTATTTCTTTCATGGCACTCCTTCAAATATACCTATGGTCTTTTTTGTCTTCAATTTCAATTTTTTGGTGCATAAAAAAATTTATTTTGCCAATTTTTACTGCATATATTTGCATATTTTAACGTATTCTGCATATTACTTGCATATTTCAGCCTTTTTAACTGCACATTTTAGCAGTTTTACTGCATAAAAATCCGGTCTCTAGTTATATTTTAACAGATCAATCAAACTTACCATTTAAATTTTTATCTTTCTTCATAAAAGTAATTAATCCATTAACATCATCCATAGTGTCAAATTCAGCTAATTTCCCTCCTTTTAATTTGCATTTATTTCCTGCAACCTTCCAATCAGCCGAATCTTGTATAAACTCAACACAATTTCCTGAAGTGTTCAAAATACGGGAGCCATTACGTCGACATATATATTCATTCTTGCTAGCGTTTGGTTTTTGTCCATTGAAATTCATGTGATTATAAATGTACATTTCAGCTCTACGAAGTCGACTCTCCAAAAGATCCACTCGTTCCACTAATTTTTCGATTGCTCCCAAAAGATAGATGTCAGTTTCAGTAACTTGACTACGTGGTGATCTTCAAAAGGATAATAAGAGGGTTAATTTCAAATGAACTAAAGTACACTTTAAGAAATGTGATCTCACCTCACGTGGAACTTCTCAAAGCACGATTTCGTCCAACAACTCGCGCAGCCAACGGACTCCATGCCTCCAGCAAATCCAGGGTAGAAGAAGATTCACTTTCCTCTAGAATCGTTTGATTTCTAATTAGATCTGAAATATAAAAATACAAAATAAATGTAAATAAAAAAAAAAAAATATTAATTGACGAGCTGTTACGGGCAGGCCACTGGGATATTTCCAGCTCGGTCACCCGGCCGAGTTTCCTGACGAACAGTGTCTCAGTTCCCAAAAATTTGGCCTCAAAAAACTTACAAATGGAAAAAAATGACTTCAAAGGATATAAAAGGATAAAATAATTTAGTTTTAAAGTTGAATCGAAAATACAGGGAGTGCTTGAACCATTTAAAAAGTTCAAAGTGAAATATAAAATAAAATTTTTTTTCAAATTTTATAATTTTTATTCTCTTGCTACCCTGAATGCAATTCAGAAACGAGCCGTCAGGCTAATTGACGATTTTACCCTCACCGACTCCCTCGACTCGCTAGGTCATCGAAGAAATGTCTCTACACTTTCCCTTTTTTATAGATGCTATCACGGCAGGTGCTCTGATGAGTTAAAATCAGTAATTCCTCCCAAAGCATGCTTTGATTTTTCATCGTCGTACGATTAGTATACCTACTTCCCATTAAATTAAAACTTCGACGCGCCGATAAAAGGAGAAAAAAAAATTAAAACTGAGCGAATTCAACTATACCGTAAGACAATACCTCTGAAATCCTAGAATTTATTTTCTGCTTTTTAGTACGGTTCTGTGATTGAAAAGTGTATTTGTTAAAAATCTTTTTTTTTAATGTTTTTTTTAAGATTGCCAATGAATGTAAAATGCTTTCATTTTATCTAAAGCTCCAGGAACAAAGTTTAAATTTAGTAGTAAATTTGACCATGTTTTATTATAATTTTCCGTTTATTATTAATTTATGTAACACCAAGATTAAAATTTCGGGCGCGGAACCTAAAATCCGAAGAGGGCCCCTTATTATGTAATAAGTATGTGTTTTTTATGAAGTGAGAAAAAGTTGGTCAGAATGTGTTCATTTTTTGTTATTTCGCCAATCGCTGTGGTGTTGTGCTTGTGCGATTGTTATTTTAATGAAAAAAAATATAGTGCCTGGATAAGGTCCTAAAAATAAAAAATAAACTAAACTACAATCACATACATTTTTACTTTCCAATGATACTAAGGGTAAACGCCAAAACCTATAAATAAAGAAACTAAATAAAAATAATAATAATATTAAACATTAATTTTTACAGTTAACAAATATTTTTCAAAGTTTTTTTTCTAACATACCCCCATAAAAAAATATCTTGCGGCCGGGTCGCGGGCCCCTGCGATATATTATATAATATTATCACTTTTCTGGTTACAACAAATTTATGCAAAGTTGTAATCATATTTCATGTTAGTTTTATTATTTTATTTTAAAAAAATTTGAAATTGTAAATAAAACGAAATTTTTTTTTCACTTTTTCCAAAAAAAAAGTGAATATAATTTATATATAGAGTTATACATGTTGCAGTCATGTAATTGTTTTCTGTTTTCTCTTTTTGACTTTCATTTGTGTCTCTTTGATTGTGAATTTGATTTTAATTTTAATTTTATTGTACATTACATGAAATGTTAATTTTGTGAATGATGTGGAGAAGAGAGTTTACTTTGTTTTAATAAATGAAGATGGGTTCAACTAGACCCGAAACATTCTAGACAATAATAAAATAAAGTAAAAAAAATTTGGAAAAAGTGAAAAAAAATTTCGTTTTATTTAGTACAATGTCAAATTTTTTTTAATTATGCTAGATTGAGGAAGAGAATGATTAATTGTGATGTTATAAAGTGTTACAATCAAGAATATTTTATTTTACTTTTATGAAATTTTGTCAATTGTGATTTCTTAATATATTAATATTTGTATTTACCATTTACGATATCTTATTATAGAATGACTTCGAAGTCAGACAAAAAAATATTATTATTAACAAAGCTATTTCAATAACGTAATAGTGATATCAACAAGGAAATATTACTACCAATATTTTATATTAAAGATCCTTTTTTTATTTTTTCGTTAAATAAATTATATTATTTTTAATTATGAACAAACATACAATAATTTATTATTAGTTAATTTCACCAAAATACTATATAAATATATATGATATAAAATTTAAATGCTTACTTGATGAGCTCGTAACAGAGTAAATTAATAATAGAATTAAGTAGATAATTGAGCTCATATTGATCGATTGGAAAATCATGTGCCTCAAATTAATTGTATTCACACTATCACTTAAAAAACACACTAATTTTTTAATCAATTTTTTACTCAATTTCCAAAACAAATTCACAATGACAAATATCGGCTCTTTCTTTAAAAATATTTCTACGACTTGTGTTTCCCTCTGACCCAATAACGACCTGTTTTCTTTTAGCTAAATACTTTCCTCGAAAGTTTATTGACCGGTGACTTCAATAATGAGATTGGACATTCTACTAATGATATGTTGA
Source organism: Forficula auricularia (assembly GCA_024734495.1). Lineage (NCBI taxonomy): Eukaryota > Metazoa > Arthropoda > Insecta > Dermaptera > Forficulidae > Forficula > Forficula auricularia. Next base: position 5,828,971 of record JALMQS010000118.1, on the reverse strand, counting down.
ATTTTAGAAATGCAATGTATTTATATTAACACTAAAATTGTATTAGAAACTTTTTACTTTAATTAGATTATAGGCTAAATCAAGAGTAAAATTAAATCTTTATATCTTGATATTTTTCTATCTTTATCCTTCGAAATGGAAATTATATTATATATAATAATATTATATAATTGTATATACCTATATTATATATTTAGGTGGATTTAGCGCAATTCAATTTTGAGGCCCCCACTAAAAATTTTCGTTAACATTAAATTATGCATTCTCATATTTTTTTCTAAAGCGGTATCTGCTTTGAAAAGTTGCGAGAAGAGAAGCTCAAATGAAAATTTGTAGGGTATTTTTGTACCAGCCCTATTTTAATCAAGTATTCAACTTAAAATTCTGAAAAATTCTAAACTAGTTTTTTCTCTCGTTACCAACTGAAAATAAGAACGAATTGGGGTCCAGTTTGAATAATCTTGGTTGCGCAATTCTTTCATACATAATATTAAAATTAATGTTTAAATCTTTTATTTCTTTTGAATTATGAAAATTGACTAAGGAATACGAACAACGATGTTCTCAATTAATTTGATACTTAGGATTTTAATTTTTTGATCCCTCACTCATTTTGTGTAGTTAGGGGGCGAATTTCAAAAAATCCATTTAGATTTTTCTATCTAGAATTTTTTGAAACAAAAAGCAACAGATAGCTTATTCCTCCTTCTTCAGTGGATATTACAAAAAACAAATATTAAGGAGGTTCTTTCGCGACAATCCACACAAAAAGTTTTAGCCTCGTAACCACTCTATAAATATGAACGGTACTAAAATTTCAGGTTATATTTTTTACCGTGACTGTACTTTTTACACTGCTATATTCTCTTTATGAATGGATCGTTTCCAAGCCATTGATATTATATCCCGTCCACTAAAAATAATCGTCCAAATATGTTTTTTATTTTTTATCAAAACTACGAAGTAAATAATTTAAATTTTTTTTTAAGTTACTCCGAATATATTATTGTAACAAATATTAGTTTTTCACGAAGATGATGTAAGTCCTTCAATGAAAAAAAAATAATCATTTTCCCACCCTTTCACAATCTATCATATGTAAAAAATTTCATTTTTAATTGCAATTATTTCATGTTTGGTGTGGTAAATCGTCTTCAAATTTTAACAGTGTGTTTATTATACTTTTAATGACTTATATTCCAAGTTTCTAAGACTCTTGAATATTTGCATTTGTGAAAGAACTACCTTAATTGAATATATTTGAAAGATGTTTTCTCTTTGGAGAGAGACGGACTGGTAGAATTTTCAGCTGAAAGTAATGTAAGGCGTAGTGAGGAAAGAAAAAAGTATCCCATTTCCAAATAAGGTGTATTTATTTCATTGTCATTACTTTCTTTATTTCCTCTTTTCCTTTTAAACCGACGTTACAGAGGATTCTTTCCTCCTTTTTCAGTGTTCCGATTTGAAGCAAAAGCTTGTTGTAGTCTTCCTAGCCTATACCAAACTTAAGTTTCTAATTTCGTAGCTCTGAGATTTATGGTTGCGGGGGTACATTCTTACGTACGTAAGCATCAACTTCCGGTACTTCCATTTTCGCCAAAATCTTGTGGTACTTCTTGAACCCTAGAGGATAGCTTAAGTTTCAAATTTCAAAGCTCTGTGACTTACCGAAGACGAGATATGAACGATTAAAATATTTATTTTGCGACATGACTAATTTACACCCCCTTCCTTTATTTCAATCGGATTAAAATTTATACACGACTAATAACTCATGAGACTTGATAAGCACACCAATTGAATTAACAATTTATTATTTAACAAATATCTAAAATGAAAAAAAAAACTTCCTTGAAATTAAAGTTAATATTAAATTTTACATATGAGTATATTTAAAGATTTGAGTCTTTGAGGGACATACAATTTATTGATCAATAACTAATATTTTGAGTTGAAAACATAAGACCTATGGACTTACTGAATAAAAAAAATGTAATGAATTTTTTTTCTAAAATTCAAAATTATTGTGGCTCTCCAGAAAAAACAATAGAGTTAATAATAATTCACTTATTTCCCTCCATTTCCTATTTTATACAATTGTTATTTCTACCTGTATTGTTTAAGGAGGTTCTTTCGCGACAATCCACACAAAAAGTTTTAGCCTATTAACCACTCTATAAATATGGACGATGTTAAAATTTTAGGTTATGTTTTTTTAACTTGACTGTACATTTTACGCTACTACTTTCTATTTATGAATGGATCGTTTCCAAGCCATGGATATTTATCCCCTCCACTAAAAATAATCGCCCAAATATATTTTTTTTTTATTTTTTATCAAAACTACGTGGTAAATAAGTTCGATTTTTTTTTAAAGTTACTCCGAATATATTATTCTAACAAATATTAGTTTTTCATCAAGATGGTGAAAGTCCTTCAATGAAAAAAATGAAATAATGATCATTTCCCCACCCTATCATTTCCCTTCCCTATCTACCATTAGTAAAAAATTTCATTTTTAAACGCAATTATTTCATGTTTGGTGTGGTAAATCGTCTTCAAATTTTAAGTGTATGTATAATGCTTTTAATGGCTAAAATTCCAAGTTTCTAAGACTTCTTGAATTTTTGCATTTGTGAAAGAACTACCTTAACATCTGGGGTGCACGGTAGTGCACCAGTCAAGTTCGATTCGAGGGGGCATGCAGCGTGTACTGGCAGACTACCCTTTACAGGAAGCAACTCAAGTCATTTTGACGCCTTTGTATCTTCGCACTGGAAACCTGTACATGGCTGAATTTTTTTCCACAATACTGATCCATAAGTTTAAATAAATTACCAAATTTCATTTTTCTATTGCTTATACCGTCCAAGTTAGAAGAAGCATAAGATAGGCTTTTTCGTCACTCACTGACCAACTGACTGACCGACTGACTTATCAAAATTCTAGGGTACTTACGCTGATCCTAGAATGCTTAATTTGGCATACTGGTAGAGTTTGGGTACAATTAAAGGGAAAAATCGAAACTTTACCTTCTTCAGGACCTAAAATGAAGGGGTGAACGTTATAGACTTAATTAACATATAGTAAAAATACAATGAACCTAGAATCCTGGAATTTGCCATACTAGTAGAGTTTGAGGTATAATTAAAGGGAAAAATCGAAACTTTCCCTTCTTTAGGACCTAAAATGAAGGGGTGAAAGTTATAGACTTAATTAAGATATAGAAAAAATACAATGAACTTAGAATGCTGAAATTTGGCATACTGGTAAAACTTAGCACATTAATGAACGAAGAAATTGAAAAACAGAAACTTTCCCTTCTTCAGGGCCCGAAATGAAGGAGTGTAATTTATAGGCTAAATTAGCTAATAGTGAAAATTTAACGACACTAGAATGCTAAAATTTGACATAGAGTAAGACCTTAAATCACTAATAAAATGAGAAATCGAAAAAGATCCTTAATCAGGATTTAAAATAAAAGCCGTGAATCTTATAGGCTAAATTTCCATCCAACTTACAAAAAGAAGTGAAATCCCCCCCAAAAAAAACACCTGAGTAAAAAAAAAAGGCCAAGTTCGTTTAATAAAAACTGTTTGCTAACAAAAGTAGTGAGATCTAATGTGCAGCCAAGTTCAATATCATCAATTTAGTAAATAAGTCGAGAATTAGTAATTTCAATTAAAAAGCATGTTTTTAATTTTATATGTCCATCTATATTTATTGAATTCACATTTTTAGTTGAAATCATTTTATATATATATAGTTTATATCTGCGATTCTTTTACTGCTGATTCCGTATATCATATTCCGTTTTTCACCTCTGTCTATCATTCCAATCTCTCTCCTGCAGTCCCAGGGCGAACTCAGCATGATTAAATACTGTACATACAACGGTATATCACTCGCATCCATGATAAGTATTAATTAAAACAGGAATAGCAGGGAATTGGACAATAAATAAATAAGCTGACGTGTTCTGATGTGGGCATCCACTTGACTTTACCATACAACCTGGCCCCTAAAATTATTTATAATCATGTAGGGGGGGGGGGTTAGTTTTTGCATTTGTATACTTCTGGTGTCCCACTGATTATGTATACAAAATTTGGTTGAGTTTGGTAAATGGCCAAGATTTTTATTTTTTGACCCTACATCCCCCCCATTTTGGGCGGTTAGTTTTTGCATTTTTAGACTTCTGGGGGTCCACTGATTATGTATGCAAAATTTGGTTGAGTTTGCTCAAAAGGCCTAGATTTTTAATTTTTAATCCCCCTCCACCCCCCTTAATTTTGGGTCTATATCAACCAAAATCTAATCAGCTCTTAATCTCAATGGACCAAAACTACGTGTCAAATTTAGTTTCGATTTTCACACTAGTTTTTGAGCTAGCTCGTCCACAAAAATTTGGTAACGCACAGACTAACAACCAGACTAACTAACAGACATTTTGACAAAAAAATTATTATCTCGAAAAATATAATTTTTTCGATGTTCACTTATTAGAGCTTTTTTGTTGAGCGAAATGCCATGGTTTAGCTCAATTTTTTTAATCAAGATAGTTTCTGCCGTTTTTGAGATATTTCGAAAAAAAGAAGGAAAAAAAACACTTTTTTCATGCACAATTACAATACTTGACCATACCCTGTATGGTAAAGTAAAAACAGAGTTTTTATTAAATGGGCCAGACGTTTCGTCGATTTATTTCGACTTCCTCAGTGGGCCATTCACAAAGAGTGATAGAATGGGCCACAGAGGAAGTCGAAATAAATCGACGAAACGTCTGGCCCATTTAATAAAACTCTGTTTTTTATTTATTGTCCAATTCCTGCTATTTCTGTTTTAACTGTATATACAGTATTTGACACGATGCCAGGTCCATGGGTGTCGTCCGCGCTTTCTCTTCTCAACAGGAACCCATTGGCACGCATTAAATTATTATTATTATTGTTTGATAGGGCCTTCACCTCTCCCGTTTAGCCCTTTCATGCTTTCTTATTATGATGATCTCATGATATGGTAACATAATTCGTGAGATACATAACAATGCATTTAAGCCAGGATCAGCTCGTATACATATAAATGCAATTCTTTTATGGAAAAACAATTAATTTAAGTGATCAAATATCAAACGATAAAAATAGTTCCTCTTTATCAATAAAATTTTTTAACCCAAGTTAAATATACATTTTTCAAATTAAAACATTAATGGATTCTCCATGAAGTTAATAAGCTGAATCATATGGTGACAAAATTTTAAATTTTATGTCCAGATACGTAACTAGGTATAGAAAGAGGAGAGTCGATCCTCGAATCGATACGAAAAGATTAATTTAATCCACTAAAGTGGAAAGTTCGTGAAATTAATAAAATTAAATGATAAAAAATTTGTTCGTGATATAAGAAATGTTTGACAGGAATAGGAGGCAAAATGTATCAATTCACTGATTTCTAAAAAAATCGATTTATTACAAAATGATGTTGTTCATATATATACCTATATATTTATATCTATGATATTTAATACAAAAATTAGACTTATTCCATTTTGCTATTTGTTTGTTTACCACTTGAAACGACACAATATACCACTAATGGTAGTTTGAGAACTCCTGCATTGGTGATTATCAATGAAGTGTACAAATAAACTTTTGGAATGTAAGAACAAGGAATCTCAGAATACGACCAGGATTTTTTTTATTACAAAAAAACCTTAGAATTTACTAAGTAAACTCTAGAATAAGAATATTTTTTATTAATAAGCTATGAGCTTTTATTTCCTTAGAGAGGGCAAAAAAAGGATTTTCATTCAATAAAATTTTAAAATAAATCCTGGTTATTTTCAAATGGGTAACTAAATATTATATTATTGTACTAAATTAGAATACAGAAAATATAAAATAATCAAGATTTTTGAACTCTATTTCATAATTCATTATAAGAATGGTTCATTCCTATATCGTATAATAAGTCTTTTTATTAGAAATTGCTTTTACCAAAGATTGTATTAAATATAATTAATTTAAATTTATAGATAAAAAGTAAAAAATCTTACAAAAATGGTTATCTTATTTAAATGAATTATTAGTTCAAAAAAAAAAATAATAATAATAATAAAAATAAATAAATTGTACTTACTAAATATATTACAATTTTTACAATAAATTAGATGTCGATTCAAAAGTATTAATTTAAAAATTATATTAAGATATTTGATAAAATGATTAGGCTACATCTAATATTTGGTGAGTTTTTTAAATATAGTTAAAATTATTATAATTTAAATAAATTCATGAAAATCCACGTAAAATTTACTAATATTTGATATTAGTGATTAGATAAGTGTATCATAAATTAAAAAAGTCTTTAAGTCCCTTTGAGTCGACTTTTTTGTAAACTAAATAACAACTTTTAAATCCATTTTTGGAATGGAATATTAAGATAAATAAAATGACTTAGAAATTAGAAGAAGAAATTAATTCTTTTTTTTCTATGGGTAAGCTCCATGCCCAACTTCATAAATAGGGTTTTTGGTTACATGGTCACACGAAGGATGAAGAATCGTAGGTAACGATGTCACAACTGTTGCTATTGAACTCCTTTCACCACAGCCGTGGCCGGCATAAATTTTTTTATGATTAAAATGACTTCCTTGAGTAATGATGGTAGTCAACTTCGGTGAATAAACTGTGATTAACAGTACAGTAGCTAAGAGTATTAGGGCAAGACAAGAAGTTAGAGCATCGTTAAACCAACTTTCCGAAAGAAGGAAACGAGCTGAAAACCATCCTGCAAGTATTGGAATAGACAACCCAGCAGCAAGAGTAATCCATCTGAAACACAAAGAGATTGGAAGAGAATTATTAATTTTGAATAGAATTAACAACTACATAATAAAGTAACGATTGTGGTTCCTAGACTTTATACATATTCATTTGAAATATTAATATAATGTTCATTTTCCCTAGTATTTGATGTGAATCGATGATTATTTTTTATTTTTATTTTCAACAATGGTAACTAATACTAATTGTCAAAACTTAAAAAATGCAATGTAGAAGGATGTCCCTCCACTATTTGATGTGAATTGATGGTTATATTTGATGGTAATTCGATTTTTCTATGTCTTCAGTAATGGGTACCAATAATAATCAAAAGGTCAAAAATGCAATGTAAAATGGTTATTTCTCAAGTATTAGATGAGAATCGATCGCTATTTTTGATTTTCCTCCAGATCTTCAGCAAAGGTAACGGTTACGATAACTTCGCAGTGGCTCTGGTTACTTATTAAATTTCCTCTCAATTTAGCATTTTAGTACGAAGCCTATCCATTCTTACTAAAGCAAGGTTAAATGAGCTATTTTAAACCTGACCAAATAAATAAATTTTAAAGAATTCAAAAAAAAGTACTTGATTACTGTAGAGAAAAGCACTTTAAAATATAATTTTCCTAAAATCTTTTTGAAATACTTAAATAAAATATTAAATTTGATCAAAATTGGTTTAGCCATTTTCAAGATATTTAGAAAAAACTAAAAAAGAACTGGAATAAAGTACCTACTAATGTTTGTGGGCCGATATGCACCAAAAAATAATCAGTGCTTCATTTTGTTAAAAATTGGTATGTTTTAATTTAATTTCAAAAAGGTGTGGAAGAAATGGTAGACGAAAAAAAGAAATCAATAATCTATCCATCCATCCATGCCCATTAACTAAATGAAAAATCGGACTTTTCCTAAAATTCAACCTGATTGAATACTACAATTTGTGACTTTGGTTGAGACCATGGGTTCCGCAGTCTTGACCAGAGGGCCCTTTGAAGTCAGGCTTGGGCGAGAACGATTACAATACTTTACCCATGCTTCGCAATGGATAAATTAAAAAAAAAATAAACATCGATTCTCGTCTAATCCACTTTGGAGGTAATTATTAATTTTATCACATTGGAGTAGGTATATACCGTGTGAGTTTTTTATCTTGAGACAGTCTTATAACTCAAAAACAGTGAAAAAAGTTTCAAATAAAAAGTTTATTTATATCGAGGAGGAAAGTAAACCACGCTATTGTTTGTCAATCTAGAACAAGCTTTCAAGGGTATTTCGAGGTCAAGTTCTGTTTTTCAAATGGAAACCTATATGTTTCTGTACAAATTCTGATTCTACTAAAAAAACTGAACACTTTTTATTAGAACTATTTTATATATGACATCAAATAAAAAAAAATATTAAAAGAATTAGATCTCAAAAAAAATCTTAATAATTATTTTTAACAATTATTTAACTTAATTATCAAATAATAATTATTAAATAAATAATTATTAAATAGAAAAGTCATAACAATGAAAATAAGTGTTTATAATGATCTTAAAATTTTATTATACACGGATTTAAGAGATTATTTTCTACTTAATAGAAATACTTAAAATTCATGAGTTTAAAAAGTTTATTTCTCGTGTCAATCCAGTAGATAGTTATATTGTATTATCATAATAAATGGAGCGTTTTTTGTTGAAAAAAGAATTGAAATGGTCTTAATTTATGTGGTGAATGTAGAAGAAATGTTAGGAGCTGCCATTGAAATGGATGCCGAGCGTTTTCCTGATAGGAATACACCCTCACAAGCTTCATTTTATCGTGTTGTAAATCTGTTAAAAAATAAAACAAATTGGAACTGGAATTCATCCAGAAGACTTCCGGTACATTCTGGAATACCTCAGAACAGTGTCGCAAAATTATTAAATTATTAATTATTATTAAATTATTTATTTAATAATTAAATATTTGATCATTATTATTCGATAATTAAGTTGAATGATTGTTAAAAATAGTTATTAAGATTTTTTTTGAGATCTAATTGATTCATGTATTTTGTTTATTTGATGTCGTATAAAAAAATAGTTTCAATGAAAGTTGTTCAGTTTTTTTTCTAGATTAAGAATATGTACAGAAACATATAGGTTTCCATTTAAAAAACAGAACTTGACCTCGAAATACCCTTGAAAGCTTGTTCTAGGTCAACAAACAATAGCGTAGTTTAGTTTCCCCCTCAATATAAATAAACTTTTATTTGATACTTTTTTCATATAATGGACTGTTTTTGAGTTATAAGACTATCTCAAGATAAAAAACTCACCCGGTATATATATATTATCAAAATGGAAAGGTAGAAGGAAAAGTTACAAAAAAACAAAATTTTCAAATAGGCTTCTAAATTAATTGAATAATAAACATTTATTTATCTAAATGTAACAAAGAAATACTTTCATAATTTGTTAAATGAGAAGGTAGTTTATACTAAATTTCAAAAGAATTCTTATAAATATATATAAAATAAAACAAAATACAAACCTTGCTTCTAAATAATTTCTTCTAATATGGAGCACTGATAGTCCGTAGCCGAGAACAAGTAAAGCCAAAAGTGCAATATAACTATGGAGCACCATAAAATCAAATCGAGATAAATGACAAAGGCCGGCCTGATAGAGGGGCTCACCTCCACGACTTAGATACCATTGACCAGTCAACACAACCTGTAAAATATTGAATTGTTTTTATATGTATTTTTTATAAATTTATCTATGAACTGACTTAAAAGCAAAGGTAATACAATTTCTACACATTAACAAAGTGGTTCTCAAATAAGGGTACGCGAATCTCTACGATGTGCCAGGAGCGGGTACATCTGGCTTTGAATATAAAATGTCGAATTTCATTTGTTTGAATTTTTTTCAAAACTGAACTATTATATATATCTAACATTTCGGTCTTTTGAATGGGTTCTTTTTAGAAATTTTTTTTAGGAAAAACATGTCATAAGACTATTATTCTATAGATTTTTTTGATAGATATAGATAACGTGTAATAATTCCTTGTTTGCTTATATTATAATACCTGGAATTTGTTTGTTTTTAATTATATTGTTTATTTAATCAATCACTTGTTTTGCTTTGATTCAAAAACATGATTAATTTTTATTCAACCACCTGTTAATTATTAGTTTATTAAAAAAATCTATAAAAATATTTTTTCCAAAATTGAGACCTGGTTATACAGGATGGGGTATAAAGAACTACCACATTTTGAAGTGGTATAAAAAAAATGAAAAAATTTAACTAGAAAAAAACTGAATATAATTTTGAAAAGAACATAAAATAATTTTTTTTAATGTGTTTTAAACATTATCAGTCAAAAAAAAAAGGGGGGGGTTCAAAAATGAAAATTCTAGCCCTTTCGACCAAACTCAACCAAATTTTGTATACATATTCTGCGGGCCCCAAAAAGGTTAGAAATGCAAACACTAACCACCCAAAATGGGGGGATGGTCAAAAATGAAAATTCTATCCCTTTAGACCAAGCTCAACCTAATTTTGTATACATATTCTGTGGACCCCCAGAAGTCTAGAAATTCAAAAATTAACCAAATTTTCATTTTTGACCCCCCCCCCCATTTCGGGTGGTTAGTTTTTGCATTTCTAGCCTTCTGGGGGTCCACAGAATATGTATACAAAATTTGCTTGAGTTTGGTCGAAAGGGCTAGAATTTTCATTTTTGACCCACTCCCTCTTTTTTTTCGTCGGCTATAATGTTTAAAACACATTAAAAAAAAACATTTATTTTATGTTCTTTTCAAAAATATATTCAGTTTTTTTCTAGTTAAATTTTTCATTTTTTATACCTCTTCAAAATGTGGTAGATCTTTATGCCCAACCCTGTATAATACCTATATTTTTTTAGATAAATTCTTGATTATTGTTTATTCTATTAAATGAATACAGTTCTTTATTTTTTGATGTCCTTAAGGTACTTAAATAGAATATTAGATTTGATCAAAATTGGTTAAGCCATTTTCAAGATATATAGAAAAATCTAAAAAAGTACTAATGGTTGTGGGCCGATATGTACCAAAAACTAATCAGCACTTCATTTTGTTAAAGTAATCGTATGTTTTCGATTTCATCGAAATCGTAGGAGCCGTTTCGAGAAACCGATTCTATATATTATAATATATATGGTACATATGAGAATTTTCATGAGACCCAATGTTTAGCAAATGCTTTTTTAAAATAATAAAGGGAGTCTTTACAAGGGCTTACAAGCATTGCTTCCTATTCGCTGACATTTTAAATTATGAAACAATGTAAATATGTATATCTTAGTAACAAGGAAAGATTATCATTATTGTTTCATCGATATTATGCGTTGGATTGATGTAGCAAGTGATCACGAATTGAGGTCTTTGTATATTTTAATTGTAAATAAATTGTAATATACATACAAGTTTGATCTTCTCATTGAAACCCCTAAGGAAAACCGACACATATATACATATATATAGGTATACACAAGAATTGCTCATTTAATATAATAAGATAAGATTTTACCTGCACTAGAATAACAAGTCCAAGAGTAACATATTGGTTGAGGATGGAAAGTCGTCCGCCAAGACCTAATAGGACCAGAGATCGCAATTGCATCAATTTAACTCCGAGGATTGAGTAGACTATAACTAAAGCTAGACCAGGAGTCATAGCCCTTGCGAAACACCGTTGTTCTGACGCAGGTAATAAATGTCCAGCAGAGGTTACATAGGTCACCATAATAGCGCATAAAAGAGTTACACCAAGAGCATGATTTCCTGCTAATGTTCCATCGCAGACCTTTGAAAAACATATAATTAATGTAATAAAGGTATTAGCAAGATAAATGATAGATCATACCTTCGCCAAAACGTAAATGAGTACAAGAAGCGTGGCGGCGACACCAAGAGCAGCTGAAGCCAATAAGGCTTTGGCCCATACACCGTTCGGAGCGCTTATCACGGGCTCTACGGCTGCCACAGTAGACGAGAAAGAAACTTTATTATCAACACCATTTTGAGAGTTATCAGAGTTGTAAGTTTTAAATTTTTTTGAAATTTCACTTTTTGAATATGGTGACTTTGTTGCATTCCACAAGGATCCGTTATCATTTGGATACCAGCCGACCTAGAAAAACAATTATTTATTTAATCGAAATAAGCAATTTTTGAATTATTAAAAGTTAGATGTAACACTTTTTTAACAATACGTTTTTATATTATTCACTTACAGTCGTAATTCGACCATTGAAATCCAAATGGCTAACAAGATAATTATTACCAAACGCAAGACCGTCCGGTCCTCGATGTAGTTGTTCTCCGTGAAATCGAGTTGAGCCAAGACTTTTGAGCGTTTCAAGTACAACAGCTATACCATCAGTGGAGAGTGAGGATTCAGAATGAGAGGCTTGTTTCTCAAAAGCTAACATGAGCCATGCCGCTGAGAATGCGCTCATTGCCTTGAAAGAGTAAAAAAATATATCTTTTGAAAAATTAGAAATCCTCGTTGATATTGCTTAATCACAATTTTAAATAATAATTTTTGCTTTAGAAAAATTTATTTGTAAAGAGTAAAAAATACGATTTTGTTTTTGTATAAAAGCTTTAAAATGGAGCTATTATTTAAAAAGAACCAATTCAAATATTTTACAAAAAATATCCTAAAATGTATAAGAAAAGAAAAAATATAATTACTTTAACAGTATAGGCAACTTCGGGTTCTATTCGTAGTTTGGAATCTAATTCGCTATAAGATAGATTATAGCAGCTTTTACTAGATTGTTGAGTTGTGATGTCATTAAAGGCCTTCCAGTGACATTGCATCGCCTGTTCAATATAGTCTAGGAGCAATGAATCTGTTGATCTTTTATTTACTGCAGCCTGAAACAAATTTTAATTCATGAATAATTAGATCATTGATTTCAAAATGTTTTTCATGGTTAGTCTATTCAAAAAACTTCAAAATTATTAGCCTGACATGAAGCTTCTAAATAAAAATTTAGATCAACAATATTGATATGTTAGCAACGTACCCAGGATGGGGGCCTATGCTCCCCTCCAAATTATGTAGCTTACACTATAAATAAATGTGAATGAATGAAAATATAATATAAAATATGTTTTAAAATTATATTTAATATTAAATATACAATTTTATTAACAGTAAATAAATTCACCAATACCCTTTTCGGAGTTTTGGTTCTTGCTTTTCTTAATTTCTACTTTCTTACTTCTTAGGTGTCAATTTATTCATTTCCAGTTCTCTGGTTGATTTCTTTATGAACTTATTTATCTCTTGGATTTTTCCATCATCATTTATTTTACTCTCTTCTATTTTTTGTTCCAATTCTGTGATTTTGCTCTTATCCTCATTTTTATAAAATGTTATAATTGTGCATCTTGCATAGCCCCCGCAAGGGGAGGTCCAAGTGCACCTGTGGGGCCTGGACCCCGCCGTGACATTTTTTATTATCATTCCACTTCATAAAAAACACATACTTATTTAATAATAAGGGGCCCGCTTCAGATTTTGGGCCCCGGGCCCGAAATTTCATGCGGGGGCTATCTATGTTCTCTTGTTAGACCATTCTTAAATCTTAACTTTTAGTCTATATTTCCACTCCTTAATTTCCGTCTTGATTGTTATATTATTTCTGATTGCTATTACTTGGCTTCTATTGGGTCTCCACATAGCAATGTGTTCTCTTAAAATGTTTTTAGATGATATTTTATCTCCTCTAGATTCTCTCTAAAAATGATTTTTTTTTTTTTATCTTTTTCAAGACTTCAGGAGTACCAAAATTTCAAATGCTATTGAGAAAAGTTAGTTCCCTTGTTTCTTAATCCAGCGAAATTTCATAGCATTATCGTTAAGACTTTTTTTTTATCTTCATTAAATTCTCTTCTCCATTTTCCTTAATTAACGCATAAAGAATTCTATCAATTTTCAACTTATCTCCGTTGATAAAGACCCTCTTTATTTCCTCTTCTCTTAATTATTTTGAGGCCCAAGTTCAGACCTCCCTCGCGGCAGACTACAAGTTTGACCGACTAAAATTCGGCTCCTACACTAACAATACTAAGGCATGATAAAATTATTTTACTTCGTACCCACAGACTAAATGGATTATAGTACCCGAGACCAAACATAAATAAAAACTTTTACCTTCTTCAATAATTCTTTCATCATTTCTCTGATAATATATTAGAATTAGAATATCAAAAAAACTAGATGGAGGGGGTAAGAGGACAATTTTTAGAAATAGAAATCAGTGATTTAAGTTGCTAGTAGTAAATTGTAGAAGTATCTTGAATAAAATTCTAAATTTTGAGCAACATATAGAGTTAGTTAATTCAGATATTAATGCAGGTTTGCATTCATTTGTTGGATCTGGCATTGATTTGTGGAACAATCTGTTTATTACTATTTGGAATTATAATCCTCTGCCTCCTATGATTAAATCAATTATACATTTTGTCAAGTCCTAATGTCCTAGAGTTGTACAAAATTTTATTTAGTTCTCACAAGCAGAGATTAGCTGAGGTAGAGAGAGGTCATACCATCCTTGTTAAGGGTTTGACCAGGTTTCCTTAACAACTTATGGCAAATGGCGGGATGGATAATAGGTCGTTTGCTCCTGGTATCGGGTTTTTGCGCGAAATTTTTAAATTAATTTTTGTCTTTTGATGGAAATCTATGGTCATGTTATTTGATAATGAGCATAGGTACATTTCTATTTTTTATTATTTGTTAAATTGTTGTAGTTGATTTGTATTGATGTTTGTTAATTTGTTGTAGTTAGATTGATGTGTTTGGAGGAACTAGCACCTATCCACCGAGGCTTATGCCTTTAAGCAGGTCGAGGAATAAAAATTTACTTATTTATTTATTTAAATCGGTATCATCTATTTGGCATACATATTAATGATTTGATTCTTCCTATTTTCCATCACATTTTTGCTCATAGTTTCCCTTCCCCTATTTCTCTCTTGGTTCTCTTCTTGAGGTGAGGTTGGGATTATTTTAGCGACTCTCTCGAAACCAGTTATCAGTGTGTTCAGGTCTCTATTTCTTTTGAAGAAAAAGTTTCTTCCGAAATTTTTTGCGAACCCGGATACGTACACAGAAGATATATTTATGAAATTCTTTGAAAGTTTTAATTTTCCATTGGAGTGAAAAAATGGCCACAATTTTTATGATATTACTCAGATAAAACCTCGTGGAGGTGACAGTTTATGTTTTCACTGACAGAAGTAATGTAATAAATAAAGTCCTAGCTCCGATTTCATTCCATTGATTAATATCGATACACCTGCATTATTAGATATTAAAGCGCAATAACTAACAATAGGGTGGGTGGATTGATTTTTCCAGTATTTAAAAACACAAAATAAAAATAAAATAAATGATTTTAGTTTTATATATTTACAGTTTATTTGCAATTTTATTTACAAATCATGAAGACCACTTTAATCTTGATTCTAAAAACTTTATTTATCTGCTTAATTCAAACCTTGGGTAACCTTTTAAAAAAATCCTAAAGTGACTTGTTACCCAAGTGAACACTTAATGCTTCCAATAAAAAAGCTCTTTTTATTTTTAACTAATTATTTTGAAGAAATTTATTTCTATAAATTTATTGTATTAATACCAAAAGATTATATACCTTAGATATTATATTGAATATCATATCTAACATACATTATTATTATCATTTCCGTCCATAATTTTTATTAATTTGAAAGTTTATAATGGGAAAATAAGGAAAAGTTTTTATGTGTGACATTTTAAGATTGAGATTTCTTTATGTAAGGATCAAAAGAAAAAAGATTCTATTTTGTTTTTTAAAAGAGAGTGTTGCCTCATTCTATTTCTATTTCTATTTTAAATCTAATGTAATTGTTAATATAAAAAGAAAAGAAAGAAAAAATGTTATGTGAATGAGCCTAATGTTTTTTGAAATTTGTGTTCTGATGGTCTTCAAATGGTAACGAAGATAATAAGAAAATTTAAACGAATGTGTGGCATGACTATTTGAAGCCCTGAAGAAGTCGGCAAAGTCGGCGAAACGTTGGCTGATAAATAAAAAAGTCACACATAAAAACTTGTCCTTATTTTCCCATTATAAACTTTCAAAAAATACATTATTAAAAAAGTTTGATTAAAAAAAAAATTGGTCCGCCGAAAAATTCCAATTTATTGAATTTTAAAAATACCAAAAGCTGATGAAATCAATTTTATTTTGAAATGAGTTTGAAATTTTATCAATAATTTTAATAAAATATTTCTTTCAATAGTAAATTTACCTCCATCTGTTGAAGAAGTTTTTCCCGAAGTTCGGGAAGTTGAGGGACATAGGCCTCTATTAAATATGCTCCCCAAAGTGGATGCTTTGCCAGTTTCAAAACATTCTTGTTTAGACCTCTTAGAGAAGCAATAATAAGATGAACTCGGTTTAATTTATTCCCAGTTTCAGAATCAGGCCGATAAGCGCGAAGTTCTTGAGCCAATATATGCACTTCTTCAGGTTCCAAGATTATTGCAATAGTCTCATTTATTTCCTAGGGATAAAATGTTTTTATAATATTTTACTACTTGTATATAATTATAGAAATTAATTAGCTAATATGAAATTTAAAAATATTAGTAAAAAAATAGTTGATTTCCGATTTATTAATAAATTGTCGGACAAGGTCCCCTAGAATTGCTGATCTTTTATTAAGTTCGAGAGATCGTCTTAAGTGAAGTCCTGCAGAACGCAAAGCTGATTCCATTCTCTGAACGGTATGTGACCAGGACGTAATAAGGGATACACTTGAGGCTTCAAGCTGTTGTTTAGCCACGGATACAACACTCTAAAAATCAAATAATAAAAAATATAAATGATGTTGATTTTGGTATTAGTATAATTTTATTTCTATTTGGGCACAAAAGTAATATTAATCGATTGAAGGTAGGGAAACTTGCCAATGGATGTTTCAAACTTTTTTTTTCATAGGGGTACCAATTCAAACAGATCTCTACAAAAGTTTTTATGATAATCCAACTTTTTAATGGACATTAATAGAGAGATGATTGATAGGTTATAATTTATAATGTTCTGAGTGGGACTATTGGTAAATTTTTTATAGATTAGTGATCATGAAATTTAGAAATTTTTCGTCCTATTTCTTTCTCTACGAAACCTTTTTTTACTTTCACATATATTCATATTTTATATCATGTAATGATATAGGATATAATGTGAAGTATTGCGATCGCCTGCCGGGGTCCTGGCACTTTGAGAGCTTCATCTCCAAGGTGAAAAAAGTTAATTTCACTTTGTGACTTCTAGGTGAAAGGAATTGATGCCCTTAATAGTTTGAAACCGAATTTAGAACATAAAACCAGATATTATGGTCCCCAGAGGCCAAAAATCCACTGGTCCGTGTGTACGTATGTATGTGCCCCCCTGCGTTTTGCAATAATAAGTCTCAGAGCTACGAAATTCGAAACTTAAGCTCGATATAGGGTTTAAGGTGTACATCAAGCTTTTGGTTGAAATCGGTACAGAGGAAGTTGACATCTACATGAAAGATTTTCGTTTTTTGGTATTTTCTCAAAAACGGCTATAACGATTTTTAAAAATTGGTATACTTATAAAGTGTCATAAGTTGTTAAAAAAGTTATTGGGACCCACTGATTAAGCCAAAATTCCTATTTTATTATATTATTAGTTACACATTAAAGTATAAATTTCCTTTTTTTTTTTATATTGAAAAAACAAAATAACAATAAATAATAAGAATGACTTTAATTTGCAGGTAAAAAAACTATTTACTAAAAAAACTTTACCTAAGCAAATAGAAATTAAATAATGGTTAAAGCTATTTGCCTACGACATATGAGGCCATGAGAGCAATGAGGACTATAATTTTGGTTTATCTGCGGAAATTAATTACTAATATTGTTACCGACCAACTGCAAAGTGGACCAAACCAGCTTTTGATAGCAAATGCTGGTTTGGTCCACTTTCCAGTTGGTCAGTAACAATATAAGTAATTAATTTCCGCAGATAAACCAAAATTATAATCTTTTGGGTTACTCCACTATTATGCTTATAGCCTCATATATAAGAGAAAGAAAATACATTTTTCTTACATTAATTAAGCTTTTTAAATCAGGAGAAGTGGAAAGTATCGTACTATCATCTGAAACAGCTTCTGCTAATTTCGGAGAGGCTATCACTAAAGGAACGGAGAAAGCCGCAAGCATTTCTAAGGTTTCCTGAGCAGCAGCAGGCTCTGCCACGCCAATAACACCGAGAAATGAAAGTATTTAGTAATAAATATTAATATTAAAACAATAAAATCATCAATATAAATTTCCTTAATTTTTAGCAAAAGGAAAGAATATTCTTCTGTACCGCTACATCAGAAGAATGATGAAAATCAAATGTATAGAAAGAATTATAAATGAATAAGTTCTTGAAAGAATCGGAGAAAGAAGAACTTTGTGGAAGAGTCTGAGGAAGAGGTCAGATGATGGGGCACATACTGAGAAACGGGGGATTGGTTAGGGATACTTTGGAGGGGGAGGTGGGAAAGAAAAGAAGAAGGACAAGGCCCAGATTAGAATTAGAACATTATGACCAAATATAATAATTGGGGATATGGGATGTGAGTCATTAAGAGAGGTCAAAGAGCTGGCATGAGACAGAGCCGAGTGGAGACGGATGGTGGAGTGGATGTGTCAAAGCAGTCTTAGGACTGTGTACTCAATGATGATGATAATGAAAGAATATACAGGGTGATGCAGTGAAACTTTCTCTTTTCAATTGGGAGTGGTAAAGAGGCAGGGACGATCTCAAAGGAGAACGGTAGTGGAAAGATTTGTGCCACAACCCTCTTCAGTCATAAAAATACTTTGGTCAAGAGTATAGCGTGCTTTAGAAGCTTTCTTTCGTTTATGTTACGATGTTCCCACCCGGGGATACATTTTATTGTGGGTGGAGACCTTCAAGGGAACTAGAAGTATGTCTAGCAGAAGAACAGGTCCAAAAACGACCAGAAATCAGAAATCGGTTAAGTCACTGCAGCGACATCAACGATCGTCACTTGCAAGATATTCTTTTTAAAATTTCTTAATTTCAAACTTCCTATTTTATAATATTACTAGAAAAAAAAATATAAACTTTATCTTGAATAATTTTTTTATTTTTTTTTGTTTCCATGCCGCAACCTGCATTTCAAAAATAATAAATCATAGTACTGCTATCTAATAATAAATTTTGAATTGAGCTTAAATATTTTCATCTAAATAAGTATTCGTTTCATACCGAGAAAGGGTCGATTGGGTCGCATGTCTACAGCTTCCCGTACGGCATAGAATGTATCTCTTCTGGCTACCACACGGCTGCTGCAAGTATCAAAAATACGTATCCCTGAAAACAAAACATAACGGATACCCGATTAAAATAATTTAAAAATTATCAAAATGCAATTAATAAGTTACATATTAGGAGAAGAGAAATTAGAAAAAATTTTACCTATTGGCAATCTCGAATGTGGAAGAGTTCCCTCTGTCGATTGATTATTTAGAACTTCTGCAGCCCATCGAGCTGCAAAGATATGTTGAAAACTTGTAGGCTCCAGATGTCCACATGAGTCGAAGCCAGCATTTCCTCGGCTATGGAGATCTACTAATAAGCCTGAAAAAATAACGATTTTATTAAATTTTTTAAAAATTGCTAGAATTGTTTTGAATGCTTTTATACGATATCAACAGATATAATTGTTTATTTAAATTCAAATTTTTATATGAATTAAAAATCTCCAAATAGTTGTCCTCTAAAAAACTCCAAAAGTGAAAAAATGACTTCAAAGATGTGCTAAAAGAATAAGAAGCTTCAGTAAATTAAAACGAAATAAAAAATATTTAAGATCTACTTCAGGGCAAGAGCAAACGTCTTAATTTTGTAATTATGTTTCATGACAATTCAATATGAATTATTATAGTAAGTAAAAAGAGATTAACCTTCTGTATTTCCTGAAGATGGGTTGATAGCCCGAAATATATATATTGAAAAAGAAAAAAATTTTTATATCTTTTAATTTTTTAATTTTAATGTGAAATAAGTGACCCAGTATCCTTAACTCATAGTAAATCCATATTAAATAAAATATCTATTTACTCTTATCTTTTAAAGGAGATTATGTTGAAAAATAAGATTGATTTTGTCGAACGAGCCACATTTTCTATATATATTATTGTAAGGTATTATCGAACTGCCCTCGTATACAGCAGCAGAGGAAGGAGCAAATCAAGTTATTATTTTAAAATATAAATTTAAAAAAATATCGCAAATAAAGAAAAAGTAGATAACAAATTTTTATTTGATTTCAGAAACATTATTAAAACTTATAAAAACATCAATTTATAAAAATTAGAATTCTAAAATTACGAATTCCTGAATGACCGCCCTTAAAGAGGCGCTGGTAATTAATTCTTTATTTATATGAGCACGAATTTTTTCGTGCATGCCTTCGGCACGGCCTCAAAGCTCGGCCCTGGCGGGCAGCGTCTCGGACCAAAAAGTTTATAATTGGAAACTGTGCAGCAGTTAGGTACATTATCAGTCAAGTTTACCCTTATATTCGTCCTGAGACAACTACAGAAATGAGGCCATAGATATGAAGACTTAGGGCCAGTTGTATGTCGGTTGGTAAACTCTTTTTAAACGTTGACAAAGGGTAAAACCTTAAAATTGACATTGTGCCTAGTGAGATGGCGAATCAGATGAGAGGCACTTTCATCTGATTGGCCATCCCACCGGGCACAAGGTGAATTCTAAGGGTTTACCCTTTTCCAACGTTTAAAAAGAGTTTACCAACCGACATACAACTGGCCCTTAGTGTTGTTGCCTTTTAAAGATTATATCTATCCCCGCTGTTGCGGCCAAGCCCCAAACAAAGTCCAGCATCGCCCATTAGATGGTACTTATGATTGATGAAGGCTTTAAATTATTATTTTTTTAATGATGTTAGAAGTTAGATATATAATTATTTATGTTATGTTATTTTTAAATATATTATTATTTTTTTTATTGAGTTTTTTGGACCTCCTTTGTATTTTTTCGATTTAGCCTTTAAAAATAAAAAACATTAAAATCAATTTTATATACCCTATAAGGACCCGAAATTCCGCTAAATTCAGATGTACATTTTTTTAAAATGCCCCAAATATTTTCAAGTTCTGATCATGTGTATTTTTTTTAAACAATTTTATCTAATAGTATAGGATAGATAAATAGTTGATTGAGTACGATATTTAAGTATATATAGATTTGTTAACTAGCAAATATAATAAGAAACTGGAGGAAAAAGGGAACATTTTTCAAGACTCGGTACGCTGTTTACAGTTTTGTTGAATAATGCAAAATTCACCTATTCTCGAATGTTTTTATTTTTTTTACTATGGAAACGGATTAAATTCTCAAAAAATGATATTTTTTGAATATTTTTTCATTTTTTACCCGGGAGATCTGGAACTAGAAAGGCTAAAATCTAATGAATTCCCTTCCTGGAAATACAAAAATTTAGGAACAAGAACGAACTTTCTCTGAGTTATTGTTCATAAGTATCGTCGGTATCTGAATCCAGGCATATAGCCAGAAAAAAATCATGGCTGCAAATAATTTTTCTCTACGTTCCAGACATTGTTCAACATAGCGAGAAAAAAAATTGAAAATTTTTGCGTGGATTCAATACTAGGCAGGCTTCGCCTACCTCCCGGGCGTACCGAGTTATAAAAGTTTAATAGATCGTCTTCGTTTTAGTTTTACCTCGCTTAATTTTTATATAATTGTTTTATTTGCTTCAATAGTTTAATTAAGATTTATAAATAAATATAAATAATTCGCCAATTAATTAAAAAATAAATTATGTGAAATGTTTTTTTAATTAGGGCGCATTTGGAACCCTTTGCCAAGGGCTCCAAATAATAACAACTAATAACATGTAAAGCTAATGGCTAATTATCTTAGCTATAGTATGATTTCATCGAACATTTTCAAATTTCAGTTAAATTACTTGGAATGAAGATGACGTCATACAATTTTCAGTAAATTTACAGATGGTCACTACTTCTTACACAACTTTTGACATATAATATTAATTGCTAGAATAACTTTTGTAAAATCTCACTATTTTTCGCTCCACCCTACTGGTTATATATCTTAAAATTATCTTTCCTTGCAATCTAAAAGGTAGTCAATAAAAGGCTAAGAATTGTTTAGTCCTTTTTAAATCAATGTTTGTGGGGGCTAGTAGTGACCTTAAGTTTGACCTTAACCAGCGAGACTGACCATTTCACTAACCACCCCTCTAACTAGAGTCTAAAAATGAAATAGAATAATTTTTTGTCGTCACTTACCAACTGTGGCAACGTTGGCCGAACTGGCGAAGACAGTCTTCCCTAAAACAGCTAACAACAGCAGAAGAATCTGCAGCGCATCATTTGTCTGTAGCAAAAAAAAGAAGAAACATAAAAAATTGATTCAAATTTTGCTAGGGAAGAGGAGAAAGAAAACGTAAACGAAGATTTTTTTTATTCACTAAATATTTTCTAAAAATGTGTTTATATTTTTCACTCTAGTTACTTTTTAAAAAACTAAAATGAAATGTGTGTTATAGTACATAATTTCATTTATAAACGGACATGGGATGTTCAAACCGGTGCGGTTCCTGAAGGTTAAGTGCAGTTCTTAAATAGGGGGCCGCGTTGATGGCATATTTCAACAGGCTTTCCAATCCCAGTCTCATTGGAATTGATTGGGGAGACTTTAAATACATACTATAGTTTAAGAAGTTCTGCTTTACGCCCTAACTACTAGACTTAAAATTTCACTGGCGACCACCCCTTTCCGCTCTATAAATTTTTACGCGATCCCCAGGTATGAAAGTATGTAAAACCAGGGATGACCACAGAGGGGGTGGGGATTAAGACGCAGAGTATGCCATTGAAATTTCTGGGGGGAAGGGTTGAAAATTGTTGCATTATTTTCTAAAATTAAAAACGGTAAATCTTATAGTTTCAACAAAAGATAATAAAAAGCTCTTCTAATTTTTTAGAAGTGAATAAAATCGGGGGGGGGGGGATCATTAAGCTAGGTGGTGGGCATCACTGGTAAAACAGATACTACAAATCAAACATTTATTAATAATCAATTAACAAAAAATTGACATAAAAATTTTCTTTGGTATTCATAATTATAATCATTTATGAAAATTAAAAATAATATTATATTACACACTAATAAGACGGATGCATTTGCTTGTTTTTTTTAAAAATTTCTAAAAAAGTGCTGATTCGATTTTGATAAAAAATTCAGTTAATACTTAATGTATTGTGGGTATTGTAATTCTAACATACAGTCAAAAAAATAACATTTTTCCATGTTTCAGATATTTTTAAACACAAAATGAGAAAAAATAATGTTTAATAAATTAACTCATAAAAGCTTAATATAATAAACTATGTAAAAGTAAATTTTTTGAAAATTTCGGAGAGTGGGTGAGTCTGTGGTCAAAATATTTTGTGCGCTCTACCACAAAATCTAATAAGAATTTCAAAACGAAATTTAATATTTAGTCTTTGGATACTAAGATGAAGAGTCCAGATGATTTTGGTTGAAATGAAAACTTGAAGGTTTTTTTGTTTTTGTTTTTAAAGATATTGATGCAGAAGGTGCAGCCCCTAAAGACCTGGATTGATCCCTCTATCGTGAAAAGAAGAGTAGATTTTATGGTATTGGCAGGAGTCGAAGATATCTGTGGATGCGAGTGTTAAAAACAGCTGAAGGTTATAGATCTCGGGGAGATGGTGGTTGAGTTTTAGTATCTGGAGGTCATAGGGATAAACGACTTGCCGAAAGCGCTGGTTCGATTCGTATCCAATTTGACGCTGGGCGTTCGAAAACCGTGTGTTTGTTACAAAGTGGGCTTTAGTGGGGATTATTGATTTCAGCTCGTATGAACAAACACCATTATAGTACAGAGAAAGGGCAGAAACTGCTCTACGGTGATCCAGGAGTCGAGTGAGTTAGATAAGAGCGGGTTTCCTATTAGTTTAATTGCTAGTTTCTGAATTGCATCTAGTGTGCCAAGATAATGGGAGGCCGCTTTCCACAGATGAGAGTCGTATTTGAGACAGAAGCGAATTTGAGCCTTATATAGGGTAAGAAGTTAGTTGGGTGTAAAATAGCGTCTGGACCTGAATAGAAAATCAAGCTTGCACGCAGCAGCTTTAATAGGAGACGTGATTTATTTAATTCCTTGGATTTTTAGATCTTAGTAAAAGCAACTTTTTTCTTTTTTCAAATAAATATTCTATTGTAAAGGGAGAAATTCCCCCGAAACGTTTGGATTTAAAATAAACGTTTTTTAAGATCGTTTTTTAAAAGATTTGTATTTTTTTAATGATAAAACAATCAATAAATATTTATATATATATATATATATATATATATATATAATATATATACCTATATATAATCACTAAAACAAAAACGATTAACTCTTATAGGTATATAATTTTATCCTCTTCTAAAAATTTTTCATGGAAGGTTCATGTTTTTATCATCAAATATATAATCATCTAAATTAGTTTAAACAATTTTGCCATAGTGATGATTTGACCATCTTCCAATTAAGTTTTCTCACCTTTTGGGTCTACCTTGAACCCAAAGGTTAGATTTACCTACCTCCAATTATTATTTTCATAAATGATATATAATTTTTATTTTGTAAAAAAAGGAACCTAGAAAAAATTTCAAAGAAATTATATGAGAATTAATTTTTTTATTTGTTTTAGGAGAAATTTGGTAAATTGATGTATCCTATTTCTGCTTGGAAAGATATATTTTTTAGTAAGAGGTTTTATGTTTTTTTACCTGATAGCAAATTATGAACCCTATAATGAAGTTAAATTTTCTTGTTATTGAAATATAACATTAATAATAGACCATGAAGGGTAAATCAATTAATGTTATTATTCTGTTAATTAGATCACTTATTATATAAATAATTATTATTTAATAGATCTAATTGTTTATTGGTAGATGTATTATTTTTTAAAAATCACTTTTTTGTTGTAAAAAATAAATAAATTGGCATGTTAACAGAATATTCAACTTTATCCCTGCCCTCGAATGGGGTAAGCGAGGGGTGAACCGCGACCTAAAGTAATGTACACCTACTTCCACTTCAACTTTCATTTCCAAGTAGAAGACAATAAATGACAAAAGATTATCTAATGAATTCCAAAGTAATTCCAAATAATTGCAAAGACGGTGTACATCTAATTCCAATCGAGGTTCACCCCTCGGGGGTAAGCAAAGTATTCACTTTCGGAAGGTTCAATTTTCGAAGTCTTTTATCTTCATCACTATATAAGTTAATTTCAATCGGTCAACTCAGAGTGCCTTTAAGAAAAAGAAACTGAGTTTTGAAAAATAAAACGGGTTTTGTGGGCGACAGAGTCAAAATGAATTGAAAAACTAAATGATGTATGTGTGCACTGCTATAGCTCAGATTCCGTAAATCAGAGAGCAACGAAATTTGAAACTTAAGCTAGAAATCAGCCATCAACGATATGGCAAGCTTTTGGTCAAAATCGAAACACTTTATTTGAAGGGTGGGGTTTTTATTTTTTTTCTCAAAAATAATCCATAAGAAATTTTTAAAAATCCCTATGCTTAACAAGATTGACATATTCTATGGTCTCATATTTGTTTTTTCATCATAGGTTGATTGGATCGAAATCGTGGATTAGGGTAGTTTTTAATTTTAATTTTTTTTCTATATTTGAAAATATTTAAAAATCGCTTTACTCAACAAGGATCACTATTTCTATGATCTATATTTATTGTTATCTCTTTTGAAACATTGTGAAGGGATTAAATTAAAAGGGGAAAATTAGTAGAATGGTCGGTATATGAAGAGCTTTGTCTCAACATTAATAAGTCACAGGGCAACGAAATTTAAATCGTTAAAGCTAAAAATCAGCCAAAGACGGTATGGTAAGGTTTTGGACAAATTGATATGCCTCTTGTACCCCTCTAATTGAAGGCTGGGGTGGTTTTTATTTTGATACGAATTGTGTAAAAATCACTGTGCTTAACAAGTATCACAAGTTCTGTGATGTATATTTTTTTATCTTGATTGAAACACTGTGAGGGAATTAATTCAAAAGGCGAAAATTCGTAGAATAGTCGGTCCCTGAATTGCTATATATCTCAGAATCATTAAGTCACAAAGCTACTTACAAAATAAAATATTTTTAAGGAAATTGAAATTTCTATGATTTATTTTAGTTATTACTAAGGGGCCGTCCATAAATTACGTCACACAGTAAGGGGGGCATCTCAGATTTGTAACAAAATGTGACAGGGGGACCCGGGGATCTTAAAAATTGTGATGTCACAAAAGTCAAATTTCTACAATTATTAAATTATAGGGAATAAAAGTGATAGTGTGAGGTCACAATACAAGGGGGGTCTAAAAAACATGAAATTCGTGTGAGGTAATTTATGAACGGCCCCTAATCTTTTTTCTTTACCATACAGGATATGGTCAACTATTGTAATCGTGCATGAAAAAAGTGTTTTTTTTTCGTTCTTTTTTCGAAATATCTCAAAAACGGCTGAAACTATTTTGATTAAAAAAAATTGAGCGAAACCATGGCATTTCGCTCTACAAAAAAGCCCTAATAAGTGAACATCGAAAAAATTATATTTTTCGAGATAATAATTTTTTTGTCAAAATGTCTGTTAGTCTGTTAGTTCAGTTAGTCTGTTAGTTCAGTTAGTCTGTGCGTTACCAAATTTTGTGGATGAGCTAGCTCAAAAACTAGTGTGAAAATCGAAACTAAATTTGACAGGTAGTTTTGGTCCATTGAGATTAAGAGATGATTAGATTTTAGTGCATATCGACCCAAAATTAAGGGGGTGGAGGGGGTTAAAAATTAAAATCTTGGCCATTTGACCAAACTCAACCAAATTTTGTATACATAATCAGTGGGATCCCAGAAGTCTAAAAAGCAAAAACTAACCCCCTCCCTACATGATTATAAATAATTTTATTAAATATTAAATATAAGTGAGGGGCCAGGTTGTATGGTAAAGTCAAGTGGATGTCCGCATCAGAACACGTCAACTTATTTTTTTAGTAAAAGATTGAGCTTCTTTTAAGCGCTTATTCTTCATTTTTTTATTATGCTTATTTATCCACACTCGCTTACTAAGGGTCGGTTGTATGTCGCAAAGTAAATGCTTTTTACCACTAACACAGGGTAGATGGTAAATGGAGGGACTGGGATGGGCAATCAGATGCCAGGCACTGACAGTGGGTAGATACACACAGGGTAGATGGTAAATGGAGGGACTGGGATGGGCAATCAGATGCCAGGCACTGACAGTGACTGGCATCTGATTGCCCATCCCAGTCCCTCCATTTACCATCTACCCTGTGTTAGTGGTAAAAAGCATTTACTTTGTGACATACAACCGGCCCTAAGTAAACAGTCGTATTCTTTATCTTTCATTTGGCAAGCCCGTCTTTGGTGAGCCCTGGCCCACCGCCTTGGGGGTCCAGGGGGGCAGAACCATCTACCAAGGAAAAACCCTGCTAAAGGCGGGCCACGCAGCTAATGATAATATAAAAATATATATTAAATTACATGAATCTTGTAAAAAACGTAACATAATGAGGTTAAGATGATACTCCATGGAAGAAAAAAAATCCTCACTAGAAAGAAAATGACATTAAGAATAAAAACAGAATATTTCATAGTAATAGAAGCGGATATATTTTGTAGATAATAATTTAGTCTCATGTTTAATTGCTTATAAAAATAAATAGAATTACAATTTTAAAATAAGATACATAGACAGAATAAAAACGGCTGAGCAAATGGAATTCAATTAATTTGTGTGTGTGTGCTTCTTTCACTGGACCCGAGAGATCACGTCTTCATTCTCTCTTTTAAACGAAAAAATGCCATGACCCGTTTGCCTCAAAAATTTTCTATTAAATCAGATTGCCTGAAGGAGAATGCTGTTAAATTAAATGAGCCCATCTCAAACGATTTTAACGGAAGTTAAATTAATCGATTTTATTTTATATTATTTCAAATAGCTTAATAAAATTTGTTCTATTTTCTTCAAAAATCGAAATTTTGTTATGGGTTAAGATAAGCTAAACATTTACCTGGATACTTCTTTCTACATATCTATAATAACATATCAGAAAATCAAAAATATCGAAGAGAGTCAACGACAAAATGTCGTTGAATTAACATGGACCTATCATATATATTCAAAGAGCCTAATATTTATAAAAGGAAATCAATGCGGCTGTCCTCAGCTTGATGCAAATAATTGTTGTTGTTTTTTTTAATTTAATAAAAGAAAAAATTAAATGTAACAAATTTTTCTCTTTTTAGTGATGTTATTAATGGTGACTTAAGATAATATTTTATATGCATCTCGTAAGAGAAAGCGTCGGGCGAATGTATCAGAAAATGATAAAAAATTCAATTCATAAATATAGAAATTCTCTCGAAACGTTTGCGGGTTTTAAATTAACGTTTTAAAATGTTTTTTTTTATAAAAGATTTTATTTATTATAATTTCGATTATTCGCTCATAAGAATTGGAGATTTACGTTATTTCGTCATTGATCATATCATCAGAACTTGACCAAATTAATATGGGACCACCCCCCTCTTTCCAATAAAAAAAGAATCATCGAAATCGGACCACGAGGCAAAAAGTTAATAAATAAATAAATAGTTAGGTATCCTGACTACCTTGGAGCTACAATGATCCAAACGCAGAAAGAATCATTAAAATCGGTTCATAAACAAAGTTATGTGCGAACATACATTACAAAAAAGGTCCAATACCAATGAAATTTATATCGTACCAATCGGAAACTATACTGAACCCAATGCAAAAAAATCATCAAAATCGCTTCGAATTGATAACCTCCTCCTTTTTGATGTCGGTTAAAAATTCATAAAAATAAACTTTTTGAAGTCGGTACCAAACAAACTATACCTATAAGCGAGCGTACCCGCCAAACGTACTAAGTAAGATCCGTCGAGTGCGATTCATAAAAGGTATATGTTTGACACCAACTTCAAAAAGTAATTTCATGTTAATTTTTCGTCGTTTAGTTGTAACTAAATAAGATAATAATTATTTTATACCTTTTAGTGTATTTTATTTGTTGCATTTAATTTTTTGAAATCAGGTTTTTATTTTTTCTTAAAAATTATTTTTATTTTTCTCTTTTTAGTGATCTTATTAATAGTGATCATATCATCAGAACTTGACCAAATTAATAGGACACCATCCCTAAGACACCCCCTTTCGGATAAAAAAAGAACCATCGAAATCGGTTCATAAACAAAGAGGTTAGGTCTAAACAAACCTAATAAAAAAGGTCTAATACCTATGAAAAAAAAACGAAAAAAATGGGACCAATCGGAAGCTAGACTGGACCCAATGCAAAAAAAAATTTCAAAATCGGTTGACAATTGGCGGAGATATGAGGTAACATAGGTACAAAAAAAAAAAAAAAAAAAATTCAGTCGAATAGAGAACTTCCTCCTTTTTTGAAGTCGGTTAATAAAATAAAATTTGTTTTTGGGGACTTGCTTATATGTACTTTTAAATGAAACTTTATTTTTGAAGCGAATATTTGCATCGCTCTTTTTATTTTAATCTAACTAATAAAGGAAATTGTATGTCTTCTAAAGATTGTTTTGTTAAAGTTAAGCGGCTAAGCCTAACCTTAGATTTAGTTAAGCTTGGTATCAGAGTAATATTGATGACTTTTCTTCCTCACACGGAACGTCCTGCGTCGATTCAATCGAGGAGACATCCGGTCGTTCAATTTCCTGTGTAGTCTCATGTCTCCCCCTCTTTGAACCCGTTTATTCTTTAACCTATTGTGTTTTTATTAATTTTTTATTTTTATGTACTGAAGGATATAATAAATAAGTAACAATTTTCAAATAAAATTCTCGACTCATTTACTATTGGAGAAGTTAATTTGGCAGCACATCAGAATCTCACTACGAACGGTTTATTAATAAAACTTGGCCTTTTTTACAGATATGTTTTTAAAGGAGGGATTTGAAATTTCAGGTAGATAAATATAAAGCTTATAAATTAAAAAAATACAAATCTTTTATAAAAAAACAATCCAAAACACGTTTATTCAAAGTCAAACGTTTCGGAAGAATTTCTCCCTTTTTCAATGACAAAATTTTTTCAAAAAAAGTTGCTTTCGCTATAATTTAGAAAGCAACACTAAGATATTAAATATTTTTATAAATAGACAATTTACAGATTGTCCTGGTGACCAGATTGCCTTTAAATCAAAATATAAATTTTTATGAAAATTTATCTTTCTCTAAAATTTTTTTATAAACATTCGAAAAATAATCCATATCTGACCTTTTATTAATCGAATTTTTGTTATTTAAAATTTCGATCATTTCCAAAATTAATCTTTTTTTTAAGTTATATTCTTAATCTAAAATTTTAGGATTAGAAAAGACAAAATTGTGTTTGAGTTTAGTAGAATGGTTAGCCAGCATTGTGTATTCGAAATTTTTCATTCTAATTGAATATTCATGCTCGTAAATTCTTTTTTTGAAACAATTTTGTCATTGAAAAAGGGAGAAATTCTCCCGAAACCTTTGACTTTGAGTATACGTTTATGGATTGTTTTTTATAAAAGATTTGTATTTTTTTTTAATTTATAAAAACAATCAATAAATTTTTTTCTTTTATAAACCTTATATATTATTACATAAACTATTAGGCTTAAATGGTCAAACCTGTATTAATAGTTTATGAGCTATATCTCGACTTGTTAGCTCACGGAGAGGCGTGTTTACGCTATCCCTGTTTTATAGATACTATCACGGCATGTGCTCCGATGAGATAAATTCAATAATTCTCCTTCAAAGCTTACGTTCATCATCCCCTTTGCAGTTTTTTTTTATTTTTTTTATAAAGATACTGACACAAGAAGAAGTTGCACCAAGTAGGTACCTCTGTAGTCCGTGGTGGACCCTTGTAACGTGAAGATAAGGGGAGATTTAGTGATTGGGTAGAAGTCGAAGGTATCTGTGGATGCTGGTCTTGAAAGAATGAAGGTCATAAGTTGCTGGAAAGACGGTCGGGGGAAGAGAGTTCCAGTCTCTAGATGTCATGGGGATAAATGAATTGGCGAATGCGTTTGTTCGATTAGTATCCAGTTTAAGCGCGTAGGGGTGTTGAATTGGAGGAGTGCTGAACTACTTTATTCGCTAATATTTTTACCCCTATGACTGGGTGGACTCTCTACCCATATCCCACTTTCCCGACCCTTACAATCTTCAATATCTCGAAGACCTGGATACACATTACACAGGCACTTCCATATACACTCTTTCGTTTCATTAGTCAGTTCTCTAAATTTTCTACAAGGCAAATTTCGACCTTGAAAATATTTTTAAGACATTTGCTTAAGGTAGTTCTTTCACAAATGCAAAAATTCAAAAAGTCTTTGAAATTTGGAATATAAGTCATTAAAAGCATAATACACACACTGCTAAAATTTGAATACGATTTACAACACCAAACATTAAATAATTGCAATTAAAAATGACATTTTTTACATATGGTAAATTGGGAAAGGGTGGGAAAATGATCATTATTTTATTTTTTTCATTGATGGACTTTCAGCATCTTGATGGTGAACTACTATTTGTTAGAATTATATATTCGGAGTAACTTAAAAAAATTGCAATTATTTACACTCTTAGTTTTGATAAAAAACAAAAAACAAACATATTTGGTGGAGGGGATATAAGATCATTGGCATGGAAACGATCCGGCAAGTATGTGTGTATCCATATAGAAATTTGACTGTACTTTTTTTACACTACTATATTCTCTTTATGAATGGATCGTTTCCAAGCCATTGTACTTATATCCCCTCCACTAAAAATAATCGCCCAAATATGTTTGTTTTTTCTATTTTTTATCAAAACTATGAGGTAAATAATGTTAATATTTTTATAAGTTATTCCGAATATATTATTCTGTCAAATATTAGTTTTTCATCAAGATGGTGAAAGTCCTTCAATGAAAAAAAATAAAATAATGATCATATCCCCACCCTTTCCCTATCTACCCTATGTAAAAAATTTCATTTTTAATTGCAATTATTTCATGTTTGGTGTGGTAAATCGTCTTCACATTTTAACAGTGTGTTTATTATGCTTTTAATGACTTATATTCCAAGTTTCTAAGACTTCTTGAATATTTGCATTTGTGAAAGAACTACCTTAATTGGGAATCAATAAAACGCTTGATATGTGTTTTTGTCTGACATAGTAGCAGAGTATCTTGAAAGAAGATATTTCTTCTCGTATGTAGAAGGTATGCTGTTTCCTTCTAAGATTGCATGGACCGGAAGGGAGCCCGATCCAGCTTCCGAACACGTGCTCTCCCCCTGCTGCTGCACGTGGAGGGTAAATGGAGACTTCTTTTATCCCTCATCCTTTGAGGGATCCACGCGCCTACGTCCCAACCCCCAACCCTTCACACTATGGCAATCTCTTTACAAAAGTAGCCTTTTCATAGACGAACAATCAGACAAGCTTTAGAAAACGAGGTCACTTTTACCGGGGATCATATAAAATACTTTTTTTTCACTTATATTAAGATGTTACCTCATGTTATTTTTAAATCATTATTGTACTCTCTAGGCAAACATCTCTTGGATATCTCAAGTTTGGAATAGTCGAGAAAAAACACGCTCCTTTCTATCAGTAAATAAGAGAAATTAGAAAAACAAAAAAAACAAAGAGTGTGTATAAAGAATGACAACTTTCTGACTTAATGAAACCTCTTTAGGGATAAAAACAGAATAGTATTGATTTTATAATACTTTAGATTAATAATTTAAAGATTATTCCTTATTTTTACTTTCACTTACAATGCGAAGCGTGTAAGCAAAGTATTGCATTCACTTTGAGAAATTCAATTTTGGATGTCTTTTATTTCCAAAATGATAAAAGTTAATTTCATTTGGACAATTCCAAGTGATAGTATTCGATGCCCTTAGGATATGAAAAATAAAACTGGTTTTGTGGGCGTCAGAGACAAAATTCAATCGGTGGAACACACACACACATAATTATATACATAAGTTTTTATTCAAAATTGAAATATCCCTTGTACCCTTTAATTGAAAGTTGGAGTGTTTTTTTTTCTCGAAAATTTTTTCAAGATTTTTTAAAAATAGATGTGCTTAAGCAATTAAGGGTTTTTTTTTCTCGAAAACGCTTGCAACAAAAATCTCAACAAGCATCTCTAGTTCTGTGATTTGTATTTATTTTATTTTATTATTTTTTTTTTTATCTCGATTGAAACATTGGGAGGAAATTAATTTGAAAGGGAAAATCGGTCGGTATCTGAACTGCTATTCTGCTATGTACTATATAGCTTAGAAGCATCAAGTCCCAGAAGTATGAAACTTTAAAGTTAAGCTATATATTAGCCAGCGACGTTATGGGAAGCTTTTGGCCAAAATAGATATACCTCTTGTACCTCTTTATTTGAAGGTTGAGATGGTTCAGTTTTTTTCTCAAAAACGTTGCCTACATTTTTTACAAATCGATGTGCTTAACAAGTATCACAAGTTCTGGGACGTACATTTTTTTTCCTCGATTAAAACATTGTAAGGGTATTATTTTGAAAGAGAAAATATGTATGATGTTTTTAAAGACGAGGTTGTAAGCGAAAGTCGTGCGGTGCACACACACACCAGGTTCTTTGTTTAAACAAACAACAGGGACCGAATCTATAATATATATATGATCCCCTTCATAATATGGATTTAACATGGTCGGTTCTTATTCGTCCTCAATGGTCCCATAATGACCGTTGCTACGCCGTATGTCATCCATATCCTTAGTCCTTATCTAGGAAATGGATTGGCTGCAGTCAGGAGAGGGAACAGGTGTGCTTGCGGGGGCGTTTCCTGGCCGGTGTCAGCTGGCTGGTACATTTTGAGGGTCCGTAGCTCCTGGTGCCTTATTATTTTTCTACATAAACAAATCATGCATTGTCTTTTTTTCGTAATTTTTTTCATATAGCTGTATTCGTCTAATAATTTTTTAATGTTTGTTAGAAAGAAAAAGCGAATACGTTTGATTCATAAAAAATTTTAAGAAAAAAATAAAACCGACTTCAAAAAAATTAAATGCAACAAATAAAATACACTAAAAGGTATAAAATAATTATTATCTTATTTAGTTACAACTAAACGACGAAATATTAACATGAAATTACTTTTTGAAGTCGGTGCCAAACAAACTATACCCATAAGCGAGCGTACCCACCAAACGTACTAAGTAGTAGTAGTAAGATCCGTCATAAAAGGTATATGTTTGGTAAATAAATAAGATAATAATTATTTTATACCTTTTAGTGTATTTTTTTGTTGCATTTAATTTTTTTGAAGTCGGTTTTATTATTTTCTTAAAACATTTTATTTTTCTCTTTTTAGTGATGTTATTAATAGTGAAGGGAATCGGATTAGCCGAGAGCTTAAAGACACTAGCCTTCTAAGCAGGAGTCCCGGGTTCGAGTCCGAGTCCCTGCATTGATATTTGACCGGCTATAATCTGATTCCTAGTCACCAATCCGTCTGGCAAGCGTGGTGACTTATCGCCAACCCCCTTCCATTTGATGGAAGAGGCCTATATTCAGCAGTGGATTGTCGCTATCGACAGGCTGATGATGATGATGATTAATAGTGATCCTATCATCAGAACTTGACCAAATTAATATTGCACCATCCCTAAGATACCCCCTTTCCAATAAAAAAAGAATCATCGAAATCGGTTCATAAACAAAGAAGTTAGTCCTGAACAAACCTAACAAAAAATGTCTAATACCTATGAAAAATAAACTGCAACGGATCGTTGCTAAACTTTATCCAAATTCATTTGAAATATTAATATGTTCTAGAGTAAAGTACTTTAAAATATAATTTTACTAAAAACTTTATTTAACCTTTTTTGTGGTCCCCAAGGTACTTAATTAGGATATTAAATTTCATCAAAATTGGTTAAGTCATTTTCAAGATATTTAGAAAAAACTAAAAAAGTACTGAAATAAAGTACTAATGTTTGTGGACCGATATGTACGAAAAACTAATCAGCGCTTCATTTTGTTAAACTAATGGTAGGTTTTCAATTTCAATTCAATTGGTGCAACGGTGTGGAAAAATTCGTGGACGAAAAAAACGATAACACACATACATCCATCCATCCCCACGCACTTCCAAAAAAAATGGCACTTTTTGGCCTCTCGACGAGATTCCAGGTAATTTTTGGCAAAACCGTCACGTGCTAAAATTCAATCTCATTGAATACTTCAA
The DNA here is from genome assembly GCA_024734495.1 of Forficula auricularia. NCBI lineage: Eukaryota > Metazoa > Arthropoda > Insecta > Dermaptera > Forficulidae > Forficula > Forficula auricularia. The sequence continues at coordinate 5,793,625 of JALMQS010000118.1, read as the reverse complement.
TTTGTGACCTTAATTGAGTCCATGGGTTCCGTAGTCTTTACCTGAGGACCCTTTGAAGTCGCGCTTGCCGCGCGACCGATTGCAATACTTTCTCCCATGCTTCGCATTGGATAAAGTAAAAATGGGACCAATCGGAAGGTAGACTGGACCCAATGCAAAAAAAATTTCAAAATCGGTCCACAATTGGCGGAGATATGAGGTAACATAGGCACAAAAAAAAAAAATTCAGTCGAATAGAGAACCTCCTCCTTTTGTTGAAGTCGGTTAATAAAATAAAAATTATTCACTCTTATTTGCGAGATCGTTTCTAAGGTTCGGTTCTTATATGATTTATGAAGAAACTAGCCTTCGACAGGGCCTCGCAAATGGGCTATCCTTTCCGTCAACTAAAGGAGAACTCCCGATTGTCCGATTTCAGCCAAAAGCTTGCTCTTTCTAGCCAAAATCTAGCTTAAGTTAGGAACTTCTAAATTGCCAAACGCAGGGGTATGGTAAAATCAAGAACCGCTAGGGTCGCTGTAAAATGGTGAATAACAAGCTTGTACAAATGGCTATTTCAGATTTCGTTAAAAGTGGGGAAAGGACATTCATTTTTAACCGACTTCAAAAAAGGAGGAGGTTCTCTATTCGATTGAATTTTTTTTTTTTTTTTTTTTTTTTTGTGCCTATGTTACCTCATATCTCCGCCAATTGTCAACCGATTTTGAAATTTTTTTTTGCATTGGGTCCAGTCTAGCTTCCGATTGGTCCCATTTTTTTTTCGATTTTTTTTCATAGGTATTAGACCTTTTTTTATTAGGTTTGTTTAGGTTTGTTTAGACCTAACCTCTTTGTTTATGAACCGATTTCGATGGTTCTTTTTTTATCCGAAAGGGGGTGTCTTAGGGATGGTGTCATATTAATTTGGTCAAGTTCTGATGATATAATCACTATTAATAACATCACTAAAAAGAGAAAATAAAAATTTTTAAGAAAAAAATAAAAACCGACTTCAAAAAATTAAGTGCAACAAATATAAAAATACACTAAAAGGTATAAAATAATTATTATCTTATTTAGTTACAACTAAACGACGAAATATTAACACGAAATTACTTTTTGAAGTTGGTGCCAAACATATATCTTTTATGAATCGCACTCGACGGATCTTACTTAGTACGTTTGGCGGGTACGCTCGCTTATAGATATAGTTTGTTTGGCACCGACTTTAAAAAGTAATTTCGTGTTAATATTTCGTCGTTTAGTTGTAACTAAATAAGATAATAATTATTTTTATACCTTTTAGTGTATTTTTATATTTGTTGCACTTAATTTTTTGAAGTCGGTTTTTATTTTTTCTTAAAAATTTTTATGTAAAATATTATTCTTTACTAGAAAGGAAGAAAATGCTCCATCTGTGAAGCTGGAATTTTTTTCTTTTAACAAGAATTATCCATCCATTCTACGAGGTCCTTTTAGTTTCAACCTTTTAAACATTTTTATTCTTTATTGTTTTATATGATGAAATATAAAAGAAAACCCAAACTTAACTGAATATATAGATATTTTAATATTTTTCATGAAAACTTTTTTTTACTTTACCATACAGGGTATGGTCAAATAGTGTAATCGTGAATGAAATATTTTTTTTTGCTTCGAAACATCTCAAAAGCGGAGCAAACTATTGTATATTAATATTATACTGGCAAATTAACATATCCAGTACGCACCAAGCCAGTAAAATTTTATATTAAGTAATATAATATAATATATTCATTGTGTATGTTTAAATGCATTACTTGATGACAATTGATTGAGAACAACCTCATTTCTTTTTATGAATCAACAACTGTACTAATTTTGTTAAGGGAGAATGGTGTAGGTCAGGGGTCGGCAACCCGCGGCTCGCGAGCAGCATGCGGCTCTTTCGTTGTCAAGATGCGCTCTCCAGTTACATGCGCAAATATTAAATCATATTAATTTATTTTCAAAACTCATAAAAAAATATTATACTGCAACAAATTCATATTTAAAGCTATTTATTTTAAGGTAGTTCTTTCACAAATGCAAAAATTCAAGAAGTTTTTGAAATTTGGAATATAAGTCATTAAAAGTATAATATACATACTGTTAAAATTTGAAGACGATTTACCACACCAAACATGAAATAATTGCAATTAAAAATGACATTTTTAACATAGGGTAGATAGGGAAAGGGTGGGGATATGATCATTATTTCATTTTTTTCATTGAAGGACTTTCACCATCTTGATGAAAAACTAATATTTGTTAGAATAATATATTCGGAGTAACTTAAAAAAAAAATTGAAATTATTTACCACGTAGTTTTGATAAAAAACAAAAAAACCAACATATTTGGGCTATTATTTTTTGTGGAGGGGATATAAGCACAATGGCTTGGAAACGATCACCAAGTATGTGTGTATCTATATAGAGATTTCGTAGTGTGAGTGGACAGTCAGGTTAAAAAAAATACCCTAAAATTTTAGTTCCTTTCATATTTATAGAGTGGTTACGAGGTTAAAACTTTTTGTGTGGATTGTCGCGAAAGAACCTCCTTAAATAAAAAAAAAAATCAAATCTCATCAAATACCATAATATTGAAACAAAAATGTTAGTGGCTCTTTAAAAGTTTTTACTGGGAAATTTTGTAAATTGGAATTTTTGGCTCTTCCGTCTCAAAAGGTTACTGACCCCTGGTGTAGGTTCTTGGTGAAACATATTAAATAAAGTAAAGATAAATTTTTGAATTTTTTAAAAAATTTTTAAATATAAAATACTAGGTAGGTTTCACATAAATAAAAGATCAGATGCTTGTTTAGCACGACTCAATATATATTTCGGGGTATAAGCCCATATTCAGGAGTTCACAAAGGACACTGAATGCAAAAATACAAACATATTTTAGAAGCAAATTTCTTAATTTTAACAATAAGGTAAGGGTTAAAGTACAAAGCAGATTTATGTTTATTTAAATTTAAGATTAAGAAAGGTTGATTGAAGCTTGGGAAGCACCTGGACTTTGTAAATAGAAATCAAAATTTAGTTAACTTCAATTCAAACAAGACTCAATGTTGTCTAATTTCTAGGCGCGAAAATAGAGATTTCCCTGATATTCACTTCGATTCGAATACCCTGAAAATGTGTGACAGCCTATCCATGTTGGGCGTCTCTGTCGCATCTGACCTGTCTTGGAATGAACACATCTCCTCTGTGGCGAAATCTGCAGCAAGGAAGATTGGCTTCTTATTCAGGTCCAAGCGATTTTACAAACCCCCACAACTTCTCACCATCTACAAGGCCCAAATCCGCCCCTGTCTCGAATACGGCTCTCATCTGTGGAGAGGAGCCTCAAAATATTCTCTTGCTACCCTTGATGCAATTCAGAAACGAGCCGTCAGGCTAATTGACGATTCTACCCTCACCGACTCCCTCGACTCGCTGGCTCATCGAAGAGATGTCTCCGCCCTTTCCCTTTTCTATAGATACTATCACGGCATGTGCTCTGATGAGATAAAATCAATAATTCCCCCCAAAGCATGCTTTGCACGCAGCACACGTTTTGCCGACTCCCAACACTCTTTCGCGGTCAAATTAGAAAAGTGCCGGACCACTTCATTCGCGAATTCATATATCCCCATGACTTCAAGGAACTGGAACTCTCTCCCAGCCTCTATCTTTCCCAGCACCTATGATCTTCAAACCTTCAAAACCAGGGTGCATAGACACCTACGTCTACACCCTCTCACTTAAACAACTTTCCCTTCTCTTCGGTAATGCAAGGGTCTTTCGAGATCCATAGGGGCTACATCTTTACTGGTGCACCCCTTCTTGCATTCGATTGCATTAAAAAAAAAAAAAAAAAAAAGAATGAAAGGTATGTGAAGGTGTTATTGTTTCGATATATACATGTCTATTATTAATTGTTTCTTAATGTCAAGCTGGTTATTTAGAATATTTTTAATATTTGTGATGGCTATTTTAATTTCTATGATTCTAGTAAATCTAAACGTTGTCCCTTTAATTCAAAATGTAATGGTGTGGGGTTGTTTATACTTTCGAATCAGAAGTGGATAAAATCTATAAAAAAAACTACCCTTCATTTCAGACCGCACCACTAACCCCATAGCCCGCATTCTTCGAAAAAACGCTATTACCCCCGCGCTTTATAACAAAAACACAAATTAGACAAAATTGATCAAATGGGCAGATCTGGTGTTTATGAGCTCACCTGTGGAGATTGTGACGCGTTCTGTATTGGACAAACAGGCCGGTCTTTTGAAACGCGTTACAAGGAACATGAGTATGCTCTTAAACGTTTAAACAAATCTGATTCATCCAATTTTGTCTCTACTTCGGCTTTTGAAGACCACCTCCATGAAACTAATCATTCCGCCTCCCCAAACAACACCACAGCATTACATTTCGAATTAAAGGGACAACGTTTAGATTTACTAGAATCATCAGAAATTAAAATAGCCATCACAAATATTAAAAATATTCTAAATAACCAGCTTGACATTAAGAAACAATTAATAATACACATGTACGAGTATATATCGAAACAATAACACCTTCACATACCTTTCATTCATTTCTATTTACAAAGTCCAGGTACTTCCCAAACTTCAATCAACCTTTCTTAATCTTAAATTTAAATAAACATAAATCTGCTTTGTACTTTAACCCTTTCCCTCTCACCCTTCCCTTATTGTTAAAATTAAGAAATTTACTTCTAAAATATTTTTTTATTCAGTGTCCTTTGTGAAATCCTGAAGATATGGGCTTATATCCCGAAATATATATTGAGTCGTGGTAAACAAGCATCTGATCTTTTATTTATGTGAGACCTACCTAGTATTTTATATTTTATATTTAAAATTTTTTAAAAAGTTCCAAAAAAAAATTTTTTCAAAAATTTTTCTTAACTGTACTAATAAAGAGAAATTAATGAGGTTTGTACTCTGATGCAAATAAACATAGACATTTATGTGACCAGCTTGCTTTTACAACAAAACGAAAACATCCAATCTGGTATTAAATAAGCAATTCTTATAATATATATACACGGGTGGTGACTTTTCAGCCAGAGGATGCTGTCCAGACCCTTCATTTTTGAAAATTTTATTTTATTATTCGCAAAATTCATCGATAATCGCTTAATATAATTTTTCAAATTTCACATTAGATTTTTTCCATTTGATATTAAAGACAGAGCGGACAGTCGATCTTCACTTTGACTACTTCCAGCGGCAAGTAAAAATAATCTATCTATCTTGGGGCCAGTTATATGTTGGTTGGTAAACTCTTTTTAAACGTTGACAAAGGGTAAAACCTTAAAATTCCCCTTGTGCCAGGTGGGATGGCCAATCAGATGACAGGCACTTTCACTGGCCCTTAGTTGCTCTGCCTGAGTAATTTATAATTTCAATAACTATTTTTTGCTTGCTATAAAATAATTAGTTTGGATGTAATATGGAAAAAATTAGATACCTATTTTTCACGACTACGGCCTGCACTTGGCCTCTTTGTTTTTATTAATATTTTGTCTATTTAATTATAAAATTGTTTTTGACGTTCTCATAATAATAATGTATTCAAAAAAAAAAATGATTTTATTCGTTTTTTTTTTTTTTTTTTTTAATTTCGAGTAACCAGTTATTTTTCTGTTGAGTGTACAAATAGATGCTAGGCAGGAACACTTCGTCCGGTCGTGAGGTAGACATACCCTTAACTGATCTGCCGATTCAGTTGTCTAAATACCAGGGGCTCCCAGGATCGGGCTCTGGCTATTAAATGACTCGACTGATGTTGCTCCTGGCAAACAGCGAGAGTGCCGCAACAGGTTTGAGCATGATTGTGTCTCACCCTCTGCTCGTTAGACAAGCCTTCGCGTCAGTTTGTCTGTAAAACCATTTTATAATAAGGTAGACAAAATATTAATTAAAAAAAGCTGCTAAGTGAAATCAAATACTTCTGTCAAAACATATTTTAGTTCATCATTTACAATTAATTTTTTGTTCAGTTTATAGTTTTTAAATGAAAGTCAGACGTTGAGTACATGTGAACTAATTTACTTTTAACCTCATAAAATCAAAGTATTCCATAAGATAGCGAAAATGATTCAAATATGAAATCTGGAATATTCTATTCATATTCTAACGTTAAAAAATTCCATAAATTTTAAATTAAATCTAAGGGAAATAAAGCTAAATGAAATTATATAATTATGACATGCTATGAAGATACTCTTGGCGTTCTAAGATTTTAGGGACGCGCCGCATCCATGGACCGCACGTCACTAATATACTATATACCTACATATATATAGAATCCGTTTCTCGTAAACGGCTAGTACGATTTCAATGAAAATCCTCGGTTAGGAGGTTTTTGGGTCGACAATTCGATCTGTCAGGGTCTCATCTTCGGGTAACTTGAATTTGAATGGTATTTTCTTAATTAAAATAATTATTCACTGGTGGGTGTCAATAAAAATTTATAATTACTGTGGACTCCCGTATAACGCGCTCCCGTAAAACGTGACTTGCGACTAGTTCTCATATAGGGCGATAAACAGTCCCATATAACGCGTAAGATAAATTTAACATTTTCATATAGTTTCTGATTTTTGAAGCTGACGAAGCAGTGGTTTATAAAAAATAGTAATAAATACACATTTAAAGAGATTAAAGAGAAAAATAATTTTATTCAACTTTTAATAAAAATTAAAATACATGTATGGCCCTCAGTATATTTAACATTTATTCACTATAGGAAGTATCAATAAATAAGTTCCAACGACGCCTTCTTGTTAAATTGGTCTGATAATGTATGTCCAGTATAACGCGATTTCCTATTACTCGGAACGTTTCTCTCCCGTTGTACGGGAGTCAACCGTACTTTTTTCAATTTCCTTTGATTAAATATGATTGTAATATGATGGAGTGATAGAAGTTAATGATGAATTGATGGAATGGCTGCTCAAAGATAATGAAAACCACTAATTCCGATGAAAATAATTTATTAGAGTGTCATTTCATCTACTTAAAAAACCCGACAATTCGGAAGATCGTCCTTCCATCTTCAGGGGGTCGAGGATAGGGTCGGTCGGCTGGATAGTGATCGGAGGTAGTGAGAGGGTCCAGGAGGTAAGGATATATATGTTTATTTGCATCAAGCAGAGGACAACTTGAATGATTTCTCATTATGAATCAACTACTCTGCTACTCTCGACAAAACAAAATCATTTCAATTACTTTCTTAAAACGTTATCTTATCATAAAATATAAAAAATTCCCCCTTACAACCTTACCGATCCTTCAAATTTCAGAGTGACGGTTGAAATGTACCATAAAAACTTTTTTGGCAAGACTAAAATGAATAAAAAGAGAATAACTATTTAAGTAGTTCTCAGAGCTGTGCTTCCCTGACCCCTCGAAGGAGTCCAGAAAATTGACCCCAATCAAGGCGCCAATTAACTTTCATTCCAGGGTTCGCTTTCAGTTTGGATTAAATAAACTAACGCGATAGAAACGGCCAAAGATGTAAAGATAATTATATAGGAATTAATAGCTAAAAGACTAGAGGTTAAAAAAATAATAATGTGTTTCTATAAGATTTCAAAATGGACACAAATTATAATACCGCCTCCCCGAATCCGAATTATGTCACTATATATTTATATATTGCTTAATTATATGTGCCCATAATTATGAAAGTGGACTAAGTCAAAAAATTAAAAAATTAGTTTTTTCATATTTTATGTTCCATCCATTTAAAAAGTACAGTAATAAGATGTCGGTTTTGAAAAATCGCATAAAATTGAACCGTCAAGTGGATTTCTAGTTGTCTCATTATACAGAATTCGAATCTTGTTTATTTTATAAAACTTTAAATATCTCGAAACTAACAATCAATGACTTAGACCACTTTCATAATTATGGGCACATTTGTAACACAAATCCGTCTAAAAAATTGAACTATTTGAGTATTAGCATTAATAGTCCATTCAAATTGTGTTTTTATCAGGAAAGTTTTGGGGTAGTTCTAATTTTTTGCATATATATGTTTTTTGGGGCACTGCATTCATATCTAAGATCTCCCACCGAAATTTCGTGACGCAACATTGTAGAAAATGCAAAAAATGTGACAATTTCCATTTTTTGACAATTTTTCGCTTTTAACTCGGAAACTATCAACTTTTCGAAAATAACCTTCCTATTTAAAATTAAAGTTCATAAAATTTCCTACAAATTTCATTTTTTAGGTTTTTTTCTTCGATCAACCGTTCGGGCTCAAGCGCAAAATCCAAGTTTTCGACCTCGGCAGCCCCCCCGGATCACCAAAAACTCGCACTTTTTTCGATATTTTCCCATTTTGACCATGAAGGAGCACGTTTTCGACAAAGACCATTTTATACATTTTTAAACTAGATTAAATTTACTACATTTCAAACAAAGTTTAATCTTAATTGGATAAATGGTAATCCGTGGCGCAATGAGGTTGAAGTTTTGAAAAACTGCAATTTTTCTTTCATAAAATGAAAACCACTCATCCTAGAAACTTGATTCCTATCTCATTCTCTAGGAAATTTTGTTCACTTGAAAGTTTACTTGTACCACTTTTTTGTTAAAACTCTTAGATTTATAGATATCCAGCATTTACCATGACAGGAAAGAAGATTTGGATTCAGCGCCCCAAAAAACATATATATGCAAAAAATCAAAACTACCCCAAAGCTTTCCCCATAGCGGTCCATTTGAGCACAATTTGACTGGACTATAAGTTGATTATGAATCAAACTGTATTCGACACCTCTGCAATTAATGTATTTAATTTAAAGCTCAAGTTTGTAAAAATAGTTTTTTACGATTTTTTTTAAATTAGTGACTTATCAAGTGTGATAAGTTTTTGATCGTGAATATATTTTAATTCGATTGAAATAAAGGAAAGGGTTGTAAGTACATAGTTACTTGAAGATTTTTGGATTTTAAAGTTTCTCAAAAACGGTTTCTATGATTTTTTTAAATAATCGATTCGCTTATCAAATATCTTAAGTTCATTAACTTATATAAATTCCGATTGGAATCAAAGAAGGAGAGTGAATTAGGCATGCCGAAAAAAATATTTTAAGTGCCCATATCTTGTACCATATATGCTAAGTCGCAGAGCTGAAACTTAAGCTATATCTAGAGCCTAGAATAAATAGCCCTAAGTTCATTTGGAAGAAAGGGAAATACCTATTTACTTGAAAACTTTTCTTGTTTTGCTATTATCTCAAAAAAGGATGTAAATATTTTTTTTTAATAATCCGTATATTATAAAATATATATTCAGTTCTTCAAAGAGTATAAATTCCGATTGTAATTAAGGGAGGGAAGTAAATTAGTATTGTCGCAAATAAACAATATTTTAAACGCCCATATTTTGGTAAGTCGCAGAGCTTTAGGCTTTGAAACTTAAGATTTTTATGGTTAGAAGAAGTACACTAACTATTTAGTCTAATCGTCTTTTGGCATTATGCGGTTTTCACAAGATAGCTTGGGGAATCGAAATTTAAGTAATTTGAAGGAAGAAATTGGATATTTGTGTTACGGTATAAGTGCGTATTCGGGATAATTTATACATTTTCTGGCAAATACTGTACATTGCATTCTATACACATTTGGCTTTGGAAATTAGGGAAAAGTACATTGTACTCACTTTGAACGTAGCAGGTTGGTGAATGTGAGAACGCAGCCATAAATGAGTTTACAAATTCTTTTTGAAGATAATTGTTTCCCCATAAATAAATCATGATACCAGGGGCATAATGATAATAAATATTTCGTAAAATATTTCACTTTCGAAGGCTTTGTTGACCAAAACGCCATGGTTTCATTCAATTTTTTTTATTAAAATAGTTTGAGCCGTTTTTGAGATATTTAGAAAAAATGAACCAAAAAAAAACATAATAATAATATAATTATGATAAAGTAAAAAAAAGTTTTCATGGAAAATTTTACTTATATTTTTAAAATACCTATATATTCAGTTCAATTTGGTTTTTCTTTTTTTGAAAATAAATGTATAAAAATAAATTACTTATATAAGTAGTTCTATTTGTATTGTCTATTCCATTTGTATTGTTTTAATATGTTATTTATTGGTATTATTTACTTAATAAAAATTTGTTTTGTGATTAATTACTGTTTTAAAATAAATGTTTAATCATTATTTTTCTCTTTGTTATTTTTATAAGTAGATTCTAAGCACATACTTATTTATTTTTACCCCATTAATTTCACATTTCCCAAAGCAGTGAGGTTACTGTGCACATTTACCCGATAATGTGGATACAGTTTAAATTTCATTATTTCAATTCTACTTTTATCTCACATGAAAGCAAATGTATACATTTCCCGGTCAATGTGCACATCATTCCACTATACTCTTTTACCATAACATGGGTAGGTACTAATAATTTAATTGGATCATAAAGAGTAACTGTATAATTTTGTTCAGATAGGAAAAAGGGCTTAGAATTTTAATTTCGCCCCCCTCCCCCTCCCGATTTCGGGTATTGATTTTCATCTATTTTATCGTAAACATATTTACTGCGAAATTTCAAAATAATCGGTAGAAATATGTCTATATTTGATTGCAAGATTCTACCATGACATACAGGTAAACAGATGGACAGACAGAGGAATCAATTTAAATAAAATAATGGGTTGCTAATTAGTAATTAGGCAAAGATACTAAAGAATAAAATATTTCCTTGAACATTGTTATTGATACTTACCTAAAGTGACCAGACGTACCACATTAGGCGAGACTGTCCCACATTTGGGTTTCTTGTCCCACATTTGGGTTTCTTGTCCCACATTTGGGTTTCTTGTCCCACATTTGGGTTTCTTGTCCCACATCGAAAATGTTCCACATTGGGCAATATTTTGTCTTTTGGATTAAAAAAATTTATATTTTTACAAAGTCGATGTTGGGATTTAGCGACTCTAGAGCCCGTTATGAAAGACTTTTGTGATAATGCTGATGTGGAATATAATTATTTATGCGCTTGCTAGGCTACATCAAAACCAGATGGTTAGCATTACTGCCTTCAATTTGAAAGAGTTCTAAAACTATATTGCCCTTTAAAATCATATTTTTTTGACTACTAATAACTGTCCAAATGTCATCTGCTTCGCATTGGATAAAGTAAAAATGGGGAAATTGATTTTTTTGCAAGTTAGTCATACCCTTAACTGATCTGCTAATGCAGTTGTCTAAATATCAGGGGCACCCAGTATACGAGGTGTAGCTATTAAATGACAGGAATGTGCTTAGAAACGTTGAAGGCTATATTGCAAGTGAAGTGCAATTTCTCCAATACTTGTGATGAATTTTATAACAACATATCACAAAATGATGAATTATTGAAAAAAGTTCATATTTCATCGGAAAAGTACGAGTGACTATATCGTCGCCTTAGAGAGTAAACCTGCTAACTCACAACAAAGAAATTTCATAGGAGCAGAGAAAAAACAAACAAAATTTAATATTGTTGTTATGGAAAAAACTATTTTTCACATTTTTTTTCTACAACTTACGATCGTAATTTTAAGTAGCAGTTTTACTTGGACGATGATGCATCTCTTTTTCTTTCGAACGGTATTAATGTCATTAATGATAAAAAATGGAGTTAGCAGGTTTACACGCTAAGCCGACGATATCTTTATTTGTTATGTTAATGTTTTAATTTTTATCTATGACTGCTCTTATTCCATTGTGGTTTACAATAGATATATGATAATTATATACATACAGATTCATGTCCCACATTCCATTAAACATCTGGTCACTTTATATTTACGAAAAAAGAAAATTATACAGAACAAAGTCTAAACTATTGTAAATAGTGTCAACATCTTAAACATTTGTTGAAATAATTAATTTGTATTGTTAAGAGGTTAAAATAGAAAAAAACAACTCAATAATAGTGTTCATCCATGATTTTCAAAATGTTTATTGGATAGATTAAAAATTGCTTAAGTGAAAAAAAGGGTATATAATACTATAATATAATAGAAGTAGTCTAGTAATAAAGAAGTTAATTTCTTTTTGATAATGCAATTAAGGGGCGAAGTGGCGTCCGTCACGTCGGTTGATCGGGAAGAGATGGGTCGGTGATGCGGAAGCCTTGAGGCTCTAGGTCGAGCTGGGCCAGCCAGAGAGCTCAGCTGGTGGGGTCTCTCGATGGAATGTGGACCCTAGGGAACCAGGGGGCCACGAGACCACGTGGCAGCCACAACAACTGTCTTCCATGCCAGCCAATGCCAATGTCATTCAAGAAGCAAAACATCTCATTCAATCAGTACCATCTGCATGGACTTTGCAGCTTTGATCCATCCCACAAAGGTGATCCAGATGCAGATGGGGCCATCCCACCAGGCGGCTCAACTCTTTTGATAATAATAAATCATAAGTTGGTGTCATCTATTAAATCCGATGGAATGGAAGGTGGCCCGGATTGCTGTTACTGGCACTCGGGTTCGATTCCCGAGGGGGGTGAAAAACAACCCCCTGACATATAATTAAAAATATTCAATTCCATCGGATTTAATAGATGACACCAACTTATGATTTCTTGTAAATTTGAATCTATTACCATCGGCAAATTAATATCTTTCATCTTTTTTCTTTTGATAATAATTGAAAGATTCCAAGAGTTTAGTTGATATTATATTCACATTTTTACTTTCACATTTATATTCATAGAATATAATGGGGAGGTATTGCGATGGCCTGTCTGAGTCCTGACTCTTTGAGAGCTTGTATCTCAGAGATGAAAAAAGTTAATTTCATTTTGTAACTTCTAGGTGGAAGGAATCGATTCCCTTAATAGTTGGAAATCGGGTTTAGGACATAAAACCGGAAATTGTGGTCCCCAGAGGCCAAAAATCCATTGGTCAGTGCGTACGTATGTACCCCCTGCGTTTCGCAACCATAAGTCTCAGAGATACGAAATTCGAAATTTAAGCTCGATATAGGCTAGAAGGAGTACAGCAAGCTTTTTTTTGGTTGAAATCGGAAAACCGGAAGTGGACATTTACATGTAAGATTTTTCGTTTTTTTTTTGATTTTCTCAAAAAACGGCTATAATGATTTTTTTAAAAATTAGTGTATTTATCAAGTTTCATGAGTTATTAGTTGTGTCAAAATTTTAATCCGATTGAAATTTTGACACAACTAATAAATCATGACACTTGATAAATACACTAATTTTTATAAAAATAATTATAGCCGTTTATGAGAAAATAAAAAAAAACGAAAAGTCTTACATGTAAATGTCCACTTCCGGTTTTCCGATTTCAATTGACTGATTTAATGTGCCACGCAGAGGGGGCAGCCCTTTACAAAGAAGATAACAGATTTTTTTACAAATAATCATTTAACAAACACCTCATCAGCCGTCCAAACAAAGCGCCAGATGTTGTGGCTAATAATTTGACCAATGCATATATGGACGCCGGTAGATCAATATCTCCAGAACAGCGGCCAGAGTGTTGGGTGCACCAACAGTGCCCCACAACTGTACAGTGCGATTAATACATTAAGATAAATAAATAAAAAGAAAACAATAAATAAATATGATAAGTAGTATTAATAAAATAAATCGTTGAAAATGAGCTGGCCACCGCAGAAAGGTCATGCTTGCTGTACTCCTTTCTAGCCTATCTCGAGCTTAAGTTTCGAATTTCGAAAATGTGGAAGTCGTGTGGTGAACACACCAGTTGATTATTATTATATATATTTTTTTACGTTTTATTTAGTTTTTTAATTTTTCGTTTTTTCTTTTAAAATTCATTTCGTAATAATTTTCCTTATTAAATAAAATATTCGTGAAGCGCTGGCGGCTATATATATTCAAACTCCGTGCATTCCAAACGCAGGGCCGGATTTATGCGGTCGTGGTTCCGGAGGGTTCCCAAATCACCACCGGGCGTGTGGTTCTGGGGGATCTCGCCTCCGGATGGGATTATTAGGTGTCCAAAATTGATTATCTCCCAATACAACTCTGGGCCCAAAAAATGTATACAAAATGATTTTTTGAATTAGGGATGAAAAATTATAAGGAAAGACGAAAAACTAACAAACAATTGTTTAAGGGCCCCAAAAATTAAATGAGATCTCGCCCAGAGTCCAAAAAGTGCGATTTTTTTCATTTAGTCTGTGCGGATGGATGGGTAGATGTTACCTTTATTTTTGTTTCCACACCGTTCAACCGATTGAAATGAAAATCTACCATTACTTTAACTAAATGAAGCGCTGATTAGTTTTTGGTACATATCGGTTCATAATATTAGTACTTTATTCCATTACTTGTTTACTATTTTCTAAATATCTAGAAAATGACTTAACCAATTTTAATGAAATTTAATATTCTAATTAAGTACCTGGAGATGCAGAAAAAAGTTATATAAAGTTTTTAATAAAAGTATATTTTAAAGTACTTTACCCTAGAGTAAGATAGAACTTTTTTAAAATTCTTTAAAATTTATTCATTTGTTCGATTTAATATAGTTCATTGTCAAAACATAAATAGTATTAGATAAGAATCGATAGTTATTTTTGATTTTAAGTCAACACTGACTTCAAATAGCCAGTGATATCTGTTTAATAATAAAGGAATAATCATATTAATATTTTAAACGACTTTGCATAAAGTCTAGCAACGATTCGATGCAGTTTATTTATCAAGTGACCACAACATATATAACCCCCTGACTACCGGACCAGAGGCACTTGGGTCTTGCGAGAAGCTTGTCAAAATAACTAAATATCATGGGTTCCTGCTCTCTTGGCTTAATATGTACACATGGACACAGCTATAAGCCCTTTATATATTGATAGTATAGATAGATAAATATAAAATATATCTCACGTTAGACTGTCGGAAATATATAGAGTAGGCATTAATAATTTCTTGTAATTAGTGAGTGGATGTGAAACCTAGCTAATAATATATTTCTACACTCACATCTAAACGATAAATATATCAAAAACATTTATCCTGTCAACTAATCTTTTCAAAATTACAAATAAAAATTAATGTAAATAAGCTGACGTGTTCTGATGTGGCCACTTGACTTTACCATACAACCTGGCCCCTCACTTATATTTAATAAAATTATTTATAATCATGTATGGGGGGTAGTTTTTGAATTTTTAGACACCTGGGGGCCCACTGATTATGTATTCAAAATTTGGTTGAGTTTGATACAAGAGCATAGATTTTCATTTTTTGACCCCCCCCCATTTTGGGAGGTTAGTTTTTGCATTTTTAGGCTCCTGGGGGCCCACTGATTATATATACAAAATTTGGTTAAGTTTGGTACAAGAGCATAGATTTTCATTTTTTGACCCTACACCCCCCCTCCATTTTGGGCGGTTAGTTTTTGCATTTTTAGACTTCTGGAGTCCCCCTGATTATGTTTACAAAATTTGGTATTGTTTGCTCAAATGGCCTAGATTTTTAATTTGTAACCCCCCCCCCCTTAATTTTGGGACGATATTCACTAAAATCTAATCAGCTCATAATCTCAATGGAGCAAAACTACGTGTGGAATACTTTTTTAGTTTTTGAGCTAGCTCGTCCACAAAAATTTGGTAACGCACAGACAGACTAACAGACATTAAATATAATTTTTTCGATTTTCACTTATTAGGGCTTTTTTGTAGACCGAAATGCCATGGTTTCGCCCAATTTTTTTAATCAAAATAGTTTTTGAGATATTTCGAAAAAAAGAAGCAAAAAAAACAATTTTTTCATGCACGATTACAATACTTGTCCATACCCTGTATGCTAAAGTAAAATTGTATGTCTGCAGGACCGTCGCGTGGGTTGTAGGAAACCGGGGCGAGATTTTACCAGACGCCCCCCTCCCCCTAAAATATGTTTTTACTTTACTATACAGGGTATGGTCAAGTATTGTAATGGTGCATGAAAAAAGTGTTTTTTTTCCTTTTTTTTCGAAATATCTCAAAAACGGCTGAAACTATTTTGATTAAAAAAATTGACCGAAACCATGGCATTTCGCTCTACAAAAAAGTTCAAATAAGTGAACATCGAAAAAATTATATTTTTCGAGATAATAATTGTTTTGTCAAAATGTCAGTTAGTTAGTCTGGTTGTCTGTCCGTTAGTCTGTGCGTAACCAAATTTTTGTGGACGAGCTAGCTCAAAAACTAGTGTGAATATCGAAACCAAATTTCACAAGTAATTTTGGTCCATTGAGATTAAGAGCTGATTAGATTTTGGTGCATATCGACCCAAAATTAAGGGGGGTGGAGGGGTGGTTAAAAATTAAAAATCTAGGCCATTTGAGAAAACTCAAACAAATTTTGTTAAAAATGCAAAAACTAACCGCCCAAAATGGGTGGGGGAGGGGAGGGGGGTGTACGGTCAAAAAATGAAAATATAGGCCCTTGTACCAAACTCAACCAAATTTTGTATACATAATCAGTGGTACCCCAGAAGTCTAAAAATGCAAAAACTAACCGCCCAAAATGGGTGGGAGGGGAGGGGGTTGTACGGTCAAAAAATGAAAATATAGGCCCTTGTACCAAACTCAACCAAATTTTGTATACATAATCAGTGGGCCCCAGGGAGTCTAAAAATGCAAAAACTAACCCCCACTCCTACATGATTATAAATAATTTTATTAAATATTAAATATAAGTGAGGGGCAAGGTTGTATGGTAAAGTCAAGTGGATGGCCACATCAGAATACGTCAGCTTATTTATAATGCCATTCTTGGGCAACGGTCGTGGTGTACTGACTGACTAACACTAACCTCCATGAAAAAGTCAGTAAATTAATATAGATCGACTGTCACGGTCACCATTACTGATACTGAAGGCATCATCATCACCGACATCTAGACGCTAGTAAAGATACTTTTCTATTCATTTCATTAATCTTGGGTCTATGTCTGCTGAAAACCTTTAATTTACAACCCCCGCACTACACCCTACACCCCTCATTCATATAGGTTTGACAAAGAAAAGTGGTGTGTGTGTTCGTGAGTTGGTCGTCTCGTCGTTTGGACGCCTTAACAAACGGTTATTGGGGATATTTTCTTGTAAAAAAGGGAACATACTACATAAAAGAGTATATCTTGCATCACGATGTTCTACCTTATAATTCTTTTATTTGAAATTAGGTACTTCGAAATCAAACAAGTACAAAAATTTTATAAGATTCAAAATTTACAACTATAGGGAGTCGGGTTGGCCGAGCTGGCTCCGCTTCAGCATCGTTGATGACGATGTTCAAGCGGGAGGCCTGGGTTCGAGCCTGGCTAGCATATAAAATTTCTTCTGGCTAAAACTCGGCTCCCTCACTAACATTACTAACACTTTACTGATGTGCTGTCTAAATGGGCTTTGTTCTCGATGACAATAAATAAATTAAAAAAAAAAAAATTACAACTTTAAAAAAAATTTCAAGCCGCGGCGCTCAAGGGCGATTGCCCCGCCCATGCGATGGCCCTATATGTCTGGTTTGGAAAGATGAATGTGAGCAAAATAATTTTAAGATTTCAGTATAGTGTAGGTGGGGACGTCTCCGAAATGCGTTTTGCCCGGATTAACTGTGGGTCATGAATGCATGTCTGCGTTTTATTTTTTACGTTTAGTTAGATTAGTTTACAGGATAAATGTTTTTGATGTATTTATCGTTTAGATGTGAGTGTAGAAATATATTATGCTTATAACTTGCCAATTTACACTGAGCCAGACTGGCGCTGGACTTAGGACCGGTTGAATGTTGCAAAGTAAATGCTTTTTACTACTAACAAAGGGTAGATGGTAATGGAGGGACTGGGATGCCAATCAGATGACTGGCACTTTCAGTACCTGTCATCTGATTGGCTATCCCAGTGGCTCCATTTACCATCTACAGTTTGCTAGTGGTAAAAAGCATTTACTTTGCGACATACAACCTGCCCTAAGGCGTTTCTAGATAGTTGTATAATTCTTTTTCATTCCAAATATATCTTCGATATGTTCATCCAATCATAAAAGTTGATTAAGATCGACACACCCTTTATTTACATGACCAGACAACAGATTGACACTGAGGTGGTCAGTAGATAGATTGTTTGTGCTAAGTTCTGCTAGGCTATGGCCATCTGATTTTCGTTCGTCATCATCGTTACCCTCATTGAATCGCTTGCTCAGGGTGCATCTGCTCGAGGAGGGTGGGTGGCCCCCACTGGTGCAGCTGATTATCTCGCTGTTGAATTTTGGCAGATGATGGCTGCGAGTGGGATGCCTATTATGTGGATGAAATGAAATCTAAGGCTATTTTCTTTCCTCTTAATATATTAATTAGATGTTAAAAATCTCAGTTGAAATTAATTAGGCGTGTCCTTTATCCTTCAGATATGTTAGCTCGCAGAGTATCGAAATTTCGAAATTTGAAACGTAAGCTAGGTACTAGCAAGTAGAAAATAGAGATTTTGTTTTAAATTGAAGAACCCCTTTTATTTAATTGAAAAGTTTTTATTTTGCTGAGAGTAGCAGAGTTGTTGATTCATAAAGAGAAACAAAGAGGTTGTCCTCTGCTTGATGCAAATAAACATACACACATATATATCGAAATTTTCTATCTGTATATATATTATTTATTTGTTTGAGACTATAGTTTGGCACCATCATCATCTTTTAATTATAAATATTATTTTTCATGGATTAGTATCGCGTGGATATTGAAAATTTTTGATGATTTTTTCCTTCTTTTCAG
Organism: Forficula auricularia; assembly: GCA_024734495.1. Lineage (NCBI taxonomy): Eukaryota > Metazoa > Arthropoda > Insecta > Dermaptera > Forficulidae > Forficula > Forficula auricularia. The sequence goes on along the minus strand of JALMQS010000118.1, from coordinate 5,774,837 downwards.
CTGAATAGCCAGGTAGAATTAAAAAACTAAAAAAATTTAATTCTACCTGGCTATTCAGCTGAGAAAGAAGGAAAAAAATTTCAATATCCACGCGATACTAATCCCATGAAAAATAATATTTATAATTAAAAAGACTGATGATGAGGGCCAAGCCTTCGAAACTATAGTCTCAAACAAATTTATATATATACAGATATATAAATTCGATATATATGTGTGTATGTTTATTTGGATCAAACAGAGGACAACCTCTTTGTTTCTATTTATGAACCCCTTTATTCTTAAGCGTTTTTTGGTTTTCGCGAATTTCTCAAAAACAGCTCCATTTTTTAAAAAAATCGGCGGTCTTATCAAATAATAAATAAATTATATCTTCATTAGAATTAAAGGGGTGATTTTAGACATGTCGCAAAAGTCTATAACGATTTTGTGAAAATCAATGTGTTATCAAGAATTATTTGTTCTTGGAAGGGGATAAAATTTATTTCAAATGTAATTGAATAAGCAATTTCGAAAAGGGCACATGTCTGAAAATTGAAAATATTCAGGAATAAAAAAAACAACTAATTATTTTCTAAAGTAGTGTAAAATTTATTTTCGAGTTTCATTTTGGGGGCAGTAAAATTAATATAAAAGTAAAGATTTGAGCATCTTATTTTTGAAAAGAGTTGTAATGTTTTTCAAAAATGAGCTCGGGTTCAGATTAACAAATCAATTTTAAACTAGAAAGAATTTAATTTTTAGGACAGAATCTAAGATTTTGTCCTAAAAATTAAATTCTTTCTAGTAAAATTAATATCTACCAGAGTTGTGCCTTTTTCGAGTATAGTAGATGCAGGGAAGCTTTTAGATTACATTTATATGAAAAAGTGTATTTGTAAAAATTTGTCGAAATTACATATTCAATTAAGGTAGAGAGTTGATGGGCATGTCGCAAAAATATTTAAACAACTATCTCTCAGAAATTGTAGCCGCAGAGCAACAAGATTTGAAACTTAAGCTAGCTAGTGGCTAATCGTATGTTTCCTACATTTGATTCAATCGCGAATCAAATTTAGGTGATTTTTGTCAAATATTGAGTGAAATCCGCAGTAATCTCGCGATATATATCTTTTTCAAAAAAGCGCGGTCAAAACAATTCTCGTTAATATATCAATTATTCTTGGATATATTAATGAGAAAAATTATAAATTTTATTTAAGATCATTATTTCAAGTTAGAAATATATAAGTTTAGATATTATTTTCACTCAATATTTGACAAAAATCACCTACATTTGATTCGCGATTGAATCAAATGTAGGAAACATACGATTAATGGCAAGCATCTAACATACATGCTAATAGATGGGCGCTCTGGACTATGAGATTGAATATATAACATCTTAGATTTCAAATTCATTTGGTGATCCATCCGATTGTCATGCGGGCTATTCGCAAAATGACGTTGGATTGTAGCTAAATGGATCATATCTTTTTCTCTCTTGGTCCAGACTTAAGACTCCGCAGACTCCAATAGCTTCATCCGCAGAGTAGTCTCGAGATATATATCTTTTTCTAAAAAGCGCGGTCAAAACAATTCTCGTTAATATATCAATTATTCTTTGATATATTAATGAGAAAAATTATAAATTTTATTTTTAGCTAGTGGCTAGAAGAAATAACTCAAGATTTTTGGTTGAAATGGACTATCTGGAAGTTAGGAAGCATCTATTTACTCGAAAGATATTTTCTTGTAAAATTTTCTCAAAATTGGCTTGAACTATTTTAACGAAATCACAAGTGGTTGTCATTTACTGGAATTAATAATTTTTCAAGTATATGTCAGAAGGGTTGTAATAACCTCTTGTGATTTCCTTAGAAATTTAAAGTTTGCTTCTATCGGTAAATCGAACTCTTTTATTTAACAATTTTATGTGTCATTATGTTTTTCAACAAATAAATAAATTTTATTTTAATTGAAATTAAAGGAGTCGGAGATTAGGCATGTCACAAAAAAGACTGTTTTTTCGAAACCGATATATTTTTTTTTTTAACGAAATTGAATGCAAGAAGGGGGCGCACTCGGAAGATTCAACATCTATGGATCTCGAAAGACCCTTGCATTACCGAAGAGAAGAGGAATTTGTTCAATCGAAAGGGTGGAGGCCTAGGTGTTTGTGCACCCAGTTTTTGAAGGTTTGAAGATTTTAAGTGTTGGGAAAGACGGAGGCAGGGAGAGAGTTCCACAGTTCTTTGAAGTCATGGGGACAAACGTATTGGCGAATGAAGTGGTCCGACACCTTTTAACCGACTTCAAAAAAGGAGCAGGTTATCAATTCGTCGATTTTGTTTTGTGTATGTTAATTTTTTATCACATGGACTGATTAAGATGATTGTTTTTTTTTATTGGAAAGGGGGTACCTTAGCGATAGTCCCATATTAATTTGGTCAAGATCTGATGATATGATCAATGACAAAATAACAGAACTCTTCAATTCTTTTGAGCAATAATGGAAATGATAAAATTAACTCCTATACCTACTATTAACTCTAAGGCAAATTCTGTTATAAGCAAGTTGTAGAGGATGTGATTTTTGACAACTTTTTTTAAAGAATTCCCCCCTACCCCTAAAAAACAAAAGGGCCAAATAAATGAAAATTTTAGAGCTTTGAACCAAACTAACTAAAATTTGTATATACATAATCTGTAGGCCCCTAGAAGATTAGAAATGCAAAAAGTTGCCACCCGAAATGGGGGAAGAGGGTCAAAAAATTGAAATTGCATTCGCAATTGGCATATAAACGGCTGGAGATATTCTTTTGAAATTTGGTTGAGTTTGCTCAAATGGCCTAGATTTTTAATTTTCAACCCCCCCTTAATTTTGGCACGATATTCACCAAAATCTAAACAGCTCATAATCTCAATGGACCAAAACTACATGTGAAATTTGGTTTCGATATTCAAACTAGTTTTTGAGCTAGCTCGTCCACAAAAATTTGGATCAGATGTGTTCTAACTTAAAATTATTGATATAGAACATTTTGATATTTTGACATGCAAAAAGTGGCCTTAGGGAGGGGGAGGGCACTACTGGAAATTATCAAATAGCTAAACTATTAACTCTAAGGCAAATTCAGTTAGAAGTAAAGGATAAGAAATTGGATTGGGCTTAAAATAGCGTTTGCATTTGAAGAGGAAACCAAGCTTGTACGCAGCAGCTTTAGCAGCAGAGGTGAATTGGTCATTCCAAAAGAGGTCTCAAGTATGACGCCCAACATTAATATATTATTTATCACTGAATTCCAGGTAGTTAGAATTGAATGATATGTCTGGAAGGTTCCTATCGACGCGCCTAGAGATGAAGTAACACTGTGTTTTGACTGCATTAAAATTAACCCAATTTTGAGATCTCTAATTTTTAAGTCAGCATAAATTTAAATTAATTGAAGAAGCAATGTCTATTTTTTTCTCATGAAAGGGCGTTATGGAGGGTGCTGTCATCTGAGGAACAATGAATAGGATTGGAGGGCAAATTTAGAAGGTCGTTAATAGATAAGGAAGAGGGTGGGGGAGATGACCGATTCCTGAAGAACTACAACTTTAGTATAGAATGAAGAGGACGATTTTCCATCAATCACAAGCTTAATACTACGGTTTGAGAGGAAGCTTTCAAACTACTTGCTGAGCCTCGGCGTAAGACCAAAGGAGGCAATTTGGCAATACGATTTCTGTGATAGACAGACCATATCAAAAACTACCAAGAAAGACTCAAGGGTTTTATATTTAAATTGATATCTTATCTTATCTTATATTATATTATTAAATGAGCAATTCTTGTATATATGTATAGAATCGGTTTCTCGAAAACGGCTCTAACGATTTCGCTAAAAATTAGTATACTTATCAAGTCTCATGAGTTATTAGTCGTGTATAAATTTTAATCCGATTTACATAAAGGAAGGAGGTGTAAATTAGTCATGTCGGAAAATAAATATTTTAATCGTTCATATCTCGTCTTCGAAAAGTCGCAGAGTTTTGAAATTTGAAACTTAAGCTATCTAGAGGCTACACGAAGTATCACAAGATTTTGGCTAAAATAGAAGAACCGGAAGTTGATGTTTACGTACATAAGAATGTACCCCCTGCTTTTCGTAACCATAAATCTCAGAGCTACGAAATTCGAAACTTAAACTCGATATGGGCTAGAAGGGGTACAGCAGGCCTTTGGTTGAAATGGGAAAACCGGAAGTGGATATTTACATTCAAGATTTTTCGTTTTCAGTTCAAATTGGTTCACTTGAATTTCTCTTTTATTTCTGGCGTTTTTGGTTTGAAGGGTGGCAAATTGGAAGGATTTTAAAGAAGGGAGGTTTTAAGTGAAAATCGTGTGGCGCACACATAATATTTTTTAAGAATAAAAATTTAAAATTTTCATAATCTTCCACTGATATTCTTATGAACATGTTCTAGTTTTTGTTTAATTAAACTTCTTAACAAATCGCACTCGAAAAGGGGCTTGAAAATGCGGGCATTTATGTCGCTTAGCTAATTAAAAATTTAATTCAATTTTAAATTTAATTACCCTAGAAATATTAGAAGATACCTAGAACCTAATCAGTATTTATAAATTACAATCCGCAAATTTACCAATACTTATTGTTTCTTTAAAAAATTCCCATTTATATTTAAAAGAAATTTTAATTTATGATCCCATTAGATTTTACATTTGTAAAGAGAGTGATTGATCAAATAGGCTCTATTATCCTGATTAATTCGATAGTGCCTGGAGCACCGAGCGATGCTCGGTAACTTTTTGCCTCTAAATAGCTTAAGTTTCAAATTTCAAGGTTCTGCGACTTACCGAAGACGAGATATGAATGATTAAAATATTTATTTTACGACACTCCTAATTTACACCCCTTCCTTTATTTCAATCGTGTCATTTTGAGAAAATAAAAAAAAAAAAATCGAAAAATCTTTCATGTAAATATCTACTTCCGGTGTTCCGATTTCACCCAAAAGGTTGCTGTACCACTTCTAGCCTATATCGAGCTTAAGTTTCGAATTTCGTAGCTCTGAGATTTATGGTTGCGAAACTCAGGGGGGGGGGGTATACATTCTTACGTACGTAAACATCAACTTCCGGTACTTCTATTTTAGCCAAAATCTTGTTATACTTCTTGTACCCTCAAGATAGCTTAAGTTTCAAATTTCAAGACTCTGCGACTTACCGAAGACGAGATATGAACGATTAAAATTTTTAATTTGCGACATGACTAATTTACACCCCCTTCCTTTATTTCAATCGGATTAAAAATTATACACGACTAATAACTTGACTTGATAAGTATACGGATTTTTAGCGAAATCGTTAGTGCCGTTTCTGAGAAACCGATTCTATATATATACAAGAATTGCTCGTTTAATATAATAAGATATGCAAGTGATTCTATTTTATCTTATTAATCGAATAAAAATTGCTAAAACGTTACATTGTTAATTTATATGTCGCTTCAATCAATATTCATGTCTAATTAAACGCATATACGAATAACGAATACGAAGATCTCAAGAAAATGGATAAAGTTCCGAGTCCAAGTTGGGCAGCCCAAGGACTGAGTTATGTAAAACAATTAGCCGCAAATCACAAGTACACTCAAAATAATAATTAATAATCATTTTTAATAGATATTAAGAATGTTGTCACTGATTGAATTCATTTATTTATTAGCGGTGTTGGTTTATAGTGAAACATATTCAACACAGGATTTTTAACGGGTTATAGTGGTGTTTCACAAGTAAAAAATTCCTTTAATTTTATTTTTCTCTATACATTTTTCCGGTTATGAGTCCATCATCAGGAGTGTACAATAGACTTTTGTAAACTCCTGATGATGGTCTCATAACCAGATATATGTATAGAGAAAAATAAATCTCCAAAAATACAATTCAAGGAATTTTTTTAATTTTTACTTTTTTACTTGTGAAACACCACTATAACCCGTTAAAATTCCTGCATTTATTGTATTGATTAGATTAAATTTAAGATTTATTTATAAACAAGACAAAAATATTGGAATTTCATTGCTTATTAATCTTATTATTAAGAAAAGAAATACGTTTAAAATGTTTTTAAGCAAATAAGGTGAATTCTATTTAATAACACGACATTTCGTTATCCACTTGTGGTGCAGTTTTTAAATTGTAAACCCTTTAAAAGAAAATAAAAGGATGATTTTCTTATACCTACACACACATGTAAAAAAAAATATATTCAAAGGAAACCGAAATGTTGTGAGATTGGAAATGAAGTTTTTTAAAAATTTGATAATAGAGAACGGGACGATGGATATTTACCATTTTTTTATTTGGTTGTCCCACGAGGAAGGCTGGCGTGCCGCTTTTCTCAGGTGACAGTTGAAGAGGACACCAAAGTAATAAAACAAGAACTCGATAGGTATATAGTGTTGGAGCGCTGAAGGCAAACTGCGGAGGGGAGCGCCCACCGCCCAGGTGCCAACCAAAGGCAAAACGCTCCACGCTCAAGCCCTCCCCTCTACCCCTCTCGACCGTCCACACTTCTCCACCAAATGCCAGGTTTGGCTAAATCCCATCATTCAGCGCCTGCGCAGAAGAAAGAGGCTGTCAGAGCGAACTTTTTAAACTTTGCAAAAGCATATATGAGCGGAACTTTCAAAAAATTTGAAATTACAATTAAAACCTTCTGATAGGCGAGCCTCCTAAACTACCAAAGACTGTCGCGCGTATCTTGCAGATACGACATCAGGCCCGTGCTGAGTACCTCTAAAGGGCGGGGGACAAAGTAGGGTCTGGAGGTAACCGGAAATTTTTTGAAAATCTAACCTGGCTTCAATAATATTCAAAACTAGCTGACGCCCGGGCCTTCGGTCCGGCGTTACCTAGCCCCTGGCGGAGAGCGTCTCGTTTTATGGTTAAAATTTATATAGATAATACCTGACCCGACGACGCGTTGCTGTGACTAACTCTTATGCTTCACGCCTAAACCAAAAAAATTATAGAATATGTATTAAAACAGTAAATGAATTATATATTACTTGTCAAAATTGTTCCCTTAACCAAAAATAATATTGATAGTTGAAAGATTTCCAAAAAGCTATTATCGGCCATCTTGTTTGTTTGCCTTTACTCCCCCGGGGGGGGGGGGCTGGCGTAGTTTCTTCGAAAAAATATTTTTTACATGCCACAGGTGTGATATCTATAAAAACACATGTGTATTTGAATGGAATGTTGTGTGAAAATTTCAAAGAAATCGGCGAAGAACTTTCGGAGATCCTTCAACGTATCACTTAAGCGTAACATTACATTTTTATTTATATAGATTTGGAATATTTTTACTACAAATTTATTTTTTAAAAATACATATGTTTTTGATAAACAAGAAATTCAAAGTTCTTTTACTAAATCATTACATTTTAAATTACAAAATTACAAATTATTATACTAAAACAATAACAGACGCGCCATTTCTGAGCTGATTTCACACTGGCGTAATTTCTGAGAGTATTTCTAAGAAAATAATTTTCAAATTAACATATATTTTTCTCTTTAAAACATTCATTTCAAAAATATTTCAAAAATTACCTGTAAAAATAACTAGCTAGATTCAATATGCCAATATGTTCTTCAATAAGGATATTAAAATTATTCATTCAGAAAATAATTTACTATAATTTTGGTTTTGTTGACAACATTAAAACAAATTTTAATTGTTTTTGTTTATTAGATTTTTTCATGATTTTAGGACAGGGGCGCAAAAAGCCATTTAGGAAAAGGGCGCAGAGGGACAAGTCCCCTATCCCCCTGCCCAGCACGGGCCTGTACGACATCCTATCAACAATCGATTTTACCTTTTTAAACATCAAATTTTTGTAAGAAAAAGTCATGTTTGAAATAGTTCATGGTTATTCAATAAAAAACCACATTTAAATTTAAATTTAAACTTAATTTTAATTTAAATTTAGATTTAAACACACTCACTACAGGTATATGTGGAGAGACGCCGACACCCGTTTCGGGTATGGCACTCGAAAAAGAAATATATTATATAAATAATTAATTTAAAAATACATTAAAAAAAGGTTATATCATTTTTAATTTTTATTTTCCATTATATTTTATTATTTTTAATAATATTTTATTATCAATAATTAATCAAATATATTTATTAATTCTCATATTATAAAATAAACATCAATATTCTCCCATAAGTTGCATAAATATGATTTTATTGAATATTTTTCGTGATATCTTTCGCCTCTGATGATTTTTTCACAATTTTGCTGACTGATCTTGATCTGACAATTTTTTCTTTTCCAACTTCTTAAAGTTCCAGAAATATTCATATTCGTGATTCAATTTAATGCCATTGCAGTATCAAATATCCCGAGGTTTAATGAAGTAACTCGCTGTAGAAGATTAATCACCATCATTATAAAGTTGAGAATTGGATACGCGGCAACTCCTAAACAATTATTTATAATTAAAACAAAGAATTCATATGATTTTAAATAGTCTGCATTAACTCCATGAATAAATCAAGGCCAGACAATATAAATATATTGTAAATATAATCATTAATGACTTCCTCTGATTGTAACATATTTTAATAAATAATTTTTTCCTCTAATTTACAAGCTTTAAATTAGTCTTGCTCCTTTGAGTTAGACATTTGAAACGCAGCTCTGTCATATTGGTTATCCAACCTGCAGGCGTTCCCGTCAATTTGCTGTCCATCCTTCAAAACTCAGGAGTTATTTTTTGTCCTGTTAAGTCGTTGGTCAGTATTCTTTACTTATTGTCTCTTTGGACGGGTATAACTGATTTGCAGGTTTCCATGATAAATAATGGAGACGTTCACACTTTTGTCCTGCAGTGGGCTTTAAATAGTTTTTAATTTGTTTTAATCTACCCAAGTATTCTTTCTGTTATTACATGTATGTTGCTGACATTTAAAGAGAAACCTCAAAGCTATTTAAATATCGAGAAATGTTTGATTTACCCCCCTCCCCCCACTCGAAATATTTAAAACACTTAAATGATACATATTTTCTATGACTTTTTATAGATACTATCACAGCAGGTGCTCTGATGAGTTAAAATCAGTAATTCCCCCCAAAGCATGAGTCACGTCAGGATATTGTGTTATCTATTCCCACGCTGAGAGAGTTACAGACTCAGCATTTATCTAGTATATAAAGACGGATGTCCAGTGGGAACATTAAGGCTTGTCTTAGGCTTGTCTTAGGCTCGTTTTGATCACATTCGACTTGAGACCTCCAATCTCCAAGTATAACCTGTTGTATTTTAAATTCTACTTAATAAAACCAATTTATTCAAAATTCATATCGTTTTTTTTTGAAATCTACGATACTGAAGAATAAAATTGGCGGCAGTCGGTAGGATAAAACCCAAAAACCCCGGATTTCGGTAGGCCAAAACCTAAAATTTCGAAAGCCACTTTGGGAATCGCCCGACGTCCGTGTCGCAGTGCCAACGGACGGTCAGCTCTTAAGCTGTTTACTAGCGAAAAACCTATCATCGCCTTGCCACGACAACCCGTTGACAACCGTCAGCCAACCGCCAACCAAATTGGAGCGATAGGAAGCCACCAGCCTTAACGAGGAGTGGACTTCGAGCTGCGGGACATCATACAAATACTGAGGAAGATACAGCCGAAACTTCCCAAGGGCGCAGTCAGCATCGTCAGCGGAGAATACAACACAAAGGTTAGAAACGAACAGACATCCTTCCGGTCAACCGTACTGTTACACGGCCCATAATTTGAACTCTGAACGTAAAAATTAAATAATTAAGATTAAAGTTGAAATATTAAAGTAAATTGTTAAAATAAATAAGCAGGATAAATAAATAAAGGAGATTAATGCATGAGATAAATAAATAAATAAATGTTAAATAAAGAAATAAATAAAGGTTAATGCATGAAAAGTGAATAAATAATTGTTAAATAAATAAATAAATAAATAAAGGTTAATGCACAAAATAAAAAAATAAAATAATTGTGAAAGTCAAACAAAGTAATAATACAAGTAAATGAATAAAGTTAATGCATGAATTGAAATAAATAATATTATAAATAAAATAATACTAATATAAAATAAATAGTAATTGCTTTAGAAAGATTTAACAGATTTAAATAAATAATAAATAATTATAAAAAGAATAAACAATGGCTACATTATCCCATTCCGAACTTTTAAAATTGATTCCTAAATACAACGGTTCCCCTGAATTATTGGAGGAATTTATTGAAAATACTGAGGCGATAGTAAGAAATTTTAGTGAAGTCCCTATTGATCAACAAAATTTAATTTTATTACATATCAAGAATCAAATAATAGGAGAAGCTAGACATAAAATATTAGGCCATCATGTCAGAAATTGGGATGAATTAGTAATCTTATTAAGAAACTTATTCAAATCGCCAAAGAATGAAAATACAATTAAAGTAGAATTATTTTCCCTAACGAATAAAAATCTAGGTATTGAGAAAAATTATGTAGAAATAAACAAATTAATGACCCAGTATAATTCCCGAATAAACGCCAGAAATATTGAAACAGATATTAAAACCGAATTAATTAAAGAATTTTCTAAAGATGCCACACAAATTTTTATAAAAACATTAAAGGAACCCACAGCAAGCCAGGTTTTAGCACAAAATCTAGGTTCAGTATACGAGGTTTATGAGTACATTCTCAATGGAACGAATGCACTAACAGTTGAGGGCAAACCAAAAATAAATAATAATAATTATAATAATACAAATTACAGAAATTTTCAACCTAGGAATTTTCAACCTAGACAGAATTTTCAACCCAGACCCCATTTCCAAAATTATCAAAATGGTTATCAAAACTCTAATAATTATAGAAATCATAATAATTACAGGCCCCCACGTCCACAATATTTTAATCAAACCCCAATGTCCACACAGACAATTCAGAATCAATCAGGTCAGGAAAGAAGAGAAAATCATTTTTTAGGAAGAGGCCCCCGAGAGAACGAACTCACATAACACCCCAAATTAATTATAATAATTTCGAATATAGGGACAGTATAAATGAAAAATCATCGTTACCATATTTAGAGTGGATGAATTTAAAAGTTTTAATAGATACAGGATCTACTGTAAACTTAATAAAACCAGAGATAGCTAATTTATATACAAAGTTTAAAGAGGATAATTTTATAAAATCTATTAATGGGTCCAGGAAAATAACAGAATACACATATGTAAAATTTTTAGGAAAGGAATATATAAAAACATTAATAATTGATTTTCATAAGGACTTCGATATTTTAATAGGGTTAGACGCAATCAAAAAATTAGAATTTGCGTGGAATTTTAAGGATGACGAAATTACATACGAGAGTAAGAAATATAAAGTCAAATATCATATTAACGAGTTAGATAAGAAATTTTCCCACAAAAGTGATGATACGAGCAGTGATTCACTTAGTAGCCTAGACAAAGAGGAAATAGTAGACGATATTGTAACAGAGCCCACAGATGTTAAAAAGAAATATGAACCCTTAGATAGAGGCGAGGATAGCGAAAATAAAGATAACAAACCATGGGAAAAATTAAAGAGTAAGATTAATATTGAAAATAAGGTCAATAAACCTGAGATAAATAATAGAATAATTAATAAAAAATACGTAGGTAAGGAAAAGAATGTTAGCCAGTTAACGAAAACAAAAGATCAGATGTTAAGGGATGAAAAACTAATTCATCAACCCACACACAAAAGAGTAAAAATTAAAATTAGGAAAGAAATTAAAAATACCCCAGAGAGAGTTAATTTATGTCAGTATTCACATAGGGTAAAAGATGGAAAAAATTCAGAGGGTAAAGTGTCATTGAACGATCAATCAATAAATAATTTAAAGTCGGATTTAAAATATGAAGTACACATAAACGAAATGGAAATCGATGAAATCATAAATAATGAGTTAGAATCTATTTTAGCAACAGCGGGTGGTAGTCAAATTAATGAAGATTTAGAAACAGCACATTCCGCAGAAGAATCCCCTGTAGCAGGAATAAAAATTCTCGAAAATGTAGCAATTAATATTTTCAAAAATCAAATTATATTAGATTCACATGATAATGATACAAAGGTAGAAAAATTAAAATTATTTAATAATAAAAACAGATTGATGATTACAATAAATAAACATGAAATAGATTTCGAACTGACAAAAATATTACTAGAATATATACATAGCAGTATAAAATTCTATATTTATTTTAAAGATGAAACATTATTTATTCCCTTAAATAATTTAATTCAGCAAACATTCAATAGTTTAAATATTTACAAGTGTAGTAAGATTTTAGAAGATATCGAGGACCAGGAACTTAGATTAAAAATATTGAAAGATATACATGAAGGAATAACTAATCATAGAGGTATAAGCGAAAATTATTTAGAAATAAAAAGAAAATATTATTGGCCCGCAATAAAGAAAGATATTCAGAAATATATAAATAATTGTGAAATTTGTTTAAAGGCAAAATACGAGAGAAACCCAATTAAAAATATTAATAAAACTGAAACCCCGAGTAAACCATTTCAAATAGTGAATATAGATGTATTTGAGATATATAAAACTAAGTTCATAACAATGGTAGACCAATTTTCGAAATTTGTAGAAGTAATACATATCAAGAATTTAACAGCAGTTGAGATTGTTAGGAAAATAGAAAAAATATTTAGTAGACTTCCGTTACCCCAAAAAGTAATTACCGATGCCGGGAATGAATTCAATAATGAATTACTTAAAAGCTTTTGTAGAACAAATAATATAGAAATCCACTATACATGCATCGAAAACCCAAAATCGAATTCCCCGATAGAGAGGGTACACTCTACTATTTTAGAACATTTACAAATAATTAACCAGAATATAGAATTTAAAAATTATAATATAAAAAGAAAAATGAATTTAATAGTGAAAGCGTATAATAATACTATTCATTCAACAATAGGAAAAAGTCCGTTTGAAGTTTTATATGGGAGAGATAATTTACAAATAAATAACGAAATAATAGATTCGGAAGTAATAAATCAGTATAGTCAGGAAAAAGACTTAATGTTTAAATTAATCAAAGCAAATATTGAAAATAAGAAAAAGCGGTCAGGAGAGGAAAACCCCACTAAATTACCTAATACATTATTTTTGAAAAAGAAAAAGAGAAAGCCAAAAGGAACACAAAATTTTTCAAAGATTAAACTTAGAGAATATAACCAAACTTTAGGAAAAATAAAAGATAGGAATAATAATAAATATCGCATTGATAGACTAAAGAGACCGCGTGTATTTCAGAAAGAAGATGAGGACAGCAATCCTCCTTGCACTGACCCAATTGATAGCGCTGCAAGGTTATGAAATCCAAGATGTAAGTCAAGGATATATAAAGCTAGAAACACAAGACGTAAAAATATTTACTAATAATTACTATATCCATTATTTTTATAATTTAACGCTAGTATTAAATAAATATAAACAATTAGCACAAGCAGTTATTAAAAGCAAACAGCTAGAACATTATGATAAACAGGTATATTTACATAGTTTAATTAATAAACAATATAGTATTTTGGAAAATAAAATAGACAACTTATTTAGTCATAAAAGAAATAAAAGAGGAATAATAAATGGATTAGGATCCATTTTTAAAACACTAACAGGAGTGATGGATGACGAGGATAGGCAACACTATGATTATATTCTATCCAAATTAACAAAAAATCAAAGGGAATTACAATCGCAGAATAATCTAATATTAAAATCAAATAAAGAGCTTATATTAGAATTAAATCGAAAAATTCACGAAATAAGTATAAATGAAAAAATATTTTTGGAAACTAGGAACGAATTTGTTAATAATAAAATATTAACAGAGATTCTCTTAACACTTGAACCATTTATTGAATTAATAGACTCAATCCAGGTAGCTCTCACTTTCTGTAATTTACACATCCTACACGGAAGTATAATTTCGTTTAGAGATTTAAAACGCCTAATTGATAATTATAAAATAGTAATCAAATTCGAGAATTTTGGGAAGCCACACAGTTCGTGAAACCCATTTGTAAAATTGAGAATGAACTCGTAGACGTAATTTTAAAAATACCCGAATATATAAATACGAACGCATCAGTGATTCAATTCATTCCTTTACCAATATCTTATAATAAACAAAATTACATAATTAACGAAACAAAACAGGACCTATTAAAAATAAATAACAAATTAAGTACCGCCAGAAATTGTTTATTCTCGAAATAAAAAGATTTACTATTGTAAAATAAAATAATTATCTTTTAAGAATATAAAGAGAAATTTTTGTCAGAATAACTAATACCAAGTGAAATAATATAAAAATATAAAAATATTCATGTTATGTGTATCAAATGAATAAATATGATTAATGAAACTTATTAAAATAACCATATTGTGTATTGAATAAAATAATTATTTGTTAAGATATCTATATCAAGTAAAATAGTATAAGTACCTATAAATGTTTGTTAAAATATTTTATATATATTGTAAAGTGAAAAATAAAGTGAAAAGTGAAATATTAGTGATTAATTTTAATGATTTGAAAATAAAGCAAATAGACGAAGTAGACTTGAATTTATGGCCTAGCCATCAAAATCAATATATAATAGTAATAATCATAATCATAATAATATTGTTAATTATATTGTACGTATTAAATAAATATAAAATAAAATTTGTTGATATAATTAAATGTAATAAATTAAGAAATAATATGGATTGTAATGATATAAATAATGATTGTTCAAATGATTGTAATATAAATAATATGAATTCAAATGATTGTAATCCAAATAACAATGTAAACTCGATATTTTAAATTGTGAAGAAATTTCATATAAACATAATGAAATTTCTCCCCGGAGGAAGGAGGAGTCACGTCAGGATATTGTGTTATCTATTCCCACGCTGAGAGAGTTACAGACTCAGCATTTATCTAGTATATAAAGACGGATGTCCAGTGGGAACATTAAGGCTTGTCTTAGGCTTGTCTTAGGCTCGTTTTGATCACATTCGACTTGAGACCTCCAATCTCCAAGTATAACCTGTTGTATTTTAAATTCTACTTAATAAAACCAATTTATTCAAAATTCATATCGTTTTTTTTTGAAATCTACGATACTGAAGAATAAAATTCATGCTTTGCGCGTAGCACGAATTTTTCCAATTCCCAACACTCTTTCGCGGTTAAATTAGAAAAGTGCCGGTCCACTTCATTCGCCAATACGTTTGTCCCCATGACTTCAAGTAACTGGAACTCTCTCCCGGCCTCCGTCTTTCCCAGCAGTTGAATCTTCAAACCTTCAAAACTGGGTGTACAAACACCTACGCCTCCACCCTCTTGATTACCTTTCTCTTCTCTTCGGTAATGTAAGGGTATTTCGTGTATTTCGAGATCCATAGGGGACGCACCTTACTGGTGCGCCTTTCTTGCATCCGAGAGCATTAAAAAAAAACAACTTTGTATTTTGAAAATTCAGATAGTGAATGTTTAATAAAGTGAGCTTCTAAATGAAAGTTATTTATAAATGTCAACCTATTTCTACGTCAGTAAATTTGCTTTTAGTTTTAATTTTTCGTTTGTTAATGAATTTAGATTATTCCCAGTTAAAAACAGAAAATCTTTAGAAATGTCCTTTAAACATTTGAAATGTTTATTTAGCTTCATGTTAATAGTATCAAAATTTGAAGATTGAGTAGATGAAGAATATTGAGCACTGAGAATTAATAACACGGGTCGACAAAAATTTGTACCCGTAAACCTAACAATGGATTCCAGTAGAGTTTTATACCGTGATTATCATGTGATTTCTCGATTTTTTACAACAGGTCAGAGTTTCGAGATATTATCAGTCAAAACCACGAAAAAGGCCATTTTGACCTATTTTCGAGTCCCATTAGATATGAAACAAGCAATATTTGAAATCAAAATATTTTGTTGCGTAATAGAAAACAGCTTCCTCTTTGATTTTCAAATTAGCACATTAAGTTTTTAGCTCGACTAGTACTCGAGTTATAACTAGAAAACTAAAACTACGTGATTATAAAGGATAATAAACATAGATAAAAACATAAAGTCTTAGTTTTTTTATTTATAACTCGAGTTCTAATTGGGCTAAAATCAAGTGGTAATTTGAAATTAAAAGAGGAAGATGTTTTCTATTACGTTCACAAAATATTTTGATTTCAAATATTGCTATTTAATATCTAATGGGACTCTAAAATAGGTCAAAATGGCATTTTTCGTCGTTTATTATTATTATAAACACCACAAAAGCAAACTTTATATGGAATATAGTTATTTTTCCTTTGTTTTGATGCTGCAAGGAATAGAAAAATCATGAAGAGTAAATCTTAGGACAATGACATTTTTACTTTATTTTTTGTAGAGTTGTGTTATTCAAGCCCCTTTAATTGATTTTTTTCTTTCAAACACTAGAAAGATTTGTTTTCTAACAGTAAGAAAAAAAGAAAAATTGATATTTAATTAAAATGCATTTTTATTTTAAGAAAATATAAAGTGGCTTACTCGAGTGGAATGAATAACATTCAAATAGAATTTTTTTTTTTTACTAATTTTCAAAAAGGAGTTTCATCTTCTGCTAATTCGTCTGACACCTTCTTTCTTTTTCGGGGTAATCATACATACATACAGTGCTGGATTTCCGCCTAGTCTACGCTGGCCCGGGCCTAGGGGCCCAGCCGGCCTCAGGGCCCTGGCCACGGAATCTTTTTTTTTTTTTTCAACCTAAAAAGATCACAGGGGATCTATAACAGGCATTACAAATATCATACAAGTATGCAATCACAATCTCTGACTAAACAAATATCGCTTAACATTCTCATTTAATAACGTAACTATATAGTAACATAGACTGTATTATTCTGATGTTTATTAAACTCATTAAAGTCGATTAAAACTTTCTTTTTTCCTCTCTTCTTTTTCTATATCCTATATATATATATATATTGTCATTTTTTAGTTTTATTCTTTCTCTTATTCAGTATATTTATTGTTTTTGTTCCATATAATTGTTGTTTCCCTTTTTAAATTTTTTTCTCTTACTTGATCTGTTTGTATCATATTGTTTATTTTCTTTGTAATTAAATTGGCCTAATATTGTACATTAAAAAGGCTAGATGCCCCTACAAATACAATGTTCTTGAATAATTAAATATAAAAAAAATGTTCTGTACCAGTGCATTTACTGTAATTTGCTAAATTTCCAAAATAGCTTCGATGGTGGTGGGGGGGGGGGGGGGGGGGGGGGCAAAATGTCAAGTGCCTAGGGGCCCTGGGTTTTTAAATCCGCCCCTGCATACATACATGCATATATCGATGCATCTATCTATAAGATCGCGATTTATGAATCTGAATTGAAAAGATTTTCTTTTTCAAAGAGTAGCAGAGTTGTTGATTCATGTAAAGAGAAATCAATGAGGTTGTTTTGCTTAATGCAAATAAACATATACAATACATATATGTAACAATACCACAAATAATAATGTTTATATAAATTATATATATATACATATTACTATTTGGTATATATATGTATATGTTTACTTGCATCAATCAGAGGATAATTTCATTGATTACTCTTTAGATGCCTGGAGCACCGAGCGATGCTTAAATATTTATGTATAGGACAAATATAATGAAGTTGTATATTTTGATATGTATTTTATAAAAATGACTATTGATGAGTTTCTAGAATAGATTTGTTTGTAATAATAATTTTATTTAATTGAGAATTGATTGCGTAATATGATAATTAAGAATAAATAAAAATAAAAAAATATTTCAATTGGTAATCAGTTCAAAATTGATTCTAGTCAATAATAAATATTTTTTATGAATTATTGGTACATATGAATGATATAAATGTGTTTTTTTTTTTTTTTTTTTAATGATAATGATGAGAGAAGGAGTTACACCAAAAAGGTGCAACCCCTAAAGGCCTCGGTTGGCCCCTCCATCGTGAAAAGAAGAAGAAAGAATTTTATGGGTTGGGCGGAGGTCGAAGGTACCTGTGGATACGGGTCTTAAATAGCTTAAGGTTATAAGTCGCGGGAAAGATGGTGGCAGGGAGCGAGTTCCAGTCTCTGGAGGTCATAGGAATAAAAGAGTTGGCGAAAGCGCTTGTTCGACTTTTATCCAATTTGACAGCGAAGGGGTGCTGAGCGTTAGAAAACCGCGTGTTTCTCGTAAAGAGGGCATTAGGGGGATAAGAGATTTCAGCTCGACTGAACAGACACCGTGATAGTATCTGTAGTACAGGGAAAGGGCAGAAACGGTTCTTCGGTGAGCCAGGGAGTCGAGTGAGTTGGTTAGAGCCGGGTCTCCTATTAGTTTAATTGCTCGCTTCTGAATTGCATCCAGTGTTGCAAGAGAATGCTTGGATGCACCCCTCCACAGATGAGAGCCATATTCGAGACAGGGACGAATTTGAGCCTTATACAGCATAAGAAGTTGACTGGGAGTATAACAGCGTCTAGACCTAAATAGGAGACCAAGCTTGCGCGCTGCAGCTTTAGCAGTGGTTGAGATATGGTCATTCCATGAAAGGTCAGACCCTAGAGTTACGCCTAGCATTGAAATTTTATCCCTGAATTCTAGTGAGTTTGAGTCGAATGATATGTTTGGGAGGTTTCTGTCGACGCGCCTAGAAATAAGGCAACACTGAGTTTTGCCTGCATTGAAGTTAACTAAGTTTTGGGATCCCCAGTTTTTAAGTTTGCACAAGTCTAAATTAATTGAAGAGGCAATGTCTGCACGGTTTTTATGCGATGCAGGGGCGTTATGTAGGGTGCTGTCATCTGCGTAACAATGTACCGGATTGGAGGGCAAGTTTAGAAGGTCGTTGATATAGATAAGAAAAAGCGTAGGGGAGATAACCGATCCCTGAGGAACTCCAGCGTTGGTGTGGAAGGGGGAAGATGATATTCCATCGATGACAACCTTAATACTACGGTCTGAAAGAAAACTTTCGAGCAACTTACAGAGTTTCGGTGCAAGGCCGACGGAGGTCAATTTGGCAAGAAGATTTTTGTGCCAGACCATATCGAAGGCTTTTGAAATGTCTAAAGCTACCGCGAGGGTTTCATTCCCGGCCTCCAGGGTTTTGTTCCAGATATGAGTTACATATGCTAGGATGTCACCAGTCGACCGGAATTTCCTGAAGCCGTATTGCCTATCGTGGATAAATTTATTTGACTCTAAGTGTCGTAGAACTTGCTCGTTGATGGCCTTTTCCATGATTTTGGATAAGACAGAAGTGATTGCTATGGGTCGATAGTTTTTTATGTTGGAAGAATCGCCTTTTTTCTTAATTGGTTGGATTCTGGCTAGTTTCCAGGCTTCAGGAAATATTCCAGAGTTATAGGAGAGATTGTATAATTTGGATAGTATAGGAGCAAGTTCAGGGGCGCACTTTTTAATGAGAATGGCAGGGATATCGTCGGGGCCAGCAGAAGAGTTTTTCTTTAGATTCCGGATGATCTTTAGAATTGCTGGTATCCTGAAAACAGTATCTGACATTATATTAGTACTGGGGGGTATGTGGGTGGTTCAAGCCCTTTGTCGTCCAGGTTTGAGTTGGACGCGAAATATGAGGCAAAAGCTTCGGCTTTGTCGGAGGCGTCAATGGCTATCGAGTTGTCGGAGAGATTGAGAGGGGGAAATGATGAGTTTGTAAAATTTCTTTTTACATACTTATCAAGGGACCAGAATTTGTTTGAACTGCTGGGGCAAGCTGCTAGCCTGTCAGCTTTTTTCTGAATGAAGGACTTCATCGCATTATCGATTGTTTTTTTACAGTGGGCGCGGGCTTTTGTGAGGAGAACGCGATTGTACTCTGATGGTGTCGAAGACCAATTATAGAAAGCATGATTTTTGTTTGACTGCTTCGGAGCAAGACTTATTGAAATGTGAAATGTCTATGTTAATACTCGTAAGTTAAGGATATTTATGTATGGAAAGTGAATATTTCCGGATCTTGAACGAAATTGTATTTATGAATTCACACTTCTGTAATTGTTATATTATGTACTTGTTTTAAAAAAATTGACGAAATGTTTCTTTTTTCAAATTTTAGTACTACTGAAGATCGTCAACCAGTGGTGATCGAAACCGTTTTTTTTTTTTTTTTTTTTTTAATGATATTGATGTGAGAAGGAGATACACCAGAAGGTGGATCCCCTAAAGGCCTGTATGGGCTGGCCCCTCCATCGTGAAAAGAACAGAGTAGAAGGGAAAAGAAGCAGGGATCACGAGCCAATCTCAGAAACTTAGATACAATTCAATATCCAATTTACTAGGGACTTCAAGCTGTGGTAAATTCTCCGCGCGATAAATTCGGTTAAATTTATCTCCCACCAACTTTTATTACCAGACCCTATACTTACAGAAAAAAATGTCTGGGTATAGCCGGGAATCGAACCCGAGACCTCCGGGTTGCCAGTCAGTTACTCTGACCATTACACCACTTGGGAGGCGGACTAAATAGTAAATTAAGTAAATTAATAAAATAAATAATAATAATTAAATAAAATTATTGTCTAGAAAAATCATAAAATGGTGTCATCCATTAAATCCGATGGAATGGAATATTTTTAATTATATGTCAGAGGGGTTGTTTTTCACCCCTCGGGAATTGAACCTCGAGTGCCATTAACAGCAACCGGGCCATCTGGCTCACCTGGGATGCGAACCTCTCTGACATATGTAAACGCGTAAAATATTTTACTCAAAGATTGTTATCTTAATTTGTAAAATTTCGCTATATAGTGATTCTAAATTTAAACATATAGCCATGCCATATAATTTAAATAAAAGTCGATGAGTGTTTCGAATTTTGAAGAGATTCAAAATTCGAATGGCAATGGAATGACTTTTCCTAATTTAATATGAAACGATATTAATTTGCCGATGGTAATAGATTCAAATTTACTAGAAAATCATAAGATGGTGTCATCTATTAAATCCGATGGAATGGAATATTTTTAATTGTACGTCAGAGGAGTTGTTTTTCACTCCTCGGGAATCGAACCTCGAGTGCCAGTCAACAGCAATCCCTTTGGCTTCTTCAAAATTCGAAACACTCAACGACCTTTATTTAAATTATATGGCATGGCTATATGTTTAAATTTAGAATCACTATATCGCGAAATTTTACAAATTAAGATAACAATCTTTGAGTAAAATATTTTACGCGTTTACATATGTCAGAGAGGTTCGCATCCCGCAGGTGAGCCAGATGGCCCGGATTGCTGTTACTGGCACTCGGGTTCGATTCCCGAGGGGGTGAAAAACAACCCCTCTGACATATAATTAAAAATATTCCATTCCATCGGATTTAATAGATGACACCATCTTATGATTTTCTAGTAAATTTGAATCTATTACCATCGGCAAATTAAATATCTTTCTATTTAAAATTATTGTCTTTTATTAGTTTGTGACTATAAAAAGCTTTCAATTTAAAAATAACTAATAAAACAAAGTTGAGTAAACAGACTATCACTTAGGTGAAAATTACTGAGCTCAGTTTTCGACCTAAATTATATTGTCTTATTCGAAGCAGCTGCACTCCAACTCTTAAAGGGAATATCCTTCTGGGACTGGTGCTGCCCTCCAGCAGCGAATCTAATGGATCAGTGTAACCTCCTAGGGATGAAGCCCTTCAGCCAGCCAGTGAGGGAACCAACCCCAAACGCCCTAAAAGGGCCAGCTGCCCCAAATATTCAACGGCCACGTCTATGTAGTTGAAGGAGGAATGGCCCGACGAGCGGTCCCTGCAAACGCTCTGGCCGCAGCTGCCTGCACGGCAGCATGAATCATTGCACACCCTCAGCCAAAAACCTCCCTTCAACGGCTAAACGGCAACATGTCCTGCTGCAGAGATGATTCGCCATCCGTTTGTCAAGAATAATTACATAGTGGGTGCGGCCCTTGGCAAAGGTGGATTTGGTGTAGTATATGCAGCAAGGCGAATTGCCGATTTCATACCGGTAATCCATTTCATACCGGTAAACGTTGCCACTGATGCACCCCTCGTCTTCTAAACCCATTTTTCATTTCAGGTCGCCATCAAACGAGTAACCAAATTTAGAGTGATCAAATGGATTCATGTAAGTTTGCTAATAGAAATAAATAACACTTCTTGATTTTAGATAAATCGATTTCATTTGAGAGATAGATTTATTTAGCTTTCACTTAATTGGAATTATGCCTGTCTGAATGGAACGAATAATTTCAGATTATTTTAATACTATTTTTTTTTTTTAATTAATTTTTTTATCTGCCTTATTTCGCTATTTTTAGTTTATTCGTAAAATTTAGTTTATTTAGATTAAAATGAATTTTCTTAAATTTATTTCTATTGTTTTGTTTAAAAAGAAATTTAATACTTTTTAATGCATGTTGCATATATATCTTAGTTAGATTCTTTTTATATTCTATTTTGGCTGTTGATATTTTAATTCCTTCTTAAACGGCATAATAAGTGTTATGCATTTCTTGGTAATAGAATATTTGGAGAAGAGGAATGGAGATTTTTCTTTCTTTTTTTGTATCAAAAACTACAATTCTATGTTTGAATCAGCCAGAACATTCTCAAAATTAAATATGTAAGGGTGTGACTCTAGAGAGAGACATGATATTGGCGAAAATCAATATAGAGGTGACATCGATTGGTAGGGGGAAATATTGAACAACTTTTATTTTCTCATAAGAATAGCATTGCACCCTTTTTTCCTTTGTGATTTAAACAATTAATATCACTATCTTTTTAAGTAAAAGCTCTTATTTTAGTTTTGTATTTTAGTGAAAATCATAATGTGGAAAGTTGATAAAGCTGTGGATACGAGATTTTGCTCATTTCTCAAAGTTCCAGCTACTCCACTAATTCATTCTTTTCCCAAACGACCCTCTCAGAAGTGGAATGCAACGAGAATTGGAAAACCCATTACTAAATATATTGAAATTATTTTTTTTTTGCCGAGAGTATCAAGAGTTGTTGTTTCATAAAGAGAAATCAGTGATGTTAAATAAATTTATAATTCTTCCTCATTGATATATCAAAGAATAATCTTCGATCGATATACAACGAGAATAGTTTTTGATCGCGCTTTTGAAAAAGATATAGGTATATCGAGAGACTTCTCGTGACTCCAATAGCTTCTATCCCGCAGTAGTCTCCGCGATATATGTCTTTTTCAAAAAGCGCGATCAAAACAATTCTCGTTAATATGTCAATTATTCTTTGATATATTAATGGGAAAAATTATAAATTTATTTAATATCATTATTTCAAGTTAGAAATATATAAAGTTCAGATATTATTTTCACTCAATATTTGACAAAAAATCACCTATATTTGATTCGCGATTGAATCAAATTATGGAAACATACGATTAGAAATCAGTGAGGTTGATGCAAATAATATATAATGAAATTACATATTTACATATGTGCTTTATATTGGTATATAAAGCAGATGACAACCTAATTAGTTTCTCTTTATATACCTCATTTATAATAGATTACCAAATCAAAATATATATTTTCAAATACTAGAAAAATCTTTATTACAATATTAAAATAAAATATATTCGAAACTAGGTAGTTTTATTAATTTTGAAAAAAAAATTCAAAACTTTATTCTAGATTTGAGTTCCCAAGATTAAATTCAATATAAAATACAATTTGAGAATTTTCTAAAATTATTTAGGATTCTTTAATTGAAATCGTAGGAAGTTGGATAAGAATTAAATTATAAACAGAGTTTTATCCTTTAATGTTCCAAATGTTTCGTCATTTTATTTTTGACTTCTTCAGTGGCTCACCATATAGCTCAATTGTCTGATGTTGATGAAACTATGAGATAAAACATATCAATAATTTAAAAAATAATTAAGACAGTCACAATTATTGTCTAAAGAACAAGGAACAATTGGGACGGTCTTAATTAATTATTAATTTATTGATATGTTTTATCTCATAGTTTCAGCAACATGAGACAATTGAGTTATTTAGTGAGCCTCTGAAAAAGTCAAAAATAAAATGAGAAAACGTTTGGCACATTAAGGACGTTCCCTAATATAGGCTCAGATGCAGCTCAGCTCTTTCCTCCTACTCCTTCACATGTGCAGAAATGCGGAAATATTTGACACTGCGTCGTTTCTCGGATCTGGCAAACATTGCATTCTTACCGACGCTTAAAAAGACAAAGAATAAAAAAAAACACTTCATGCGAAACAGTTCAACGAGAAATTCCAGATGAGAACAGTATAGTTAGGTTGAGAAGAACTTACCTAAAAATCTCCGATGCACCAGCTGCAGAAAAGTTTTTAGATATGGAAAATTGAATTAGTGATTTTAGTATGCGACGTTGCCTGGGTCGCCATCTCCTCTACTTGCCATGGCATGAGAGAAAAAAACGAAAACCATCAAAAACACTTCAACTTTTGAACATTTTTTTTTCATACAAAACGAATACCGGCTTGATACAATTATTTCAACAGAAAAATATTTTGCATTATGCTTCATGATCTGACGTATAATGGATCTCTCAGTTTTTCAAAATGATTTCAGTAAGAAAATTACGATTGTTATAGTATATATATGTTATGTGTATATATAATTACTTTGTTAGATAAATATAATGCAATCAAAATTTTACTAACGATTATAAACTAGCTAAATTACTTTTGAAAAATCAAAATAGATTAGGACAGTTCTTCGTGATAATTATTGATTAATAATAATAATTAATACCTACTCCTACATAATAATAAAACTTGAGCAAGATCGTGAGGTAGGTTTCACAAAAAAAACTCCTACGGATTGCTCTTTATCTCAAATGATTTTTTTTTTTTTTTTTTTAATGATATTGATGTGAGAAGGAGGAACACCAGAAGGTCCATCCCCTAAAGGCCTGTATGGGCTGGCCCCTGCATCGTGAAAAGAACAGAGTAGAAGGAAAAGAAGCCTGGATCACGAGCCAAATCTTAGAAAGTTAGATATAGCGTCCAGTCTACTAAATTTTTAGGAGCTTCGAGCAGTGGTAAATTCTCCGCGCGATAAATTAGGTTAAATTTACCTCCCACTTAATATTTGGCAATGATAATGACAAGTAAATATAAATACTCTATACTTTGACAATATTACAAGTTATTTTTGAATAGATTACCTTCAAAGAATAATAAATAATAATATTTAAGGAAAATATTTTTTTTCCAAAGAATCATGGTAGGTGTATTTAAAAAAAGGATCGATATCTCATATTTTCTTTTTTTAAATATTATCTTATATAATACAATCAAGAGTAATATTTTACCTTTAATGGCTTCTTTTGATTGTAACGTATTTTAATAAATAATTTTTTCCTCTACATTAGAATTATACTAACTTCAAATTAGTCTTTCTCCTTTTAGTTAGTCATTTGTAAGGGAGCCCTGTCATATTGGTTATCTAACCTGCAGGCGTCTTACCAATTTACAAGCTGTCCTTCAAAAAAATATTTGATAAATGTGTGGATTATTAAAATTTTTTGAGAAAATATCACAACAGAAATTTTCAAGTAAAGATGTACTTCGAAATCAACCAAAAATTTAGGTATTTGTTCTAGTCTTTAGATATAGTAGTTTAAGTTTTAAATCCCGAAGTTCTGAGATATACGAGATATGAGCGCTTAAAATATGCCTGATCAATCTTCTTCTTTGATTCAAATCTACATTTACTATATACTCGCCGAAGAAGTTAGAATAAAGTGTACTCCAATTATTAAAAAAAACCATAGAAGCTCTTTTTTTAGAAAATTGCAAAATACTAAATATTTTTTTTAAAGTTTTTATTTTGCCGAGAGTAGCAGACTTTGTTGATTCGTAAAGAGATATTTTTTTTTTTTTTTTTTTTTTAACTGCCTCACATCTAGTCAAAGGGTCAAAAATTTTCAATACCCATACGATATTGACCTATAATATTACCTGAAATATAATATTTATAATTAAAAAAGACTGATGATGAAGGCCAAGTCTTCGAAACTATAGTCTCAAACAAATAAAATAATATATATATATATATAAAAGTTGGATATATATGTGTGTATGTTTATTTGCATCAAGCAGAGGACAACCTCTTTGTTTCTCTTTATAAACATGTACTTCCCGTACTAAAATCTTGAGGTACGTCTTCTAGCCTCTAGATAAGTTTTGAATCCCGAGTTCTCCTAGTTACCTTATTTATATAGGTATAGGCATTTAAAAAAAAATTGAGACATGATTAATTTTATTCTCCTATTCCAATCGGATTTCATATTCTTTGAAGAACTTAAGATATTTGATAAGTGTACAGATTATTAAAAAATCATAGACGCCTGTTTTAAGAAAATTTCGAAAAATACTAAATATCTCCATGTAAACATGTACTTCAGTTTCTTCGATTTTAACAAAAATCTTTAACGGTATTTTTTCTAACCTTTATCGCTTAATTTTCGAATCCCTAAAGTTCTGTGACTTACCGTGTAAGGGGTTATAAAAAATGCGACATGACTAATTTGTCTCCCTTCCCTTGATTCCATTCTGAATTTATACTCGTTAACGTACTTGATATTTGATAAATCGCGGCCGGAATATTAAAAAAATCATAGAAACCGTTTCGGGAAAATTGCAAAATACCAAAAATCTTTTAAGTAAACATGCACTTCCGATTCTTTTGTACTCTTAAACCAGAATCTTGGGGTTCTTTTTTCAAGCTCAAGATAGCTTAAGTTTTAAATCCCGCGATCTCTGAGACTCACCGAATACGAAATAAGACTGTTAATTCTTGAAGTGAAACTTCTTTAGCGACAACATTTAGGGAAAGTGGTGTTGATTTATAGTGAAACCTATTAAACACAAGAGCTTTTAAAATGTAGTGGTGTTTCACAAATAAATTTGTGAAACACCACTACAACCCCTTAAAAACTCCTGCGTTCTTAGAGACGTTTCTGATTATTTTTTTTTTGTGAAATTTTTACTCCCCTCTTTTGATTCCAATCGAAATGTATACTCGTTGAAGAACTTAAGAAATTTGATAAGTGTACCGATTATTAAAAAATACAAAAATCTTCAAGTAAACATGAACTTTCGTCGATGTTAGCCAAAATCTTGAGGTACTTATTCTGCTTACTAGATAGCTCCCAAAGCTCTGTGAGTTACCGTATACGAGATATGAACGATTCAATTTTTTTGCGACACGCCTAATTTACACCCCTTCTTTGATTTCAATCGAATTAAAATTTAGACATCACTAACAACTTATGGCATTTGATAAGTACACCGATTTCATATCCGTCCCACTGCGCCATTCGATTCCATGTTTTTCTTACATACTGGGGGTCTCCCTACATAGAAGTTACACTTCAAACATTTGTTGTTGCAACGACAAAACCACGTTCGAAATCTACTCTGCACTAAGTTGTAGCGAGGGGTATTAAAAAACTTCAAGTCGAAAGCGATTCAACTGATTGAATTGAGATATGGTCAGACAAAATTGATCACATATTATTTTAAATGATTTATAGGAATCTCGAAATATGTCGATTTAATGTAAACTCTTATTTCTTTTTTCTGGTTGATTACAATAACATTATTTCGGTATTATTAATTTTTCTATTTATTATACAGTATGCCTATTATATAAGAAAATAGCATTTTGATTAAGAATTTTGTAGTTTAAAAGAAATTGTATGAAAAGATTCAATTTCTTCTCTCGGGAGCGAATCAACTAGAAATGGCAAAAAGTTTTATTTTTTTCTCATTAGATATTTATTCAAATCTATTGAAATTTCATATTTGTGTGTTATTTTCATTTATGTTTTATATCAAATAATTATTATTAGGAAATTTGTATTTCAAAGGTTAGTTTATTTGAAGTCCAATTTAAAAAAATGCTAATAACTCAGTTGAATTTTTTTTAAATATGAAAATAATAGATATTATAAAACAATTAATTCTTAATCATTTACTTTAATTAATTAAATTAATTAAAACGTAAATTTGAATAATTTCCATGATTCAACCTGCGAATTTTTTGCAGTTCATAAATCATTTCATTATTTTTGTTTTGAATTTACTTTAATTTTGAACGAAATCGCTTCAGTACTTTTTGAGAAAATCATCAAATGTGTGGGGTTTTCCCGAAAACTGTCTATGAAAGGCCGTTTTAGAAACATTTTAAAATTCACCTCCATGCCACAAGTCAATGTTTCGTTTCATATGACTTTTTTAACTTTTTTCAAAGGCATCTCGTGCTTTCAAAAAACATCGTTTTTGAGACGATTCAGATGGTTTTTGACCATTTTCTCAAAAAGTACTGAAGCGATTTCGTTGAAAATTGAAGTACAATATTAATAATTATTTA
The DNA here is from genome assembly GCA_024734495.1 of Forficula auricularia. Classification (NCBI taxonomy): domain Eukaryota; kingdom Metazoa; phylum Arthropoda; class Insecta; order Dermaptera; family Forficulidae; genus Forficula; species Forficula auricularia. The sequence goes on along the minus strand of JALMQS010000118.1, from coordinate 5,746,315 downwards.
CTTTATAATATCTATTAATTTCATATTAAAAAAAAATTTCAACTGAGTTATTTTAAATTTTTAAATTAGACTTCAAATAAACTATCCTTTAAAATCCAAATTTCTTAATAATAATTATTTACTATAAAAGATAAATTAAAATAACAGACAGATCTGATATTTCAATAGATTTGAATAAATACATAAGAAGAAAAAAAATAAAACTTTTTGCCATTTCTAGTTGATTCGCTCCCGAGAGAGAAGAAATTGAATCTTTTCATACAATTTCTTTTAAACTACAAAATTCTTAATCAAAATGCTATTTTCTTATATAATAGACATACTGTGAACCTTCAGATAGATGAAATCGATAAAATAAGACCGTTTTCTCTCTTATTTATAATTCCTTGTTTTCTGTTTTATTAAGAGGCTGGGTCGCAAGTTACCCGGCATCAGCGAGTCATTCGTGACGGTTTTCTAGCTTTTTGCCATTTTCTTAAAAACTAATCAAATTCGTTCAAAATTGAATATAATTATTAATAATGGATTGTTTTATATTTTTTATTAATTTTATATTTTAAAAATATATTTTTAGAAAAAACCGACTTACAAAAATTAAATTCAACAAATAAAATAATAAGAACTCAAAAATCAAATAAAATGCACTAAAAGGTATAAAATAATTATCTAATTTAGTTACCACTAAACGATGAAATTGTTAACATGAAATCACTTTTTGAAGTCAGTGCTAAACATATACATTTTATCTCGCTTACCATATATAGTTTATTTAGCACCGACTTCAAAAAGTGATTTCATGTAACAATTTCATCGTTTAGTGGTAACTAAATTAGATAATTATTTTATAATTTTTAGTGTCATTTTATTTGATTTTTGAGTTCTTATTATTTTATTTGTTGAATTTAATTTTTTTGAAGTCGGTTTTTTTTCTAAAAATTATTTTTATTTTTCTCTTTTTAGTGATGTTGCAATAGTGAGACTTAAGATAATACCTTTGCATGCATTTCGTAAGAGAAAGGTTCGTGCGAATGAATCAGAACATTACAGAGAGGGGTATTAAAAAACTTCAAGCCAAAAAAATTCAACTGATTTGAACTGAGATATGGTCAGACAGATATGGGAATCCGATTAGCCGAGAGCTTAAGACACTAGCCTTCTAAGCAGGAGTCCCGGGTTCGAGTCCGAGTCCCTGCATTGATATTTGACCGGCTATAATCTGATTCCTAGTCACCAATCCGTCTGGCAAGCGTGGTGACTTAATGCCAACCCCCTTCCATTTGACGGAAGAGGCCTATATTCAGGAGTGGATTGTCGCTATCGACAGGCTAATGATGATGATGATGATGGTCAGACAAAATTGATCACCGATATATTACTATATTTTAAATGATTAAAGGAATCTCGAAATATGTCGTAATGTAAAAAAATAAAAATCTAGGCCCTTGTACCAAATTCAACCAAATTTTGTATACATAATCAGTGGGACCCCAGAAGTCTAAAAATGGAAAAACTAACCTCTCTCCCCTACATGATTATAAATAATTGTATTAAATATTAAATATAAGTGAGGGGCCAGGTTGTATGGTAAAGTTAAGTGGATGGCTACATCAGAACATGTCAGCTTATTTTACTCAATTGAGAATAGCTAACGACACCAAACCTAGTTTACAATAACATTATTTCGGTATTATTAATTTTTCTATTTATTATACCTATTATTTTTCTTTAGTTTTCACCACTATGTATATATAATCAAATCAGGTATATTTACTTTAGTTTATTTAAGGGATATAAATCATTCATGTATATGTAGATATATTTTTTTATTTAAAAATGCAAATAAAAAGTATGAATTCTAGATTTCAAAGGTAAATATTTCTCTTTGACAGGTTGGGATACATCGTATACCTCTAGAGGTAGGAGTTCTACGGCAGCTAGCTGGGCTACCCGGTGTCATTCGCCTGGTGGATTACCTAGATTGTGGGGAATATTGTCTCCTCATCATGGAACGACCTGATCATTGCACAGATCTCTTTGATTATATAACTGAACGCCACTGGCTTGATGAGACTTCGGCAAAAGCAATTTTTCTACAGGTAGTTGACACTGTTCTAGCCTGTTGTCGTCGTGGAGTACTCCATCGTGATATTAAGGTGAATACATTCAAAATATCTATATAGAATTTTTAATGACTGGGACAAGTTTCAAAATTCACTTTTGCTTATGAAAAGAAAAACAGAATTATTTAAAATTATTTATTTGAAAATTAAAATTGGTTGAGGCGTAGGAGTTTGTGCTCGCGAGTTTTGAAGGTTTGAAGGTTATAAGGAAGAGGCCATGAGAGTTATTTTTTTTTAATGCAAGAAGGAAGATGCGGCCTCGATCGATCTCGAAAGACCCCTGCATTACCGAAGAGAAGGAGAAATTGATCAATCGAAATGGCTGAGGCGTAGGTGTTTGTTCGCCCTAGTTTTGAAGATTTGATGATTATTAGTGTCGGGAAAGGAGGAGGCCGGGAGAGAGTTCCAGTTCCTTGAGGTCATAAGGACAAATGTATTGACAAAGGAAGTAGTCCGGCACTTTTCCAATTTAACCGCGAAAGAATGTTGGGAATCGGAAAAACCCGTGCTATCCGCAAAGCAGGCATGAAAGAATGAGCAGAGAGGATGATAGTATCAGAATAAAACTGTTAAAGGATGGAGACGAGCAGTTGTGCCAAACTAGTCTTGTGAGTGTTGACTTTTGACTCAATTAATTGTTAGTATCATAGATATCAAAACCACGTTTAGATGTCTTAAGAATTTGAATATCGAAAATTAATTTTTAAATAAAATATTTAAAGAAAAAACAGATTTTACTAGCTGGGTCAGAGTCGAGGGTATCTGTCCATGCGGATGTTTGGTTGCCCTGAGCAATTGAACAAAAATATCTGTTTTAAGTGTTTTTGACATCAGTTTTTTATTCAAGTTAGTGACACGTTTAAAATGGGTGACAAAATGATGCCAGTAGATTGAAACATTTAAGGGACAAGGAAATTATTGAACATAATATACATCGACAGCGTCTTGATTCCATGTGAGAGCATTCTCACTCGACTAGTACCTTTCATCTTTCTTCCTAAAGCCATTTTAAATGAATCATAAAAAAGACAAAACCTTCTGTGAGCTATACTATATGTTTGATAGAGAAAAGTCAATAGATTTTTATTACTCAAAGTATGAACTTATAATTTTTGAAATGTAAAAACAAGTGCTGATATATTTATAAAGGCGCTTAACTGTTCTCACGCACTAGCACATCAAGCATAAAATAGAATATGTTTACAAAACGTTTTTCAAAATTTCTTGTTCGTAGAAAATCAACAAACATATTATTATTATAATAAATATATATATCAGTGGCGTGCGGTCCATCGAGATGCGGCGCATCCCTAAAATTTTAAACATTTAGGGTATTTTCATAAATTTCGACTTCAAAATTTCAGGTGGATCTTTAAATTTTCAAATTATTATCCCTTATTTTAAATATTTCTATAAAAACAGTTTTTGTTTTGAAAAGTATATTGGTTCGCGAAATGAAATAAAAGTGTTGCATAGTTTCAAGGGGAAATTCAAATGAATTATTTTCCGGATAGAAGGTTTGAAGTCCCTGCCTGATATATCTTCCAGTTCAAGCATGTCAAAAACAAGTCCAGAATCAGTATCCGTTTGGGGCTAAGATCGCAAAATATATTTTAAAAAAATCTAATGTTAAATTTGAAAAATAACGAAAATGATGCCGTATTCGATGAAATTTGCAAAAAAAGCGAAGATTAAAATAAAATTTTAAAAAATGAAGGGTACTTTTTTCGACAGCATCCCCTGGTTGAAAAGTCACCAACCGCCACTGATAAATATGTCTTTACAAAAATATATAAAAAATTATGACTACGAAACATTTTTTTCAACAAAACCTCAGCCAACTTTTTCAGCAGAGCAATGACAAACGGTACACGATATTTCTCATTGAGATAGATACGTAAATACTGACGAGTACTTTTCCAAACAATTATTTTACCCATAGTATTTGTTATATCTTTAACGATTTACTCAGCGTATGCGATTGAAAGTGACCAAGAAGCTGTCTTTATCCCAATTCATGATTACTCCTCAACTGGTCGAGAAATTAAGATGTATTAATTAAAAAGCAGAAAATAAAACAGTATAAAAAATATTTTTTAAAAACAAGCTTTTATTTAATTCATGTACTAAAACGAATAAATTAGGCTTTCGTTATGGTTCTCAAATGATAATGATAATTGTCAAATGATAGGTATCCTTAATTAAGTAGACATACCTATGCCCAGAGTCATGTCGCCCTCTACATAGATGTAGGACTATAGCAGCGTTTCCCAAAGTGTGGGTCGCGCCCCGGCTTAGAAAAATTTTGCTGGGACGCAAAAAAAAAAAAAATTGTAAAAACACACAAAATTTTTATTTACATATTATTCTTTTTACATCAGTTAGACACTAGGAATTGAATAAATTCAAGAACATCTTTCGGAGCTAATAAATAGTTTCAAAGACTACTTTCCGGATATTCCTTCAAATTAATATGTGGATTAAAGATTCCTTTTCTGTCGAAATTGAAAAGGAAGAAATGTTTAATCTTAGTGAACAAGAAGTTGATAATTTAATTGAAATTACATGCGACACCGATCTGAAAAAAGCGTTTGAAACTGCCCCACTAATTAATTTTTGGTTGCGCTGTCAAAAGGAGTATCCAAGCGTAAGCGAAAAAAGCGATACAATTTTTAATGTCTTTTGTCACCACTTATACGTGTGAAGCTGCGTTCTAAGCTTTGGTGTACTGAAAAAATAAGTATCGAAACAGATTGGATGTCGAACCTAATTTGAGAATAAAATTAACATCATTACCTCCTAATTTGAAATTGTTATGTGATGAGCTGATTTTTTGATGACAAACATCATCCTTCGCACTAAGGACAAAATATGTGGAAACAAAGTTTATTTCATTTACTAAAGTTTTAAATGAATATATTTGTTAATTTTTTAATTACTTATATTTTTTTATTTAATTATTTTGCAATTTTTGGGTATGAAATAAACAAACGAATAACTTGATTTTTATTAAAAAATAAAATTTGTTTTGTGAATAAATGGATTTTTTTCATAAGGTAGGTCGCGAAAAATTTTAAAATTTCATACCGGGGCGTGGTCAAAAAAGTTTGGGAAACGCTGGACTATAGGGCCTTGTTATCAATATAAGTGATGATAATTTAAACTTATTGTCGAATATAAATTTATAATTCATGATTTATAAACCCGATTCTATAACAAAAGCAGCTTGATTGGAAATTTGTTCAAGTGAGAAATATCTCCTTAAACAGTGTACTAGTAGAAAAACAATCAACATATTAATAGGAAAAGTGTTTTGTAAATAATAAAGAAATTCTTTTAGGATGAAAATATACTCGTGAACACGAAAACTTTAGCAATTAAACTAATCGACTTTGGATCAGCTGCTTCACTTCAAGACACTGCCTATACTGAGTTTGACGGTGAGTTAATTTTGCAAAATGTAAAGAATTAACAAATATATGTACAAGTAACATATATACAATACATAGCTTAAAAGAAATTGAGCAATCATTTTTATTCTAGTAGCTTTCAATGAATACAAATAAATTTTCATTTTAAAATTTTTTATAAATTTAAGTACATTTTTTAACTCATGGTATACCATACTAAATTAAATGCATCCTGCATTATTTATGTCTTATTCAAATATTAGTTTTAGCATGTGTTATTTAGGTTCGCAATCCAGCAAACTTTATTTTCCCAAGGGAATTTCGTGGTAAATTAGCCATTCCTGGGAAATCCCGCAGTATTTCCATAACATTTATTATTCATGCAAATCTAAAGGTAATGAGAAGGGCATAATTTTTTAATAATCAAATATAAACCTTTCTTTATGTGACAAATAAACATAAATCCAAACACAGAATCATGTTTTTATATGAAATTATAAACTTGTTAAAGGAGACAATAAAAGAGTGTGACTTCTGCTAGAAAAAATAATTTTTTAAATTTATTTATAACGAGACTATATTGAAGGAGACAATAAAAGAGTGTGTCTTCTGCTGGAATTATAAATTTTATTTATTTATAACGAGACTATAGTTTCGAGGGCTTTTTTATAATTCCAGCAGAAGACACACTCTTTTATTGTCTCCTTCCAATATATATAAATTCTGCTACCCTCGGCACAAAAACTTTCCATTTAACGAGACTATGGTTTCGAGGGCTTGCCCTCTTCATCAGCCCTCGAAACTAAAGTCTCGTTATAAATAAATTAAAAAAAATATTTTTCCAGCAGAAGACACACTCTCTTTATTATCTCCTTTAATTTATAAAAATTCTGCTACTCTCGTCAACAAAGAAACTTTCAATTTAATATAAACTTGTTGAAACGAAATGCAATTACTTAACAACAAATGCAATTACTTAACACTTACTTAATTTACACTACAATAAAGAATAATTATTTATTAACATTAATTAATCTTCCTAATTCTGTTTAATCAGTTTAAAATAAAACAAAAACGCTGTATAATCTACAATAAAAAAAGTAGAAAAAATAGTACCATGAGGGGCGGTAACAAATGGCACGTAAAACCTAAAGCATACAAAACTTAAATCACAAAATACTTTAAATAAAAAAGTTATATGTTTTTCTGATTTTTTTCTCTTTATTTAATCAAAACCAATTACAATAATAATTGTCAAATGATTCATCTTTAATTATTTAAATTAACAACGCTCTTTAGGTTTTTATCATCTTATCTGTAGATCTGTATAGAAACCTAGATTAGATATTGTTAACGAGAGATTCTCATCAGAATGCACAATGTTTCGATGCCTAATTCTGGAGTCGTTTTCAAGTAGTTGCAAAGTCGTTCCATAAGGTTGACATATTTTCTGCCAAAATTAACGCTCGTAGGAGTTAAAGTAAATATGTTCGATGCCTAATTCTAGAGTCGTTTTCAAGTATTGAGGTGCGTGCAAAAGTTCGTGCGGAGTTTCAATAGATGGAGTTATGAGCGTCGTAACGTGTTGTCATTAATGCCTACTCCTACATATTAAGTATATATCCTTCGAAAGGTGACGTCTTCACCTTTCATTAAAAAAAAAATCATTTGTTTTCATACAAACTGCTTCGATAAATATCACTTTAAAAATGAATATCGATAAAGTGCATTTTTTTTAATGATAATGATGAGAGAAGGAGTTACACCAAAAAGGTGCAACCCCTAAAGGCCTGGGTTGGCCCCTCCATCGTGAAAAGAAGAAGAAATAATTTTATGGGTTGGGCGGGGGTTGAAGGTACGGTATCTGTGGATACGGGTCTTAAATAGCTGAAGGTTATAAGTCGCGGGAAAGATGGTGGCAGGGAGCGAGTTCCAGTCTCTGGAGGTCTTAGGGATAAAAGAGTTGGCGAAAGCGCTTGTTCGACTTTTATCCAATTTGACAGCGAAGGGGTGCCGAGCGTTAGAAAACCGCGTGTTTCTCGTAAAGAGGGCATTAGGGGGGGATAATTGATTTCAGCTCGACTGAACAGACACCGTGATAGTATCTGTAGCACAGGGAAAGGGCAGAAACGGTTCTCCGGTGAGCTAGGAAGTCGAGTGAGTTGGTTAGAGCCGGGTCTCCTATCTGAATTGCATCCAGTGTAGCAAGAGAATGCTTGGAGGCAGCCCTCCACAGATGAGAGCCATATTCGAGACAGGGACGAATTTGAGCCTTATACAGTATAAGAAGTTGACTGGGAGTATAACAGCGTCTAGACCTAAATAGGAGACCAAGCTTGCGCGCTGCAGCTTTAGCAGTGGTTGAGATATGGTCATTCCATGAAAGGTCATAAATCACAATAAAAGTAGGTTTTTTCTTTTGAGTCGACGAACATTGTCAACCACATTTAAAGATGCTTTCATTTCTTCATTTTCAGCGAGAAGACGCTGGTTATATCTTATGGCATGATTTACAATCACTTCATTGACTGTATCCATCTGTAGGTCACGATAAAGATCACTGTTTCTAATATACCATGGGGTTTTCACTAAATGTACTTCTTAATACTTTAATTTTGGAATAACTATATTAGTGGATTTTTTGGCAATGAGACGGCAAAAAACATAGTGTCTATTGATTTTCATCCAGCCTACTTCTTATAGAAGTACAGATATATCCGGCTGTAGAAAAAGCACTTTCTGCTTCTACGCTTGTACGAGTTAAAGTAAATAAGCACCGAAAATTATCGAAACCAACCCTGGAACTTTTATTGGAACAGTCCTTTAGGTTCTTATCATCTTATATGTAGATCTGTATAATCCTAGATTAGATATTGTTAACGAGAGATTCTCATCAGAATGCATAATGTTTCGATGCCTAATTTTGGAGTCGTTTTCAAGTAGTTGCAAAGTCGTTCCATAAGATTGACATAGTTTTCTGTCGAAATTTTATTTTGTTAACATCAAAAAACAAGTGATGTAAAAAGCTACAGGAGGATGTTGAAAATTAAATGAGTACATATAGACGGTGCCAGGATATCTTATGGGGAGGGATTTAATATTTTAGAGAATGAAGAGCTTTTTGTAATGGGGAATATAGGTACTCCATTTTTATTATATATATATATTTATATCTATTTAGTTGTTAGCGATGCGTAATTAATACAAAAAATAATTATAATTCTACTTAAAAGTATTTTATTTTTTAAAGTTTTGGACATACTATCATTCATAAAAAAATCAATGAGGTTGTCTACTGCTTGATGCAATAAACATATATAAATATTATATTCTTAATTTTAAGCCTAAATTTTTTTTCAAAACTTTTGAAATCTCAAAAGGTCGGTTATATCTAAGATGTTAACGATATGATTTTTTATTAGATATAAACGGCCTTTTGTGCTTTCGGAATTTTTTTAATTTTTTTTTTTTAAGTCTTAGAATCTTGAATAAAATGTTGGTGTTTTTTTTAAATGAATATAGAGGTAAGTGAAAGTCGTGTTTCTCGCAAATTAATCTACTAAATTACTGTCAGATAATTAATTTTATTAAGATTAATATAAACATGTAAAATCTTCTTTTTTTAATGTATTAGAAGTAAATCGGTAAGGGGGAAGGGGTTCTGGACCCCCTTTCAACCTACTCGACCAAGGGCATATCCATAATAAGTAGATGGTTAGTAAAAGTTTAGTTTTTCATTTCTTACACGCCGTTTTGAATCAAATTAAGTTACTTTTTCTTTACAAATCTTTATCAACCTTGAATAAAATTTTATCAAATTTTAGAATTGGGTTTCTTATAACGTTTAGAATCAAATTAAGTGACTTTTTCATTAAAACATCCTTAATTTACATTTGCAAAACAATTTTTAAATTAATATAAGTAAAAATAATTTCATTTCTTATATAAAATTTAAAATATAACGTTGGCAGTGAAAGAACGAGCAATCACGATACAAGATCTCAAATGATGACGTCAGATGACCAACGAGAGTGCTTAAAATATAAATTGGAACGACTGATCATCAGCTCGATTCGGAAGGTGGCCTTAGTTCTCCCTTGATTATTATTAAGCTACCACCAATTTAAAAATTTAAAAATCATCATAACTTTCTTGAATCTGAACTTTAGCATGAGTAAATAATTTGGTGTTTTGTGAATGAGAAAAGAGAAAATAGTCGAAAACAACTCGACATGTATAAATTAAAAATTATATAATAAAAATAATTTTTAAGAAAAAATAAAACCGACTACACTAAAATGTATAAAATAATTATTATCTTATTTAGTTACAACTAAACGACGAAATATTAACATGAAATTACTTTTTGAAGTCGGATGCCAAACATATACCTTTTATGAATCGCACTCGACGGATCTTACTTAGTACGTTTGGAAGGTATGCTCGCTTATAGGTATAGTTTGTTTGGTACCGACATCAAAAAGTAATTTCATGTTAATATTTCGTCGTTTAGTTGTAACTAAATAAGATAATAATTATTTTATACCTTTTAGTGTATTTTATTTGTTGCATTTAATTTTTTGAAGTCGGTTTTATTTTTTTCTTAAAAATTATTTTTATTTTTCTCTTTTAGTGATGTTATTAATAGTGATCATATCATCAGAACTTGACCAAATTAATATGACACCATCCCTAAGATACCCCCTTTCGAATAAAGAAAGAAGCATCGAAATCGGTTCATAAACAAAGAAGTTAGGCCTAAACAAACCTAACAAAAAAGGTCTAATACCTATGAAAAAAATGGGACCAATCGGAAGGTAGACTGAACCCAATGCAAAAAAAATTTCAAAATCGGTTCACAATTGGCGGAGATATGAGGTAACATAGGCACAAAAAAAAAAAAAAAAAAAATTCAGTCGAATAGAGAACCTCCTACTTTTTTGAAGTCGGTTAAAAACGAGAGGTGAACCACGGCCTAATATCGGGTACACCTAATTCCACTTTCATTTTCAAGTAGAAGACAATAGATGAAGGGGAATTATCTAATGAATTCCAAAATAATTCCACATAATTCCAAAAACGTATACCTAATTCCAATCGCGGTTCACCCCTCGAATAAAAGTAAAGTTTATGAATCCATTTATTATTATTTTTCCTTGCTTTCTTTTAAAGGAACTCGAGTTTATGCTCCACCGGAATGGATCACCAGTCGAGCTTATCATGGACTTCCTGCCGCTGTCTGGTCATTAGGAATTCTCCTGTACGGAATGCTACAAGGCGATGTGCCATTCGAACATGACACAGAGATCGTAACCGGCTACTTAGCCTATAGACGTCCAGTCACTTCAGGCTTAAATACTCTCATGCTTTTACATTTAATTTAATTATATTAAGGAGTTCTTTCGCGACAATCCACACAAAAAGTTTTAGCCTCGTAACCACTCTATAAATACGAACGGAACTAAAATTTTAGGGTATTTTTTTAACGTGACTGTCCACTCACACTACGAAATCTCTATATAGATACACACATACTTGCCGGTCGTTTCCAAGCCATTGTGCTTATATCCCCTCCACTAAAAATAATCGCCCAAATAGGATTTTTTTTTGTTTTTTATCAAAACTACGTGGTAAATAATTTCAATTTTTTTAAGTTACTCCGAATATATTATTCTAACAAATATTAGTTTTTCATCAAGATGGTGAAAGTCCTTCAATGAAAAAAATAAAATAATGATCATATCCCCACCCTTTCCCTATCTACCCTATGTTAAAAATGTCATTTTTAATTGCAATTATTTCATGTTTGGTGTGGTAAATCGTCTTCAAATTTTAACAGTTTATGTATTATGCTTTTAATGACTTATATTCCAAGTTTCAAAACATTCTTGAATTTTTGCATTTGTGAAAGAACTACTCTCAAATACACTTATTTTTTTTAAATCAATATTATATAAGAATCTCAAAAACAGAACAGTAACTCAGATGATATACAGGGTATGGCTTAGGATACTGCCGGATTGGCCGGTAGAAGCGACCTACTTTATTTGACAATTAAAACTTTATTTTAAATTTCACTCTAAAAACAAAGCGATAACAAATTTTAAAATTAAAATACTCACATTAAATAAATTTTTAAGGGCTCTGTCTATTAAGATATTCCAGAGCCTGCTTAATCGACCACGGTGTTGTCTCATGGATCGTTTCAGAGCAGTGTTTCTCAATCTGGGTTCCACGAAATCTCTGGGTTCCACAAAGGGAGGTTTGGGGTTCCCCCGCGCCTACGAGGCCAATAAAAGAAAAAATAGTAAAACAAAAATAGTAGTTAGTAGTATCATCCCTCAAAAAAATTTTATGTAAAGAAAAAAATACTAAGTCTAAGTATTACCTTATAATCAAATAAAGCCATTGATACTTAAAAATGCAATAAACATCACTATTATTTGCTCAGTGATACCATTTTTGTTGCTCTAAAGTTCCTTAACTTTCTTATAATACAACGATTACGTTACATTAGTAACAAAATGAAAACATCATTTAAATTGTTTTATTATATTATTTTGTTATTAATGATGTTTGAAATAATATTGCTTTTCAAATAGATGAGAATATTATTTATGAGTATACATTGAATATGTAAAAAAACCTGTCCGATCCGAAAGGGGCATATGGGTATCTCAATGACATTACCAAAAAAATTTAATAATAATATTATTCATCATGAAAATAAAAATGTTAGGTATTGTAATTTAAAATGCACGTTTTTTGGTACCCATTCATTATTTTATTTTCTTTCATTGAAGGACTTTCACCTTCTTGATGAAAAACTAATATTTGTTAGAATAATATATTCGGAGTAACTAAAAAAAATTGAAATCATTTACCTCGTAGTTTTGATAAAAAAAGTTAAAAAAAAAAAACATATTTGGGCGATTATTTTTAGTGGAGGGGATATAAGATCAATGGATTGGAAAAGATCCATTCATAAATAGAATATAGTAGTGTAAAAAGTACAGTCACGTTAAAAAAACATAACCTAAAATTTTAGCACCGTTCATATTTATAGAGTGGTTACGAGGCTAAAACTTTTTGTGAGGATTGTCATGAAAGAACCTCCTTACCAAAAAATTAAAAATACCATTTTAGCTTTAGAAATAATTTTTTAATTACCTATCTAGTCAAAATATGGAAATATTTTTTTTAATATTGTACTTATTCAAATTATCTAAAAATTATCAAGTGTCCGGTTTTCTTTGATTTTGAGTGTACAAGATTGGTAAACTTTTTTTTAATCCGAAACGCTTTCATGACGTTTTCAATTGTGTTGCAGAATGCCGGGATTTAATCGAACGTTGTTTAGTACCACGACCTGAAGCCCGGATTCTTCTCTCCGAAATGTCTGCTCACCCATGGCTCAAAACTCGCGCATGAAATCAACTAACCTCCGGCTGTGATTACGAGCGCTCATCAACATTCACACATTTCCAAGGAATTCTACCTGGCTTTTCAATTTCTATTCATTATCTATAATTTCGATTATATATATCATCTTATTATTAAAAAAAAAAAAAAAAATATAAACAATAATAATTGTTGCCAACTGCCTGATATCTTGAACATATGAATTTTTTTTTAAAGCTACAAAAACATGATTTGATAGATTAAATTATTAAATTTTAATATCATAAAAGCTGAGTGGAATTCCTTCTCATTTTACATTTTAGATATAAATAAGTAAAAACAATAACTATTCATAATAAATATTAGCAAAATTTAAGCTTTTTATACTAATCTACAACCTTGTTTAGAATCGTAAAAAATTAGATTTTAAAGTTTTTTATGAAATTCTAATATTGAAATGTTTCATTGTATTCAATTCGAATGAACCAATAGATAATCGAAATGCAAGTAGATAAAAACAGGACACCAAAAATATGGATCTAGCAGTTAATATTTCAAATATTGACTTTTGAATGAAATTGTGTATAATTTTATACTTTAATAGAATCAAAGAATTATACTTGAAACTTAAATAAAATTTGATTTGAAAATCATTTCAATTTATTACACAATTACTTTAACATAATCTAAGTTCCAATAAACTTTTTTTTAATCAAAATTAGAGAATAGGGATAAATCTTATTACAGACAAAGGCATCAGCCGGAGCTCGAACCCGGCATCTTCGTATATGAGAAGAGAATATTACAATATTAGTTTTATAATATAGAGTTTTATTAAGAAAGGATTTTTCGCAATTCGACCCTTTAACCTAGCTATCTCGGGAGTTTTATAATATAGAGTTATATTAAGAAAGGATTTTTCGCAATTCGACTCTTTAACCTAGCTATCTCGGGGTATTCTTTTTAATGAAGGATTCCTTTTAAAGCTTGTGTGTTTTAAATAAATTAAATTAAATATTCAATTAATAAGTTGTTTTCGATATATAATTAGTGGAATGTTTAATTAAAATATATTTCTTTCAAATGTCCTTAGCTGAATGTTAGAGGGTTTCAGGTAAAGAAAAAAGATTAAAAAACAAGCACTTTATTTTAAATGAATTTATTAATATGGAAAAACAAGTAAAAATGGAAAGACAAAGATATAAATAGGGTTAAATTGATTTTGAAGTAACAAGGTGTATAAGTTGTGGGATCCTGACAAGATGGCGATGGGCGAATTCTGGAAAATGCTCCCTTGAAAATGGCTTTTATTCCAGACTCCAAAATATTGTTTTTTCCACTTGTGATCTAGTGTAGTCTTCCCTATAATTTATCGCAGTCGGGTGAAGTTCCCCTGACGATAGCGGACCTTATGTCCGCTTACTGCTCAAATTAATTAATCAAGACAACGCGACATTCATTAATTTAATCCACTTAGGGCATGTTTAGTCACGGACGATTGGTATAAAAAGAGACTGGTTGTAATTGAAATTTGGACGAAGGTAAATATTCAAGGTGGCCAAATAAAATATTTGAATTATCATTTGGTATTTCCCGATCAATGTTTTTAACTAAATTTATTATATTAAATTATTTTAGAAATTTCTTATTTTAATGTTAAAATGTATATATTGAACTTAATTGATTTGCGCGGTGTATTCGAATTTTGAAATTTTTTTTGAATTTTTATGAAAATCTTAAGCTGATTTGACAGCTCCACCTATTATTGAACGAAATGTGTTTTCACTAATTATAAAATACCTGTTAAGGGAGATTATAATCAACTTGTTTTGGGCTTACAAAAATTATAATTTCAAGTGTCTAAAATCTTATTTCAGGATTTTTCGAAATTCGTCTGATATGGGCACCACATTACTTTCACATTAGTTTGTCCTTTATTTGAAATTATCATACAATTTTCTTCTTTCAAATGACTACAATCAGTGTTTCCACCAAGCTGTTTTGAGAAAACATGAAAAAAGTCAAAAGCGCTTAGACTAAATAGGTACTTACACCCGGTTCTATAATTTCAACCAAAAGCATGGAGTACTTTTCCTAGTCATAGATATCTTAAATTTCAAAGCCCAAATCTCTGCGATTACCATATCCGAAATATGGCCGTTTAAAATATTGTTTATTTGCAACACGGCTAATTTACTCCTATCCCTTAATTACAATCGGAATTTATACTCTTTGAAGTACTCAAGATATTTGATAAATGTACGGATTAGTTAAAAAAATCGTTACAACCTTTTTTAAGAAAATACTCCTTGATTTTAATCAAAATTTCTGGGGTACTTTTTCTAGTCTCAAGTAGCTTAATTTTCAAATCACGAATCTCTGCGACTGACCGTATAGGAGATAAAGGCGTTAATTTTTTTTTCTGGCGACATGACCAATCGACTCTAGATAGCTTAAGTTTCAAATCCCAAAACTTTAAATTATGTCATTATATTCGTAGAGTCTTAATATGATTTAAATTATATTAATTTAAACCTTAATGAAAGTAAAAATTCAAGAATCTTAATATGATGCTATCATTATTCTTAAAAAGGAGGAAGAAGTTTTTATTTAAATTTAATTCAAGTTGGGCAAACTATATCAGAAATATGTATTATTTTGAATGAAATACAATGTTTTAATAGACTTAGAAGTGTTTTTTGTTTTGAATTTTAGATAATGAAAAAATAATTTTTATAAAAAAATAAAACCGACTTCAAAAAACTTAAATGCAACAAATAAAATAATAATAACTTAAAAATAAAATAAAATACACTAAAAGGTATAAAATAATTATCATATTTAGTTACAACTAAACGACGAAATATTAACATGAAATTACTTTTTGAAGTCGGTGCCAAACATGTCATTTTATGAATCGGACTTTTGGGGTCTTACTTAGTACGTTTGGCGGGTATGCTCGCTTATAGGTATAGTTTGTTTGGCACCGACTTCAAAAAGTAATTTAATGTTAATATTTCGTCGTTTAGTTGAAACTAAATAAGATAATTATTTTATACATTTTACTGTATTTTATTTTATTTTTAAGTTATTATTATTTTATTTGTTGCATTTAAGTTTTTTGAAGTCGGTTTTATTTTTTTTTTATAAAAATTATTTTTATTTTTCTCTTTTTAGTTTTTAGTGATGTTATTAATAGTGACTTAATATAATACCTTGCATGCATCTCGTAAGAGAAAGCGTCAGGCGAATGAATCAGAGAATGATAATAAAATTCAATTCATAAATATAGAAATTCTCTCGAAACGCTTGCGGGTTTTAAATTAATGTTATAAGTTTTTTTATAAAAGATTTTATTTATCAAAATTTCTTTTATTTGATCATAAGAATTGAAGATTTACGTTATTTCGTCGTTGATCATATCACCAGAACTTGACCAAATTAATATGGCATCATCCTAAGATACCTACCCCATTTCCAATAAAAAAAGAATCATCGAAATCGGTTCATAAACAAAGAAGTTAGGACTGAACAAACTTAACAAAAAAGGTCTAATACCAATGAAAAAAAACGGGACCAATACCAATCGTGAGCTAGACTGAACCCAATGCAATTTTTTTTTTCAAAATCGGTTCACAATTCGCGGAGATAGACACAAAAAAAAATCAGTCGAATATCGAATCCTCTTTTGAAGTCGGTTAAGAGAATATCTATAAAAAGAAGAAATTTTTAAAATTATCACAATCATGAATGATAAATTAAAGATTATTTTACATATCGTCGCTGATCTTACAAAACCTCGCAAGTCCGATTTTAGTCAAATACGTATTATACGTTTATATCGACCAACTTTTCACAACGCGTCTGTCTATTGAAACCTTATTATTCTATTCCAATTTAATTTCGCGCTACGGACAAATAATAAATATTGCATTGTATTTGTTTGTATTCGTGTTTAAAATGGTTTTTCTTGTTTTCTGGCAAACTTTGAATTTAGGACTTACGAGGTTTTGTAAGATCAGCGACGATATTCAACTACTAAAGAAGACAAGGTGGGTAATTATATATGTTATCCCTAGAGGAGATGTTCTAACAGGTAATGGTCAAATTTCAGAAAAACTTCCCGGAAATAAAAAGCAAAGAGTTTCTTTTAATAAATGTTCTCTCTCGCTTTGTTGCTATCTCTATGTCTTCATAAAGAGAAACAAAGAGGATGTCCTCTGCTTGATGCAAATAAACATACACACATATATCTGTAGATATATTATTTATTTGTTTGAGACAATAGTTTCGAAGGTTTGATCCTCATCATCAGTCTTTTTAATTATAAATATTATTTTTTGTGGGATCAGTATCGTGGATATTGAACTTTTTTGAAATTTTTTTCTTCTTTCTCAGCTGAATAGGCAGGTAGAATTCAAAAATATTTATAATTAAAAAGACTGATGATGAGGGCCAAGCCTTCAAAACTATAGTCTCATACAAATAAATAATATATAAATATACGGATATGTAATTTCGATATAAATATATGTAGGTATGTATGTTTATTTGGATCAAGCAGAGGACAACCTCTTTGTTTCTCTTTATGAATCAACAACTCTGCTACTCGGCAAAATAATAACTTTTCAATTATCTCTATGTCTGTTTGTTTTTCTTAAATAAAAATTAATATCTCAAGATCGGAAAACATATTCTAATCAAATTTCGTATACACAAAAAGTATTGTAATCGTGCATGAAAAAAGTGTTTTTTTTTCCTTTTTTTAAATATCTCAAAAACGGGTGAAACTATTTTGATTAAAAAAATTGAGCAAAACCATGGCATTTCGCTCTACAATAAAGCTCTAATAAGTGAACATCGAAAAAATTACATTTTTCGAGATAATAATTGTTTTGTCAAAATGTCTGTTAGTCTGTCTGGTTGTCTGGTTGTCCGTTAGTCTGTGCGTTACCAAATTTTTATGGACGAACTAGCTCAAAAACTAGTTTGAATATCGAAACCAAATTTCACAGGTAGTTTTGGTCTATTGAGATTAAGAGCTGATTAGATTTTGGTGCATATCGACCCAGTGGATGGAGGTTAAAAATTAAAAATCTAGGCCGCTTGAGCAAACTCAACCAAATTTTCTATACATAATCAATGGACCCCAGAAGTCTAAAAATGGAAAAACTAACCCCCCAAAATGAGAGGGGGAGTGGTTTAGGGTCAAAAAAGTGAAAATCTTGCCATTTACCACACTCAACCAAATTTTGTATACATAATCAGTGGGACCGCAGAAGTATAAAAATTCATAAATCCAACCCCCCCCCATATGATTATAAATAATTCTGAGGGCCAGGTTGTGCGGTAAATCAAGTGGATGGCCTCATCAGAACATGTCAGCTTATTTTATTAAAATTGACCTTGTCCGTTAGAACATTTGGTCATCGATACGTTAAATACATATTTATTACAATTTTTATATAGTAATTATACATAGATATACAAATTATATTAATTACATATAGCAAAATTAAATTTTTTTATAATATTTAGGTACATTACAAATTTCAATTTTACAATTTATAATTAAATACAATTATTTTTAAATTAAAGAAAGATAATTAAAAGAAAATTTCCTAAGGAAATTTATATCTAATAATATATTGATTTATGTCATTGTCGTGGTTTAAATAGGAAATAAAAAATGACATAGTTGTGGGAAGTTCCTCTTTTTCTTGGGATGGTTGAATAAAGCCGTTCTATTTCGTTCATATTCTTTGCTGCATCCCAAGTAAAAGTCATTGATACTGATAAGGCGGGCTTCGCAGCTGGTATATATAGTATAGGACAGTGTTTCTCAAACTTTTTCGAATGTGGAACCCTTTTCCGTTTGGAAGATAAGCGTGGAACCCGATAATATTGTGATTGAAGCGTTGTTATGGGAACATGTTTTTTTTTTACTTTGAAATATAGTTATATGGAGTAAATTAATTAAGAAACATTACTTTTATTGTCTTATATTTTTATTTATACAATCACCAACTAATATCTATATTAAATACTAACTAAATCAAAACTTCCGTAAGTAAATGAATAAAAACATTTTCGAACACATCAACTTTTCATAGGTATTGCCATCAATGCGACAAAGAATACTGTTTTTTGTGTTTACACAAATACTTTATATCAGGTCTTATTGATGAAAGTTGTAATCTCATATCCGACTCTGCATCCAGCTTATTGCGGTACTTATTTTTTGTTAATAAGTTGAGAATTTAGACTCGCACAAATAAGTTGTAGCAAATGGTAAAAGAGAATTAAAACAGCTTTCTGGGTCAACTGTGAATATTCGCCTGTTCAATTAAACCAAAATTTTGACAAAGGCATCGTTTTATAGGCTGTTTGCAGTAAAGAATTTGAAGATATTTCGATAAAATTTTCATAATCTTAGTGTGAAAAGGAGGATGGCGTTTCACTAACAACAAAAGGATTTTTCATCCAGGAATTCATCTTTCCAGCTTTTTGAAATTATCATCAGTGAAATATTGTTTTTAATCAGATACCTCCAACGATTTTGGTATATTATTGACTGCATTAGATATTCTTCAAAATGTTCTTCATAGCTGGAAAACACTCGAGATCTTTGCGATTCCCACAATCTAATCCAAAACTTTCTACCTTTCTTTTGAACGCTAGAATGTTAATCACCTACCGTGAATTTTTGCGCGGCCCTTGGCGCTGGTTTCATGGAACCCCGGCGTGTCCGCGGAACACACTCTGAGAAACACTTGCACGGTATAGGAGACCGAGGCAGGATATCACGCATTATTATGATTTTTAATTTTGAAGAGGCAGCAAGCAGAAAGTCTCTCTTTCTATCATTACTGCATCTCGTAATATGTTTCCTCTTTGGCTACATTTTCACCGAAGGGGTGAACGACGCTGATCTAATATCTTGTAAACCATGTCCTTCCATCACCTTTCGTTTTCAAGCAAATAGAAGACAATAGATGAAGGGGCATTATCTAATTAATTCCAAAATAATTCCACATAATTCTAAAGACGTGTACAACTAATTCCGATCGTCGCTCACCCCTCGATTTTTTCTCCTGCTACCATTACCTGTAAGGATAATCGCTTGAATTACGTTTGACATAAATTTGCTGACGCACCGGATATTTAGAAAGAAATGTGTAGATTTAGAACTTGCCCCAGAAATGAGTTAATACAATGGCTCAAGTGGAGGGTTGAGTCCAACGCCTCCTAGAAGACAAGACCTCTGCAGAGAAACAGCTCAGAAAATGCCTTGGCCACAGAGAAAGGACACATAGTCTCTAGCCAGGGCCGTCTCAAGCGTATGCGCCGCCCGGGTGCAAGTGTATAGTTCAGCCGCTCCTTAGTAATAAGTGCGTTGAATTTAAAATTCTGGATTTTAATTGATACGATAACTGTTAATCTGTTTAAAAAATAAAACATTAAAATAAAAATGAAAAGGTAACTTTTTATAAACTTTTATTACTTTGTATAATTTTAAAAAAGATGTATTGAAACAAACATAAAAAGATAGCAATTTCTTCATATAACCTTAGTTATAACAAAATAGAAGTACCTTACCTATGTACAATATTTAGTATTTAATATTAATCTGTTATCCTTTTATTAGCACTAATAGACAAAATTTTGTGGATGTGTTTATAAATAACTTTTTTTTGGGGGGGGCTGGTCTAGTGGTTGCTGCTCCCACCTGTTAACCAAGTGGATCCGATTCTGGGTCAAGGCGTTCAGGTGATGGCTGATCCCCTGCCCTGGGAGACAAATTTCTAATAAAAAAGAATGTTAATGTAACTATTCTATATTTTAAAAACAGTTAAAAAAAAAAACATTTTTTTATTTTTTGCCTATGTAGAATGCCTCCTGGGTGCCATGGTTTCTGCACTGTAGCACTGATCTGCCCTGGCTCTGGGCAATGTAATTTTCCTAAAAATAATAGAAATTTTTTTCATATATAGTATAATTATTTTTAAATAATTTTCTTATTTTTCTTAAAAATATATAAATATTCCATTTATAAATATTTATACAAAAAATGAAATTGAAAAAAATACGACAAAGACTAATACACAATGCTGACCTCTCGTTTAAAGGAGATTGCCATATATAGATTTAAAAGGAGTAAGTGAAGAAAGTGCCTCTTAAGATCATTCCAATACATCGCTAGATCCATTAAAGCTCTTGTAGTGTTACCAATGTCAATTTTGTCTCTTTGCTAAATCTTTTGTTATTATACTTTTGTTTTCAAACATAAAATTGGTGAAAATTCTGATATGCAAGAGAATTTTGTGATTGGTTTTGACATTTGTTTCTTAATCTCTTGGTATCCTTCTGTAGGGTCTTCACATTTACAATATCCCAAATTCATATTCATATTATACAAATCAATTCAATAAAATTGGCAGTTCCATCCAATTAAAATGTTATTTCTGTACTTAATTCCCTGAGTACAAGTCATACCTATTGTGATTAAAAATG
>JALMQS010000118.1:5687830-5724770 GCA_024734495.1 Forficula auricularia | reverse complement strand
TGGATAACTTACGAGGTGGTTGACATACGATCGTGCGCAGGCCCAGTGACACACCTTTGCCGCCCTCCCATTGTAACTAATCGCAATAAATCCATTGTTAAGAGTAAATATATCTTACGTCTGTTATTCTAAACCCAGTAACCCTTAATCATAAACCAATACTAAATATATTATAACATTTTGGCGCCCCCACAGCAGCTTATTATAACAATATGATTGCCACTCGGGGCACTGGTGTATAGCGTATAGGAAGGAACTCATGGACTACCCTGACGTCACGAACATTCGGTGGGGCACCGCAGAGGCTTTGTCTTCTGGATGGTGTTGACAGAGTGATGGTAATTTTTACTGTTACCATACAGGGTATGGTCAAGTATTGTAATCGCGCATGAATAAAGTGGTTTTTTCCTTCTTTTTTTCTCGAAATATCTCAAAAATGACTGAAACTATTTTGATTAAAAAAATTGAGCGAAACCAAGGCATTTCGGTCTACGAAAAAGCCCTAATAATGAACATCGAAAAATTATATTTTTCGAGATAATAATTGTTTTGTCAAAATGTCTGTTAGTTAGTTAGTCTGTCCGGTTGGGTGTCCGTTAGTCTGTGCGTTACCAGATTTTTTGTGCACGAGCTAGCTCGAAAACTAGTGTGAATATCGGAAACCAAATTTCACACGTAGTTTTGGTTCATTGAGATTAAGAGCTGATTAGATTTTGGTGCATATCGACCCAAAATTAAGGAGTGGAGGGGGGGGGGGTTAAAAATTAAAAATCTAGGCTATTTGAGCAAACTCAACCAAATTTTGTATACATAATCAGTGCGAGCCCAGAAGTATAAAAATGCAAAAACTAACCGCCCAAAATTGGTGGGAGGAGGAGGGGTGTAGTGTCAAAAAATGAAAATATAGGCTCTTGTACCAAACTCAACCAAATTTTGTATACATAATCAGTGGGTACACAGTAATCTAAAAATGCAAAAACTACCCCCCCCTTACATGATTATAAATAATATTATTAAATATAAGTGATGGGCCAGGTTGTATGGTAAAGTCAAGTGGATGGCCACATCAGAACACGTCAGCTTATTTCTTTACCGTTAGAACTACAGATTAAAAATTTAATGTTGATATTATTATCATTAACATTTTTAAAATATAAACGATTAATGTTAAAAATTATGTAATTTTTTTGAATCCCGCAATGGAGAAAGTTTGTTAATTGTTAAAACACAAAAAAAAGAATTGAATTATCAATTCGTATTACCTTAAGATAAAACGATTAAAAAAATATTTATTTTATTATCTTTAAGAAAATTCCTATAAAAATAATAAAGAATCATCCCAAAACCTTCTGATAGATGTGTAAGTAGTATTATAATAAATATAAAATATCTTAAAAAAATAATTATTTAAAATTAAGTAATGGAGAGGGATTCAGCCAATGGGTAGCCTCTGCTGATTAAAAACTCCCAATTATGGAAAACGTTTTGGCTTTAATTAAATAATGCCATCAATTGTGTCGCTAATACTCTCTTAGGAACTGATGATGGCATTATTTAATTAAAGCCGAAACGTTTTCCATAATTGGGAGTTTTTATTCAGTAGAGGCTACCCATTGGCTGAATCCCTCTCCATTACTGAATTATATACATATACAGCCATCAAAATTGTATTAATTATTTAAAATTTTTGTACTATAAAAATAAATAAAGTTTAGGAATGCGGTGTTGGTTTATAGTGAAGCATATACCCAGGAATTATTTAACGGATTATAGTGGTGCTCACAAAGTGGAAATAAAATTAAAGAAATCTTTAAATTATTTTGGAGATTTTCATATTCCATGACTCGAAGGGTTCATAGCCCGAAATATTATAGAGATAAATAAAAATCTCCAAAATAATTTAAAGATTTTTAAATTTTTTTAATTTTATTTCACTTTGTGAAACACCCCATAATCCGCTAAATAATCCTGTGTATAAAAAGAAAGCTTAATTCCGAAAAATAAAAAAAGAGATTTTTTAAATTAAAAAAAAAATTACAAAAAATTACAAATGGCTATGTTTGAAAAATTAATGATTTTTCGGAAAAACTGAAAAAAATTCACAGAATATGACTTTCAAAATTTTTTTTGTATTTTTCTGAAAAGTATGTATAAAAATGAAGAATTTGAAAAACTGTCTCATTGAGTGAATTTTTGAAAAATTTATTAGCATTTTGAAAAAATAAACTGATGTGGCCATCCATATGACTTTACCATACAGCTGGCCTCTCTTAATATTTAATATTTAATAAAATCATTTATAATCATTTAGGGATGAGGGTCAAAAAATAAAAATTTAGGCCTTTGAACCAAACTCAACTAAATTTTCTATGCGCATAGAAAATTTGATTGAGTTTGGTCCAATGACCTAGATTTTCATTTTTGACCCTCCCTCCATTTTGGGCGGTTACTTTTTGCATTTTTAGACTTCTATGGGCCCACAGATAATGTACCTATACATAATTTGGTTCAATTAGTCCAGACTGGTGAGAGAGACTATTATTTTATTATAAATATATCAGTTTTCTTCAATTTTTGTTTGGAAATATTTTTAGCCCCCCCCCCCCCCCACCATCTTTTTTCACTTTCAATTTCATATAGTGAGTTATTTTAATAAGGATTAACATATACAGTGCATATGCGAAATTTCGTACAAATCGATTAAAGGGTCTACACGTCTACAGCTTATATTGTTTTATTTTTTGGAACCCTCCCTCCCACCCCAATTTTGGCCCCAAGAAAGAAAAATAATATCGAGAGTAAGAAATATACTCCTAATTATGATAGAAAAATTATCTATATCTCAATATCAGTGGCGGACGGTGACATTTCAAACAGGGGATGCTGTCCAAAAAAATATAACCCTTCAATTTTTAAAATTATTATTATTATTTGATTTTTCTCTTTTTGTAAAATTCTTCGATAAACGCAGAGTTTTTCATTACTTTTTCAAATTTAACATTAGATACATTAGATTTTTTATTACACGGAATGAAAATAATCTTGACGTTTTTGAAATTTTAGGGATCTATACAGCATCTCCATGGACCGCACACCTCTGATCTATATCTATCTCTATACTATACTCAATAATAATCGGATTGCGGCGAATATTTGCTTACACACGTCGGGGCCCCTGTAGCCCGGGGCCCCGTATCATTGATAAGGCCGATACGGCGGTAGCTACGACCCTGCTAACAGCATAAGCAACAACTCTGTCAAATTTCAAATTATTTCATCAATTTTTATAGGAGTTATGAAAAAAAGTAACTGGTTAAAAAAATTACATATATTTTTCCATTTAAAACTTTGAGGCCCGTGTTAATGTCTAAATTAAGGGCTCAAATTGTACAGGGATTTCTTTTATATATTTGGTAGGTTCCTTCGGAAGGTATCTAGGGACTGTGAAACACAAATTTCAAAAATTATTGAAATAAGGGCCACCTTAAAGCCCCATATATAGTTTTCAACATATTTTAAAAATATAAATTATTTATTATCATTTTTATAAATTAATTAAAAAAGCACCCTTACTAAAATAACGGCGTAAACTCAAAAAATCTATAGAATTTATTTAAAAAGATTAATTTAATAAATTTGAAATAATAAAACATTTTTGTGATTATTATTATTTAGCGTGTGGCATACTAACAAGATGAGTCATTACAATTCAAAAAAATAAATACAATATAAAAAAAGATAAGAAAAAATATAGGAAATATAAAATATAAAACATTGGGATGTAAAGCTAGTTCGCCTCCTCGTGGTGCAACCGTGGATAACGCTAAATGAACTAGTACAAACTGGCACCCAGATAATCAGAAGATATCCTGGCTACATTGAAAACCAACACAAGATGATTTTTTTTGAGAAAAAAGGCTTTTAAATTCTGAGCTCCGTTTGGTCATCGTTATTAATGGTTTGGTTCTTAAAGAAAATATTTTCAGCACTTTTACGAAGTTAGCGCTGAATGATTATTGAATTCCAAAAATATAGAAAAATATTAGCTGATAATACATAAAAACGAGCTCTCCGGGCGGGCGGCGTCTCGGTCCAAAAATTTTATCCCTCTTAAAAAACCACACTCCAAATGTATACAAAACTCCCGAAAATACATAGTCTCTTAAAATTTTTGCCTCATTTTCGTCCCTGACACAGCTACAGAAATGAGGCTCTAGATATGAATCTGGAAGTATTTTTTCTCTATAATCTACAAGCATTGTGATATTTTTTGTGTGGAAATAGATTTATTTAAATAAGTGGGATCGTGTGAGGAGGAGAATTATATTATTTTATTTTTTTTAAATTTGGCATCGATAATCGATATAAGGCTCCAAATATTTAAAAGAGATCAGGTGTTGTTTGTATGACAGGCTTCTCCAGTATTGCCATGAGAAACTCGGGTATGCGTGTCTTAAGTCGTTCAATTTTGTAAAAATCAAAAAATAAGAATAACAAAATTTAGATTTTTAAAAAATTATAAAAAAGTGGCAAATTATTAAAAAATAAACAAAAATCAAATAAGATGTGATTAATTTCTTCTTCTGTGCGCAAAGAAAAGCGAATTGAATATTTAATTTTTGAGTGATAAGGGAGGGGGAGGAGGAATTATTATCAATATATTTAATGTTTCTTAATTTAAAATCAATTGGAGTCTTTCATTTCAAAATTCGAGTTCAAATTACAATTATATTTCAAATTTGCCACAAATATACCGACGACACCAGCGCCTGTCTGCAGCATTACGTTTGCGTTGCTGCAAATTAATATGGGCTATTATATATATAATAATATATAATAATAAAAATGTATAAATATTTCTTAGAATATGTCTAATGAACAGCTAGTTTCATCGCATCCATCCATCTATTTCCATAGACCAGTGGTTCCCAACCGGTGTTCTGTAAGCATTTCACAAGCATTCCGAGGATTTAGTAGCAAATCGGAAGTGAACGACCGTATTAGAACGGCCGAATATCAAAAAATTAAAATCATAAAATTTTCATAAAAATGCATTTATATAATATATATTATACAATTAGTACAAAAATTTGAGTCTTATTTTAGAAAAATAAGTGGATTTTTTTTCAAAATTCAACTCACTGACATATCACCAAATATATTAAAAAAAAAAAAAAAAAAACAATTTAAGGCCATATCTAAGATTTTAGTAGATAAATATGTTATATTGCATGTCAGAGGGTTTCGTCCCATTTTCTTTTCAAACTGAATGGAGCGAAAATAATTTGATGATGGCTTACATCGAGGGGTGATCCGCGATTGGAAGTAGGTGTACACCTGTTTGGAAGCATTTTAGAAGAACTGGAAATATTTAGAAGTACTTGGAAATATTTGGAAGTGCCTGCAAATATTTGAAAGTACTTGGAAATATTTGGAAGTACTTGGGAATCTTTGGAAGTACTTGGAAAAATTTGGAAGTACTTGGAAATATTTGGAATTACTTGGAAATATTTGGAAGTACGAGTGGAAGTAGGTGTACAGCATATTAGGTCGCGGTTCACCCCTCGGCTTACATGCCATTCCTCAACGACTGGACTCGCCTAGCTCTTACGCAGCTTTCTTTCTTCTGCGTGCAACTTGTTGCCTAAATACAGGCGCACCAACTTAAGACATCAAGTACATATTCTGACTATATTTTGAGGATTTTAAGTAGTACAGTTATTTATTTATATTTTATAATTCAATATTTTTCTTATACGTGAAAAAAATTGAATTAGTTAAAAAGCTCTAAATGAAAAAAATAATTCAAATTCAAGTTCGATTTCGGACAAGAGCTACAATATTCAATTATTTTTTCACTCGTGTTTGTAAAAGATAAAAGAATTGACTATTGGCTGATAAAATGAAATGAAAAATTATTACTCTTTACGCTGACAAATAGGTGAAGTTCTCCAGGCGGCCGAAATATTGAATTTACTCAAAATTTACTCAAAAATACTAAATAAGTATTTTTCTTATTCATATTATCTAATGTTTATACTGTCCAAGTTAAAAGAAGCTAAAGTTAAGCTATTTCGTCATTCAATGTACAACTCTTGTCAGCCTCGTTTACTGTAATGGAACCGGAAGCGACCAGCCAGTCGCCAATTACTCCACGGTTACATATTTCAGGACCTTATATGAATGCTTATGATGCTCTAATAAATTCAGGTAAGATATAAGTGTATCTGTAGTCGTTTCGACCCGAGCTGTTCAACAACCTTTGTAAACTTTTATATCTTGAACCTAGATTTGATTGCACCAATCACTTGATCACTGCCAGCTATTGTTTAATCTTTAATTATACAATGGTGCAATGTACCAAGAACCGGAAGCACTAAATGAAAAAAATCACCCTTTTTGGCCTCTGGCCGAGACCCCATGTAATTTTTGGCAAAACCGTCAAGTGCTGAAATTCAACCTGATTGAATACCTACAACAATTTGTGACTTTGTTTAAGACCATGGGTTCCGTAGTCTTTACCTGAAGGCCCTTTGGGTCGAGACAAATTCCAATACTTCGCAAGGGTGGCATTGTTTTGTATATTATGTTACATCCAAACATAGAAGAAATATGTAAAAAAACATCAGGCACAAGTTTCCCATGGAAGTTATTTAGGTAATTTTTTTGTCTCAAAAATGGCCTTAATAATATAACTATAAGTAGTGATTTTGAATATGACTGCCTAATTCTAATAAAATAACAAGACAAGCTTACATATTAATTTAAATAAGTGTTCAGCTAAAGAAAATTGCTCACAAAAGTGTTACGCACCCTAGAAAAAGTTTGGGACCACTGCCATAGACTAAATAAAAAAATCGCACTTTTTGGACTTTGGAGGAGATCCCGTCTAATTTTTGCAAAATCGTCAGTTCCTGAAATTCAAACTGAATTAATACTATAATTGTTGGCTTTGGTTGAGACCATGGGTTCAGTTTCAGTAGCCTTTGCCTGAGAACAGGCTCCAGATTTTTTTCTTTTTTTTTTGGGGGGGGGGGGAGTCATATACCAGGGGCTGCTGCGCCCGGAGAATTTTAGAATTATGAGCTTCAAAAGTAGTTTTTAGAGCCGGTTTTTAGCTTCTGAAAAATTAAAAACAAACATAAAAAGAGCGCATGAAGAAGGGGAAAAGGAACAGGGCTATCTATTTTATGAATAATATAATATACTTAGACTATAGTTTTTAATATGTTATTGAGCTATTAATAGGTTTTATTTTAGATGTTTGAGATATTTTGATGGTAAGAAATACTTACGTGTTAATTTATTTTGATCTGCTTCGCGGTGGTGTAATTCAGTGGAAATCTCTTTGTCTTAAATTCGCTATAATTATTTTACTGATTTTAACTTTGATACTTTACTTTACTTTAAGATTATATATATAGATATATAATAAAACAAAAAATAAAATAAATAAAAGAATGAATAATAAAAATAATTAATTATACTAAAAGGGTTGGATGGATATCGGGAACGGTAGGTGAGGGGATTTAAATACTAAGGGTAATGAATTAAATTTTTTAGGTTTTAACTCGATAAGAATGATAGAACAAGAATGATATAGATAAATGACAATTTATTACCGACGGAAAGAAAAAAATCAATATATTAAACAAATAAATATGATAAAAGTGGAAATATTTCAATGGCAATCAGAGTTACTCATATATCAATATTATAATCATTTAATATTCGCAGTGAGCGCAAAATCAAATCAGGAGCAGATAAAAGATGGACTTGGTAGCTTGCAACAATTGAGAAAACAAGATGAGATTACGTATATGTTTATCCCGTTGTCCAGTAGCAATTATAGTCCGTTTTCAAGATGACGTTGCGAGATGTGCCTGTTGTTCCCCGTCCGTGATCTTGGTTCCGTATTTTTGGAGTTGTGCTGGCACTTTCAAGTTTTTCTCTCGAATTATAGCGAAGAAATCGTCGGCGCGTTCGATTTATATGTAAAAGGCACCACCAAGATAACTATGCAGTGGTATTGATATCCATAGATATATTGTATAGGAGAGATATAATTGAAGGAAGTATATAAATAAATATATATATATATAATATATTTGAAATTTGTAACGTATAATGTGTAAGTTATAATGTATACTATATATCTATAATGTGTGATTTATAGTGTGTAATATATAATTTATAATGTGTAATGTGTGCGCTGTGTTCCTCCTTTTACGAGACAATTTCTCCTTCTTCCTTCCATACTCCTCGTCTGAGACCATGTGTTGTAATATTCTATCTTGATTGGTTATCTGATTTTATTCTCCTTTTTTGCATGTGATGGGGATGTTGTTCCAGGTATTTCTTTATGTCCCTGTATTCGCTCATTGACCTGCTCTGTTTAAATGTTAATCTATGCTAATTGCCATTTCTTTGAAACTTTTCCTTAAATACATACATTATATTGAATATAAATGAAAAAAATTAAATTTTACTAATAATAATATCAATTTGCTTTATTATGGATTAAAAAAATTATTAAATTAGAATTTTTTGAATTTAAATCTCTAAAAGAATCCCGCTTATGAATTTGTGTTTCTTTTTTTATATTTAATTTTCCATACAATGTAGGATACATTGTAAGTTCTACTAATTAAGTTCTTCGTATTTATATAGTAAGATTATAATAAAATTAGTCGTCATGTATATATTCGTATAAAATGATTGTTTGCATAGTAGAATAACAAATATTAATAAATTGGTTGCGAATTACGTTTATAAATTAAAAAAACTTCAACTTATTTTACTATTGTACATACGATACATGGAATTACTCAAATATCTAAGCAGATGTAAGTAAATAAAAAATCGGTTGTCTGTAAAGTCGGTTTACTGACGATAGTTGAACGTGACAACGTCATAAAGAAAATTAATTTCGAATTCCGCGGAGTAGATTCGCGAGCAAATCTACTAAACGGAATTTTTAACAAATTATAAAAATTTCGCTTTGTAAAAAATATCTTTGAATTTCTTAAAGATTAATTTAATTGATTTGATAATTTCTATATTTGTATAAATATACTTGAAAAACAAATTTATTTATAATTTGTTAAAAATTCCGTTTAGTAGATTTGCTCGCGAATCTACTCCGCGGAATTCGAAATTAATTTGTATCATCTCCTATGTAAAAATAGACTTGTATAAAGCGTCTGGAATCGGGGGAGTAATATATAAGAACTTGAGATGCCATGTCCATCTAGGTGGTCCGTGATGGGGTATCATGCAGGCTATACGCGGATTGATACCAGGTAACACCTGGATGGACCATATCTTTTCGCTCTCTTGGTTCAGGATGGAGAATCAGCTGGACCTCAATGGTTCTAATAAAACGGTAGTCCGGCTAAGTATTCTCAAAAATTTCGCTTTGTAAAAAATATCTTGTGAATTTCTTAAAGATTAATTTAATTGATGTCATAAGAAAATACTGGATGGAATGGTATTTTCTTATGACGTTGTCACGTTCAACTATCGTCAGTAAACCGACTTTACAGACAACCGATTTTTTATTTATTTATTAAACCAATGTTTTTTACACAATTCAAAAAATTAAGAATTAATTAAGTTATAAAACAAATAAAAAAATTTAAATATATATTATAGCAATACCAAAAATATAGTTTTTAAATCAGGTACGATTGTAAGAAAAAGTTGAAAAGATTAATTATATTTAATATCCTTGAAAATGGGTTAACTTGTTAAAAAATATTCTTTTCGATTTACTTTTGTCTACATAACTCTTTTTGTCATATAGTGTAATCTTATTTTAAAATAATATTTTGAAATACTTTTAATTAGTAATACTATATGGTTTTCCATTGGGAGATTATTTAAAATATGGTTATTTAATGAAGAGAAAATATTCGAGTGTGATTCATTAAAGTCCATCATTAAAGAATTAGTCAAATATATTTCATTGTATTTTTTCATAAATTTTCCTCCACTGTCATTTAACGCCTCTCTAATAATTGATTCGGCTTTCCTACACACACTTTTAATAAAAAACAAAAAATATATAAAGAAAATCAAACTTGTTTTTTATCACTGTTAATAATAAAAAGAACTGTCTTAAAGATGGATACTATTAACATACGTTCAGATGGGAAGAGAAGGTTTTGTGCCCTTCACACGATGGCGGCTGGAGGGGAAATGCCTGTCTTGACTGGAGACACCCCCACTCCTGCTTTTCTAGCCTAGCTGTTCCTCCTTAGCTCCTTGCTCGTTCCGCGCTCTCGCTTGCACTTCAAGCCTTAAATGGAACGCCTCAGATGAGTCATATTTTTTCGAGAGTGCAGCCGGCTTCATCGAATTATAAGACGTTGTCACGTCAAAAAAGTTAATTTTTTTTTAAGAAAAAAAGATGCTGTGGTCACGTACACAAAGACTTTACAATTATACAAAATAAAAACCATACAAATTCGTTCAAGATCTGGAATTTGTCACTGTGCAGCAACTGCAGCATGCATACATAAATCATTTTTAATTTATTATCATGGATATTTCAATAATTTATAAACACTTGTCATTGATTAGAATTTATTTTGAACTGATGATCAGTTAAAGATTTTTTTATTATATTTTATAGTCAAATCTCAATTTTTTTTTTTTTTTGAAAAAATGAAAAAGTAAAAAAAGTACAAAATTATATTTAATGAAAATTCATAATATATATAATTGATAAGAAAATATTTGAATGGGAACTAAATGATTTATGAAATTAGAATTATTTAAAAATATATGATGACGATCTGTAATAAATAAATTTATCAGACCTATATGTATATAAGCCTTCATCTTTTGAGGATCATAAATTAATAAAAATTAAAACCTCTGCCGACTTACCAAAAGCACCAACAGGCCGCCCCAACTCGAGAAAAATTTGGCTATTTCTCATTACTAGAGACCGGATTTTTATGCATTAAATAAAAACTGACAAAATATGCCATAAAATACGCAGTTAAAAATGCTGAAATATGCAAGTAATATGCAGAATACGGTGAAATATGCAAATATATGCAGTAAAAAATGGCAAAATAAATTTTTTTATGCACTAAAAAATTAAAATTAAAGACAAAAAGAGTATAATTTGAAGGAGTGCTATTAAAGAAATAAAATGATAAAGTAAGCTATAGACACCGAAATATGTGATTTTATTGCGTAAACAATTGCACAAAATTCTCATATTTTTTTTTAAAATTTATTTATTGTCACCGGGGACACAGCCCATTTAGACAACACATCGGTAAAGTGTTAGTAGTGTTAGTGAGGGAGCCGAGTTTTAGCCGTTCAAAATTTTATATGCTAGCAAAGCTCAGAACCCGGGCCTCCAGCTTGAAAATCGTCATCAACTAATAAAATAATGCAAATATTTGACCAGCTATAATCAGATCTCTACACTAATTTACACACACACACACGAACACTCAATGCCAAAAGGGCTATAGTTACCAAATACCGTTAAAAAAAGAAATAATTAACAAAGGATCTCAAAAATAATTAAAATTTGATTGTAATTGTGAATAATTTTATTTATGTTTTATATATATTTCTTCATTTTTTTCATTCTTTCTCCGAAAATTTACGTTTAAAAAATCTGTATTTTGCGCGAAATATACAATATTTGACAAAAAAATCCTTCAAATATGCAATTTTATGCAATATTACTCAAATATGCAAAAATATAAAGTATAAAATTTAACCCACAGTATCCTAGATGCATGAATCGTATAGATAATTGATCCCCAGGGTCGTATGTGGCGGAAAACAAAATATGCAATTGCACAGGAATCCGGTCTCTACTCATTACTGATTGAGATGACATGCCAATTAGCATTTACCAGTGAAATGATCTATGTATCAAGGATAAAAACGCATCTGAATTGCCGAAGCCTTTAACGGTGGAATACAGAAGCCTTAGAATACATTGATCCCTTCAAATCGAAGAGCACAGAGCAGAGACGATTATATATATAATAGCCCAGATTAATTTGCAACAACGCTAACTTAATGCTCCGACAGGGGTGCTGATGCCGTCGGCAAATTTGAAATATAATTGTATTTTGAACTCGAATTTTGAAATGAAAGACTCCAATTGATTTTAAATTAAGAAACATTAAATATATTGATAATTATTCCTCCCCCCCCCCACCACTCAAAAATAAAATATTCAATTCGCTTTTCTTTGTGCACAGAAGAAGAAATTAATCACATCTTATTTGATTTATATTTTATATAAATATTATTTGTTTATTTTTTAATAATTTGCCACTTTTTTATAATTTTTTAAAAATCTAAATTTTGTTATTCTTATTTTTTGATTTTTACAAAATTGAACGTCTTAAGACACGCATGCCCGAGTTTCTCATGGCAATACTGGAGCAGCCTGTCATACAAACAACACCTGATCTCTTTTAAATATTTGGAGCCTTATATCGATTATCGATCCCAAATTTAAAAAAATGATATAATATAATTCTCCTCCTCACACGATCCCACTTATTGAAACAAATCTATTTCCACACCAAAAATATCACAATGCTGAAGATTATAGAAAAAAAATACTTCCGGATTCATATCTAGAGCCTCATTTCTGTAGCTGTGTCAGGACGAAAATGAGGCGAAACTTTTAAGAGACTATGTATTTTCGGGAGTTTACAAGTATACATTTGGAGTG
The DNA here is from genome assembly GCA_024734495.1 of Forficula auricularia. NCBI lineage: Eukaryota > Metazoa > Arthropoda > Insecta > Dermaptera > Forficulidae > Forficula > Forficula auricularia. The sequence continues at coordinate 5,712,046 of JALMQS010000118.1, read as the reverse complement.
TGGTTTTTTTAAGAGAAATACAATTTTTGGACTGAGACGCCGCCCGCCAGGGCACTCAGCCCGGAGGGCCGAGTATCGAGGGCGTGCCGGAGACACGCACGAAAAGCTCGTAATATATAAAAATTAAAATATAATATAAGTCTTCTTTATTAACAACATTTAAGGAAATATGTGAGAAATAATTAACTACATTCTAAAATGAAAGCAACTATTTGTTCATTATATAATGTACTTATGAAAATTATATAATATATTGTAATTTAAGACTATTGAATTGAAAAAAATCATGATATCTGTTGCAGCCATGATCTTTTGATAAGATTAGTTAGATTTAATATCCCAGGTAAATATTTTGAACAAAACAAGGAATATGTTTGTTATAACTCTTACAAAATTAAAACTTTTATTTTTTTTGGAAAGCCATTTGGGGGGGGGGGGGTCGCGGCCCCCGATGATCCCCTACCCTCCCCTGGAGCCAACACTGCCTGAGAACCCTTGCGTTTGGGGCGATACTTTGTCTATGGATAAAGTAAAAAAAAAAAAAAAAAATGGGACCTACAAAAATTCTAGCCCTGTGGCCCACTTCACATGATGATCATAATAAAAATACATCCACTTTATTCTAAAACTTTCTCGCAAGAGCTTAACCTAATCTGTTAGTGCATGTTTTGAATCCCGTCAAAATCAATTTTTTTTGTTATATTAGATTTTATTAATATTCTTATCAGTGGCGTGCGGTCCATGGATGCTGTGAATGCAGCGCATCCCTAAAATTTCAAACATTTAGAATATTTTTCATAAATATATAAGGTCGACTTCAAAATTTCAGAAGGATCTTTAAGTTTTTAAATTATTATTTCAACTATTTCTATAAAAAACATTTTTTGTTTATAAAAGTATATTGGTTCTCGAAATGAATTGAAATTGTTGCATAGTTTCAAGGGACAATTAAAATGAATGATTTTTTCGAAAAGGGTGCGTTTAGTTTTAGTTTGAATTCCCTGTCTGGTATATCTTCCAGTTCAAACATTTCAAAGACAAGTCGTTACGAGAAAAATTGTTGTCGCTGAGGAACTATTAAAATAGTAATAATACAAAAAAGGAATAAATAAAGATGATTTAAGAATCTTTGGACTAATCCATTTCTAAGAACTCTCAATATATAAGATTGAAAATAACTAAGTGCTATAAAAAGTCATAGCTTGCTTATTGCAATAGAATTACGAGGAATTTAAGATTTTTTTATAGGACAGGATGATTCATTATGGAAGATGGTCGATTTCCATTTCAGAGATTGTGGAGTTGAAGTCACAAGAATTAATTTCTAACTCCTACCCTCACTCACACAAAGCAGTATCCGTTTGGGACGAAGGTCCCAAAATAAATTAAAAAAAAATCAAGTATTAAATTTGATAAATAACGTAAATGATGCCCTATTTGATGAAATTTGCAAAAAAAAAGTAAAGTTTAAAATAAAATTTCAAAAAAATGATGAGTACCCATGTGGAAATTTTGGAACGGTAGGAGATCATTCCGGCCATCATCCAATACCAGATTGATATCCGAAAGCAGTATCTGTCTGGTGTCAAAATGATCCTACCTATAAGTACTTTTTTTGCCAGCAACCCCTGGTTGAAAGGTCACCAACCCACTGATTCTTATATAGATTTTTTCAATATTAAATAATAATAATAAATTATAATTTGATATATTACTGAAAGTAGTACTTAAAACACAGCTAAAACTTCTTAAACTAGGTTTAAATAAGAATTTGCTAATCATCGTCAATTAAAATACGTATAAATATTATGTAGGGAATCCTCGGTGTGCGAGCCTGAATCGCCCTTGTCTAGGTTCTTTTCAACCATGTATGTATTCTGGACACATTCAGTTAAGGTCTTGAACATTTTTGCCCTGGAACTCTCCCCTTGTCTCCCCTTGACTGTCAACGACTTTAAAGAATGCTTAGTCTTTTTGAAAAAGGAAAACAAACACTTGTCAAATAATTGAAAAATCTGACAAACTTACAAGACATTTTAAAATGTGAAGCAGACTTTGAGTGACACGCTATTGAAAATATCATTATAAAAAATATATATATAAAATAAAAAATGTATTAAAAAAATCACTTCGTTTAGGAAGGTTACTTTAATGTTCCTGGAGTAGCAGAGTTGTTGATTCATAAAGAGAAATCAAAGAGGTTGTCCTCTGCTTGATGCAAATAAACACATACACACGTATATATATATATATATATATTGTACACTTTGGCACCCCTACCGAGAATTATCCCTCTGCATAAGGGTAAAATTCTCGTTTAATAGGCATTTTTTAATTAATTTTTGGAATAATTGGGTGGTTTATTAAATAGTAATTTTATTTGTTAAAGGGTCGGGGAATAATTAGATAGTACCTGGAGCACCGAGTGACGCTCGGTAACTTTTTGCCTCTAAATAGCTTAAATTTCAAGTCTCTGCGACTTACCGAAAACGATATATGAATGATTAAAATATTTATTTGACGACACTCCAAATTTACACCCCCATGCTTTATTTCAATCGGATTAAAATCTATACACGACTAATAACTCATGACTAGAGACCGAATTCCTATGCAATTGCATATTTTGTTTGTCGCTGAGTACGACTCAGGGGATCAATTATTATCTATCTGAATCATTCATCTAGGATACCGTGGGTTAAATTTTTGCATACTTGAGAGATATTGCATAAAATTGCACATTTGAAGGATTTTTTGTCAAATATTGCCTATTTCGAGCCAAATATGGATTTTTTAAATGTAAATTTTCGGAGATAGAATGAAAAAAAAATGAAGAAATATATATATACTAGTATAAAGTTCCTTTAAATTTGCACCCATTACATCTGAGGATGTGGAGTCATCCTTTTCATTGTATAAATCAATTTTAAGTGAACGTAGACATAATAACCTGAAGATAATTTAGAAAAATACCTATAAACATAAATTATTCACAATTACAATCAAATTTTAATTATTTTTGTGATCCTTTGTTAATTAATTAATTATTTCTTTCTTTTTTTAATGGCCTTTGGGAACTATAGCCCATTTTTGCCATTGAGTGTTCGTGTGTTTGTGTGAAAGTCTGTGTAAATTAATCAAATTATAACCGGAAAAATATTTGGATTATTTTATTTGTTTATTATTTGTACGTCAATAAGAAAAGATTGTTAATATAAAAAAATAAAAGCAATATAATCGTGTCTGTAGAAATAAAACTACCCCCTCCCCGTATTTTTTTGATCACATTTTTTGAAACATTATTATAATTATTATGTTGATTTTATTCAAGAACACCTATTATTATATTTCATTGAGTTTAAAGATTTTTTAATATAGGTACTAAATATAATGAGAATTTTGTGAAATTTTTACTCAATAAAAGTATATATTTGACACTTGGTGTCTATAGCTTACTTTATCATTTTATTTCTTTTATAGCACTCCTTCAAAAATATAGTCTTTTTGTCTTCAATTTAAATTTATTTTGCCAATTTTTAATGCATATATTTGCATATTTCAGCGTATTCTGCATATTACTTGCATATTGTCAGCATTTTTAACTGCATATTTTGGCAGTTTTTACTGCATAAAAATCCGGTCTCTACTCATGACACTTGATATTACCAATTTAAAAAAAAAAATCGTTATGGCCGTTTTTGAGAAAATAAATAAACTGCAACGGATCGTTGCTAAACTTTATCCAAAGTCATTTCAAATATCAATATTTTTATTCCTTTATTATTAATCATATATCACTGCCTATTTGCGATCCATGTTTAAAATAAAATAATAAAGAATTAAAAAAAGTACTATCTTATTCTAGATCAAAGTACTTTAAAATATAATTTTACTAAAAACTTTATTTAACTTTTTGTATGGTCCCCAAGGTACTTAATTAGAATATTAAATTTCATCAAAATTGGTTAAGTCATTTTCAAGATATTTAGAAAAAACTAAAAAAGTACTGAAATAAAGTACTAATGTTTGCATGCCGATATGTACCAAAAACTAATCAGCGCTTCATTTTGTTAAAATAATGGTAGGTTTTCAATTTCATTTCAATCGGCTCAACGATGTGGAAAAAATCGTGGACGAAAAAAACGATAACATACATCCATCCATTCGCACGCACTTCCTGAAAAAATCGCACTTTTTGGCCTCTCGACGAGACTCCATGCAATTTTTGGAAAAACTGTCACGTGTTAAAATTCAACCTAATTGAATACTACAATTTGTGACTTTAATTGAGACCATGGGTTCCGTAGTCTTTAACTAAGGAGCTCCTGAAGTCGCGCTTTCCTCGAGACTCGATTATAATACTTTACCCATGCTTCGCATTGGATAAAGTAAAAAAAAATGAAAAGCCTTTCAAGTAAATTTCAAGTAAATACTTTAATATCCAATTATTTTAACATTATTCTCATTAAAATATTAAGAAAAAATTGAAAATTTAGGGGAGGGGGTGTAGGCTAAAACCAAACATTTACCTCTTGGCTACATATGTATTCTTTAATTAATTTGTATATGATTTCATTCAAAATAACCAAAAATACCTCCTGCGACCTTGATTGGCTCGGGCCTTATCAGTCCTCGCGCGGGTTCCCTCGCCCTGGCTCAAGCGATTCTTTCGCCGGCAGCCTAACGGGACGGATGGACGGACGCCTCCGGCTTAATCATCACTTCAGGTGATCTTAATTAGATCTTCGATTTAATTATTTAGTGATTTTTCTAAGTGAGCTTATATATAATGAGTGGTAGTTTTGTATACCGTTTCGCTTCTCTTCGATATCTTCTTCGGTGTTATCAATGGTAAGTTAGTCTTCTTAAATTCACTTAATTAAATTGAAAAGTTTTTGTTTTGCCAAGAGTAGCAGAGTTGTTGATTCACAAAGAGAAACAAAGAGGTTGTCCTCTGCTTGATGCAAATAAACATACACACATATATATCGAGATGATATATCTGTACATATATATATATTATTTATTTGTTTGAGACTATAGTTTCGAAGACTTGGTCTACATCATCAGTCTTTTTTTAATTATAAATGTTTTTCATGGAGTCAATATCGTATGGATATTGAAAATTTGGTGTTCAAACTATAATCTCAAACAAATAAATAATATATATATACAGATATATCATCATCGATATATATGTGTGTTTATTTGCATCAAGCAGAGGACAACCTCTTTTGTTTCTCTTTGTGTCACTTCATTAAACTTTTTTTAATATATTGGATTCCTTTATTCAGATTAACACAATAACCAGTAAAAATCTCGATCTTAATCTAAATTAAGTGTTCTTGACACGATTAAAAATACAAAGAAATAGAGGAAAAAGTAAAAGCTTTTTCAAGACTCGGTACGCTTGCTAAAAAGCCTCAACAAGTAATTTCTTTTATACATTTTTGTCTCAATTTTAATGAAGTCCAATTGAATATTCTCTCTGTATAACGAGTATCGTTTTGGTCCGAGTGCAAAAGGCCATTCCTAGAATAATAGAAATTAAAAAATTAATCTCTAATAGCATGAAACAGGTCTGAATTTGTATTTTTAAGGTTAGAACTTGTGTTTGGCATCCTCTCAATACACCTTATAGTATAGGAGCTAGCAACTGTCTATCTCTGACTAGTAGCATCATACTGGACTTTCTCGTTCTGATTCCTGTTTTAACAACTGAATTAGTGTCTGGCAAATTAATTTTAGGTTTTTTCACACTTAAATAACATAATATTAAAATTACAGAAGTAGTGAAATACTTAAAATTTTTAATTTTTAATCAATAAAAAATCGCGTCTGGGAGATCATTAGCAACGATAAAAATGTCTGGCAATAAGAGATGGATGTTTGTTAAACCTATCTAAAGATAAAATATTAAAAATTAGCCTTTTTAAAATTCTTTCAAAAGTTAGTATTATTACCTGTACAAATTGGATGCGCAGAAGTAAACGCAACCGCTACCGCCAGCCAGATAGCCCAGACCCTAACCGAAAGAGCAAAAGAAACGACATATCAAAAAATCAGCTGACCTGAAATTCTTGTTTTCCCGACGTTGCTAGCTCCCGGACTATTAGCTCTAAAGAAAAAGAGATCAGTCTATCCGCGCTCTTTTTGTATTTATTTTCATCGATCAGATTCTAATGAAAGAATCTCTCACCCGCACATTAAGGTAGTTGTTTCCCCATATGGGTTTTCTTAGGATTTTTTTGAAATTTAGATAGATTATTATTTAAATACTTCTGCATCGATTGGTGGCAAAACGAAATTTATCAACAATATAGTTCCGGAGATATTAAATTCCAAAAATAGAACTTTATCAAACTCTTATGCATTGACAAAGAGAAACAAAGAGGTTGTCCTCTGCTTGATGCAAATAAACATATACACATATATATCAAGATGATATATCTGTATATATATTATTTATTTGTTTGAGACTATAGTTTCGAAGACCTGGTCTTCATCATCAGTCTTTCTTCAATTATAAATGTTTTTCATGGAGTCAATATCATATGGATATTGAAAACTTGGTGTTCCTTCGTCACTGGAATGCTAGGAACTAACAAAGACATTCTCTCCGGGCTCACACTCAAATATAACCATATGTTTCCCTTTCTCCTTTCTCCTTAGAAAGGAGGAATTTTTTCCTTTTTTTTTTTTTTTTTTCCCTTTTATCTTTTTGTTAGCAAACATCTTAAGTAGATTACCATTGGATAATTCAATTTGATTGTTCAAACAGAGTTCTGAATTTCCATTGAATGACTTCAAAATTTCCAAAGATTCGATTGCGCCAATCAATTTTGGGTTCCTTTCTCCCTTTATCAATCTAATACCCTCTGGGAAGGAGTGATTGTTTGAATTTAAATGTTCTGCAAAAGAATCTTCGTACTTTTTATTTTACAATCTCTCATGTGTTCATTTAGTCGAACTTTCAGACCTCTCTCGGTCTTTTCCCACTACATTGCCTCGCAATCTTTGCATTTCCAAAACTATAAAACCCTTCTTTTTCTATATTTGGTAATTTGTCTCTTTCAATATCCATATGATATTGACTCCATGAAAAACATTTATAATTGAAGAAAGACTCGATGATGAAGACCAAGTCTTCGAAATCTATAGTCCTCAAGCAAATAAATAATATATACAGCAGATACATCATCTTGATATATATGTGTATATGTTTATTTGCATCAAGCAGAGGACAACCTCTTTGTTTCTCTTTGTGAATCAACAACTTCCCATACTCTCGGCAAAAACAAAAAAAAAAAAATTTTCTTATGCATTGCACTATACGGGATATCGGAAAGTTTACATACATATTTAATTATAATTAGAAACTCTTCTTACCATTGTTATAAAAAACTAAGCCAGCATTAAACAATAACTAATACATTTTTTAAGAAAATTTTAATTCATAGTTACAACACAGTTTCTGAGATTAAAAATGAAGTGCCTGGAGCCACCGACCAATGCACGGTAATCAAATTAAAAAAATACAAGTATATACAGTGACACACCCTCTGGACCCACCCCCCCCCGGGAAATAACGCACCTCTCCCTAACCACTGGACCCTCCAACCCCCCCCCCCCACCCCCGGATCCCCCACAACTGCACCCCCACATCCATCCTCAGCCCGCACCCAGTTTTTGCATTTCTAACTTTGTAGTGGTCCATATATTATGTGCATATTTGTTTACTCGTAACGCCAATTTGCCCACATTCGTTACATATTGATAAACATTATAAAAATAAATAGGAAAATACTAATAAAAAAATTAATCGTATAGGATCTGAAATAAAAGCATAAAATTAAATAAGATTTGTTTCCAAGTTATATATATATAAAAAAACACTTCAACCACTTTATTTGTAAACACACCTGTTTTGTTTATGAATCTACCTGTAATGTTATGATTTTGACACCTGTTAATTTTTTTTTGGCTTTTTCGGCCTTTCTAGCCATAAGCCAATTTAAGATACTAATTATTTTTTATTAAATTTGTCTCAAACCCCCCCCGGGGTCAGGCCTAGCCAGGATGCCTCGAGTCGGATTCGAACCCGGGTCCACTTGGTTGAGAGGCTGACATGCTAAACCTAGTAGGAAGAAACAATTTCTCGAGAGGTCCCGAGGAACGAAAACAGAGAAGTAGAGTTTTTTTTTAATTAAAGCAAATTATAATTTTTTTCTTGATATTCTAAAAATTTCTGGACCTCTCCCTAAAAGCAATTTAAACTTGAGCCTAGCTAGTATCATAATAACAAAGCACGACCACTTTTATTTCTTTGTGAACTGCACACAGAGCTGACCACACCCAAGGAGTTTGTAATCAACCAGGTGGTGACGTAATTCATCAACGCTGAAGAGGATCAAAAATAGTCCACGACCTCTTAATCAGATGCTTGAAAGAGCGAAGACGTCGGATCCGACCTGCAAGTCAAAAGTTAACCTTAACTCCAATTCTTTTATAAACTACAGTTACATAATTAATAATTGAATATTTAAAAACTTTAGTTAATAATGAATCTTTCTAATTCAATAGTCATTCTGTTAACTAAATTCTTTGTTATAAACTGGTTGAAATTCAATTTTGAAGTCATTTAAATAATTTAATTAGTAAGTATATATATATATATATATATATATTAATTTTTTATAATTAAATTTATAACTTATTTTCATTTTATTATATTTATTTTTGCACTTATATATATTCGATTTTTGTCCAATTTATAATCTTTCCTTTTCATTTATTTTTGTTATTTGTGAATAAAATTTTAATTTAAAATATATATTGTCTTCATTCAACCATGTAACCTATTCTAACCGTGTAATACCAAGCTTTGACTTTAATATTTGATTACAGTAAAATCAGATCTCTCCAGCGACCTATTTATAAATTTGTGCACTCTTTTCGAGTAGCCAACACCCCCATAAATACCCAGAGGCGCAGCCACAGGGGGAGGGGGGGGGGTGGTTCATAGGAGCTCATAGGATGAGTAACGGCAACGACAATCCGTTTCTTATGGTAAACTAACCGTAATTAAATATATTTCATTTGTTTAATCAAGAATTATGTTTTTGAAGTACCTTTTTAGTCCAGTTAAATTGTTCTCTAAAGAGCCCCCCGCGGGAAAGTTTTAGGGTAGTTTTGATTTCTTGGTCCTATATGTTTTTTGGTGTGCTGAATCTGAATCTGAGGTTTGATAACAAAATTTCGTACGGAACATTGTCAAAAATGCAAAAAAGTAAAAAATTTCATTTTTTGCCCGTTTTTAGCTTATAATTCCAAAACTATTAACTTTTCGTAAATAACCTCGCTTTTCAAAATAAAAGTTCGCAAAATCTCCTGCAAATTTCATTTTTTAGGTTTTTTCTCCGACCAACTATACGGGCTCAAGCGCTAGTTGGAAATTGGCGTATTTTTTCTGTTTCAGCATATCCCAAAAACTCGCACTTTTTTCGATTTTTTCCCATTTTGACCATGAAGGAGCACGTTTTCGACAAAGACCACTCTATACATTTTTAAACTATAATAGATTAAATTTGCTACAATTCAAACAAAGTTTCATCTTAATTGGATAATGGTAACCCGTGCCGCAATGAGGTTGAAGTTTTGAAAAACTGTAATTTTTTGCAAAAAATCATCGCAGTTTTTCCTTCATAAAATGAAAACCACTCATCCTAGAAACTTGTGATTCCTGTCTCATTCGCTAGAAAATTTTGTTGACTTGAACGTTTACTTTGACCACTTTTTTGTTAAAACTCTTAGATTTATAGGTATCTAGGATTTTCATGACAAGATATGATCCGAATTCTCAAAAGTGTCATGGAAAATGCTGAATATCTATAAATTTAAGAGTTTTATCAAAAAAGGTGGTCCAAGTACGAATGGTTGGTCGGAGAAAAAACCTAAATGATGAAAATTTGTAGGTAATTTTATGCAATTTCATTTTGAATAGGAAGGTTATTTACGAAAAAATTGATAGTTTTCGAATTATAAGTAAAAAAACCGCCAAAAATGAGATTTTTAGAATTTTTTTGCATTTTTGACAATGTTCCGTCTCGAAATTTTCCAGATTCGGATTCAGCACACCCAAAAACATAAAGGGTCGAAGAAATTACAACTACCCTAAAACATTCCGGTGAAAACACAATTTAACTGGACTATTTGTTTTAATAAAAAACAAACTCTCACTAAATATTTTATTTTGTGAATTGACTCCCGCATGAAAATTTTCTGGCTTCTTCTTGCCTAGCCAGGGGGCACGCCCCCTGGACCCCCAAACCACGAACCCCACCCTCACACTCCACTCCCACCCACCAAATTTGGTTGAGTTTGCTCCAAGGGCAAGAATTTACATATTTTTCACCCTCCCCATCTTTTGGGTGGTTTTTTGGGAGAATATTTTAAACAAAAGTTGTCAGAAATCACATCCCCTACAACTTTGCTCATTATAAAATTTGCCGAAGAGTTAATAGTTTAGGAGTTATTTGATAATTTTCATTCGTACGCCCCCCAGACTCCTTTTGGGGTCAAAATATCAAAACGTTATATAGCTAAAAACGTAAGTTAGAAGACATCTGATACAAATATGAAATTTCATAATAATCCCTTCAACCGTTTTTACGTGAATCGTGAGCAACTTTTCGCGGAAACCACGGAAAAATACAGACATACATATATACAGGAATTTTGTTGAGGGTGTTTTCGGTCATAACTTTGCTTGAAACGTGTGCAACCAAAATTTGGCGTAATTTGGTGGAATGTACAAACAAAACCTTAATTATATATATATGTAAATTTGAAATTAACGCCAAAATGACAAAGCACGGAACGCCCTCAGAAGGAGACGAGAAGAATCAAATATCTAACCTTAACATGTCTTTTTGATATCATTTTATAATATAGCATTATATAGAGTCTTATAAGAATTTAATATTATAATAGAAATAATTGTAACACTGTAAATATATTATTATTCTAAATTATATTTAGAATAAATAAAGGACATTGAATTTTGATTCTTCTTTATAGGTAATTAATCATGTTCATTCAAACAATATTGTATTATATATGTAAATAATATTTCTGAAAATATATTCTTCTTTATAGCTGAATCAATCTTTAATTACCTTCAAAACCCCACGGGGAAGAATAAACTTTATTACAAATCAAAATTCACTCCTGCAAGATGACAACAAGGGTTATAATCCATGTGAAGAAAATTCAACAGGATGGCATTTCGGTTTATTCTATCAAAGCAGCGGAGGACCAAACAACTTATAAATTTCCTAAAGAATTCAGAGATGAAAAATCGCATCAAGAAATATTAGCCTTAAGTGCATCTAAAGCAGCAATCAAAGGTATGTCAAAATCTGGAAACTTTAGAAACATAAAATTAACATGGACGCCTAGAGATAAAATCATTATACATGGATAAAGATGAAAACTTCATTTTCAAAGGCTGTTTATTGGAAGAAGTAAATAATGAATCCATTAACACGCCCAAAAATATGAAATAGAAGTCGATGAAAATATTAATGCACTACATAACATAGAAAAAAAGTTTAATTTAGAAATATTCTATGGCAGAGATCAGGATGCAAGTGAATGGATAAATTCGTTTGAAAAAGAATGTATTAGAAACAATATAATAAATCATAGATTAAAAATACAAGCGTTAAAATATTTCTTAAATGGAACGCCTAAAAATTGGTACGACCTAAATATAAAAAAATTGTGAGCATGATGCATGGCCAGAATGGGTTAGTTCATTTTTACTAGTTTTTACAAAAAGAGGATGGTCTCAAATAAGATACGCCTATAAATATGAACATATAAACGGCTCATTTGTAGACTATGCAATAAAAAAGAAAAATTGCTAATTGATGCTGATTTCGAAAATGCCAGAAAAAACAAGAATAAATCATATAGTAATTGGATTACCAATTAAGATTCAAAACCAATTGGAAAGATTAGAAATAAAAAGAACAGATTACTTAATAAGCTTTTTACAGAAATTAGATTCAGAGAATTCCTATATTAATAAAACAAATATAAAAGAAAACTCACATGCTTTAGAAAAAAGAAAAGAGTGATTATAAGCAAATAGAAAAAAACCTTGCTTCAAATGCGAAAAATTAAGGAAAGCCAAATAGATATCACCCAATAAATATGCTTTAATAAAAAGATATGCTGAAATTGCAGAAACATTATTAAATGAAAATATTATCGAAAATAAAACTGAAAGTGGAGAAGAAAAAAACTAAATAGGCCCCACAGATTTATACCATTAATAAATTTAAAAATTAAAATAGGCAAAAATAAAGAAGTCAAGGCGGTCTATGATACTGGATCAAATATATCCTGGCAAACAGTAAATTAATTAGATGAACTAAAGAAAAATATAGAAAAAGGATAAATTTTTTCCAAAAACTCTAAACAGGTATAAATCATGTGAATGGGCAAACAAAATTAGAATTACGAATAGGTAATATAACAGATTCATTAAATGTATATGTAATTAAGAATGATAATTTTTCGTATGATTTATTATTGGGGCTAGATGCCATTAAAAAATTCAAGTTAATACAAGACGAGAATTTACAAATATTACAAAAAAACGTCTCTAAGAATAATAAAATTACATTAAATAAAGAGATGATAGAATAAAAAGTTAGATAAAAACTTAAATAAAAAAAGAAAATGAGATAGTTTTATACATAAACAATGAAAATAGTAAAAAGAAAGATAAAGATACTGATATCATATATTGGGAAAACTGCAGCAATAAAATAGAGAAAGACTATGAATTGTGTAATATGTACTTTAACGAATACATAGAATTAAAAGAATATGAAACTTATTTGAATCATTTAAATAAAGATAATAGAAAAAAGATTATGAATATATTAGAAAAGAATAAATCAGCATTTGCCAAAAGATAAATATGATGTCGGAAGAGTAAAAAATGCAGAAGCTAAAATAAGATTAAAAGAATATAAATACGTATACAAAAACCTTATAGGTGTTCAATTTCTGACCAAAAAGAAATTGATGCTCAAGTAGAAAAACTTTTACGATCGTCATTAATTGAGGAATCAAGTTCGCAGCATTGCGGCGCCTCGTCACCATGGTTTTCAAAAAGGATGAAGGGTAGTAAACCCGCGTTTTTGTTGTTGACTATCGAGGTACAAACTCCTTATTGGTGCCAGAAATACATCCTTTCACGTATAGAAGATATTATTGTCAAAGCCAGGGAGACTGTAACTGGTTCTCAGCGTTTGACATAAATTCTGCGATTTTGGTCAATTCTGATCAGGGATAAAGACAAGGAAAAGCTTGGTTCTTATTACTCAAAGCAGCACACTACCAATGGAATGTTTTGCCGTTTGGACTAAAATTGTCAGTAGTGTTTTTCAAAGGATACTGGCAAATTGTATTAGGAGAAACAACCTGAGTAACTTTTGTATAAATTATATAGATGATATCCTGGTATTCTCAGAAACATTTGAAGAACACCTAAGGCATATTCAACTGATAATTGAAACAATGAAGAGAGAAGGTTTTAAATTGAAATTATCTAAATGCAATTTGGCAAAGAATTCAGTAAAATACCACAGGAGCATATTATTGAAAGAAGCAAAGTAAGACCATATAATGATAACTTACGGTCAATTAAAAGTTTGAACAACCAAAAAATAAAAGAATGTAAGACAATTTTTTAGGAAAAATAAACTTTTACCACAGATATATAGAAAATTCAGTGAAGTTGTTAGAGCCACTTCACCAGACTGCTTAGGAAGATACTAAAATTTGAATGGGACAACCTGTTGCCAAATAGAAGCTTTCGATGGAGGTCAAGGGGACTCCTTTGCACCAGTCCTATTCTATTGATTTATAATCCAGAAAAGGGAAGTCTTCATATATACAGATGCATCGGGAGAGGGGATTGGGGCTGTGTTAAAACAAGCAGACGATGAAGGATTTCTCACACCCAGTGGCCTACTTCTCGAAAAAGCTAAATCCCGACACAGAAAAACTTGAAGTATTTTTGGAATGTCTGGCCATTAAAGCCATTATTGTCTGGCAACTTTGGCTGCTCGATCGAAACTTCACTGTAATCACGGGCCACAAGCCGCTGGAAAGTCTGAAGGTAAAGGCCAGAACGGATGAACCATTGGGGGGACCTAATTTTCTATCTTTCACAATACTCGTTCAAAATCATATACGAGCCCGGAAAAACGAACCTAGAGGCGGATGCTCTATCAATCAGTGCTGGAAAGTTTTGAAAATGAAGAAGATGTACTAAAAGTAGTAAAAACATGGTTACAATGGAGGACATCGTAAATGATCAAATCCGAAATAAAATGAACTGGAAACTTCAAAGAATATTTAAGAAAGAACATAAAATGATATTCACGTGTACTGACTGTCAGAATCAAACAGGCTAAATGAAAGGCTAAATCAATCTATAACTAACAGATTAGAGTGAAGATAAACAGTGAGAAGAATAAAAAAGATCATGGGCAATAATAGCAGAGGAATGTATAAGAAGAATACAATAAAACAACACACTCCATAACAAGATTCCACCAGCATATCTGCTCTGAGGGAAAGATCAGGAGATCGTTCGGAAAGTCTGCAGGCAGAAGAAGCTTGAAGAAAACAGTAAAAGGCACTGGAAAACTCCATTAAAAATTTCGAGGTAAATGCAAAAAAGATTAAGCAAAAACAGAAAAGAACATACGTTTAGAAGAATGATTTAGTTTATATAGAAATGGGAAACAAGTTAAACAGAGAAAACTAGACAAAGTAAGGAGAGGTCCATACAAAATAATTCGAAAATTTCAAATTCCAGTTGCAAGTAAACCTGGCAAAAAAATTAAAAACGCCACACTATTTCATATCAAGAAATTGCTTCCTTATCTCCGCAGTGCGGAAGAAAATCTGGGGGGAGATGTAAATTTGAAATTAGCGCCAAAATGACGAAAGCACGGAACGCCCTCCAGAGAGGAGACGAGAAGAATCAAATATCTAACCTTAACATGTCTTTTTGATATCATTTTATAATATAGCATTATATAGAGTCTTATAAATTTAATAGTATAATAGAAATAATTGTAACACTGTAAATATATTATTATTCGTATATTTGGTGTAAAGGACATTAATTTTGATTCTTCTTTATAGGTAATTAATCAGGTTCATTCAAACAATATTGTATTGTATATGTAAATAATATTTCTGAAAGTATATTCTTCTTGAGTAGCTGAATCAATTCCTAATTACTCCTCAAAGCCCCACGGGGAAGAATAAACTTATTACATATATATATATATATATATATATATATATATATATATATATATATATATATATATACTAGCTGCAAGGCCCGCCTTCGGCAGCCTCTTGCCCCATGCAGAGGAAACGCCCTCTGGACCCCCCCCCCCCGCACCATAGCACCCGTGCCCAACCCCGCGCCCCACACTCCTCTCACCACCACCCCATTCCACCCCCGCGCACCCCATGCCCCTAACCCATGCCCACTCCCATTTCCACCCCGCACCCGCACTCCGCACCCAGTTTTTGCATTTCTAGCCTTCTAGTGACCCACAGATTATGTATACAAAATTTGGTTGAGTTTGGCCCAAGAGAAAGAATTTTCATTTTTTGACCCTCCCCCATTTTGGGTGGTTAGTTTTTTGCCATTTCTATCTTCTAGTGCCCAAGATTATGTATGCAAAATTTTGCTGAGTTTGCTCTAAGGGCAAGAATTTACATTTTTACCCCCCCCCCGGGTGGATTTTTGGGGAAATCTTTTTAAACAAAAGTTGTCAGAAATCACATCCACTACAACTTTGCTTATCATAAAATTTGCCGTAGGGTTAATAGTTTAGGAGTTATTTGATAATTTTCATTCGTACGCTCCCCCAAACCCCCTTTTTGAGGTCAAAATATCAAAACGTTATATAGCTAAAAACGTAAGTTAGAAGACATCTGATGTAAATATGAAATTTCATAATAATCCACTTCAGCCGTTTTTACGTGAATCGTGAGCAACTTTTCGGAAACAGACGGAAACATACAGACATACATACAGACAGACCGACCACAGACAAAGACAGGAATTTTGTTGAGGGTGTTTTCCTTCATAACTTTACTTGAAACGTGTGCAACCAAAATTTGGCGTGATTTGGACCAATGCACAGACAAAACCTTAATTTCATATATACCTAGATTATAGATAAATTCAAAATGAAGACATTTCTAGTTCAGATATTTCCAATATATTAAGAGATGATAAATTGACAAATAATATTCATCGAATGGAAAAGTACACATTTAAATAAAAATTAATAGCCATGTCAACATAATTCCAATATAAAATGCTACAAATGCTTTACCTCGCATTATCTTTATATACTGTATTTTTGTTGCGATAAATAATACATTTCTTTTTCTTAACTGTCTTATATTGTTATCCTTTTTTATTGTAAAAAAGCTGGTCTCTTTATATAATACTTAATATAATTGTTTCAGACTAGGAGAGATTAATTTCTTAATTTCTATTATTCTACTCATTTAAGAATTATTATATCTGGCTTTGTGATTTAAAACAATATATATTTAAGTTTATTATTAATTATTTATAAAGCCGTCTGAAGCGTAAATAAGTTTTCACTTTTTGTTATTTAATAAATGTGCCAATGAGTGATTCTTTCATTACGAGGAATCAGATCGAGGAAATTGACCAAAATTGGCGCAGATAGAATGATCTCTGTTCCTTTATAGCTAAAGGTATTGCAAAGATGTCAAATGCAAGCCCAGACATGTTTCAGACCAGGAGAGATTAATTTCTTAGTTTCATTTATTCTAGGAACAATATTTTGACACTAGGTGAAAATATTAATTCGAAATGAATATCAGATTTAGATATTTTTCATTTAAGAATTATATCTGGCTTTGTGATTTAACACGAATACTTTTAAAGCATCGGACCTCCATTTATCATTTAAAATCAAACCATTTCTTATGACAAACTAACCGTAATTAAATATATTTCATATGTTTAATCAATAATTATGTTTTTTACCTTATCCAATGCGAAGCATGGGGAAAGTCTTGTAATCGGTCTCGCGGCAAGCGCGACTTCAAAGGATCCTCAGGTAAAGACTACGGAACCCATGGACTCAATTAAGGTCACAAATTGAAGTATTCAATTAGATTGAATTTTAGCACGTGACGATTTTGCCAAAAATTACTTGGGATCTCGTCGAGAGGCCAAAAAGTGCGTGCGGGATGGATGGATGGATGTTAACGTTTTTTGGCACACGATTTTTCCACACCTTTGCACCGATTGAATTGAAATTGAAAACCTACGATTATTTTAACAAAATGAAGCGCTGATTAGTTTTTAGTACATATCGCTTAACAAACATTAGTACTTTATTTAAATACTTTTTTATTTTTTTTTAATATCTTGAAAATGACTTAACCAATTTTGATGAAATTTAATATCCTAATTAAGGACCTTGGGGACCACAAAAAGGTCAAATAAAGTTTTTAGTAAAATTATATTTTAAGGTACTTTACTCTAGAGTAAGATAGTACTTTTTTTAATTTTTATTTTAAATTACTTAAATTTATTCTTTTGATCATTTTAATATAGCTCATTTAACCTAACTTAAGTAAGAAGGGATAGGCTTCTCTCTGTGAAATGCTAAAAATTTGGGAGGAAATTTTATAAGTAACCATAGCAACTGCGTTGTTTTCTTATCCGTTACCATTGCTGAAGATATTGAGGAATCGGGTTAAAATCAAAAATAGCGATTGATTCTCATCTAGTACTTGAGGAATAACCATTATATATTGGATTTTTGACGTTTCGGTTTTTATTGATAACCATTGCTGAAGACATAGAGGAATCGAGTTAAAATCAAAAATAGCGAATGATTCTCATCTAGTACTTGAGGAATAACCATTCTATATTGGATTTTTGACGTTTCTGTTTTTATAGGTAACCATTGCGAAAGACAGAGGAATCGAGTTAAAATCAAAAATAGCGATTAATTCTCACCTAGTACTTGAAGAATAACCATTCTATATTGAATTTTTGACGTTTTGGTTTTTATTGGTAACCATTGCTGAAGACATAGGAATGTAGTTAAAATCAAAAATAGCGAATGATTCTCATCTAGTACTTGAGGAATAACGATTCTATATTGGATTTTTGACGCTTCTGTTTTTATAGGTAACCCTTGCTGAGGACAAAGAGGAATCGAGTTAAAATCAAAAATAGCGATTGATTCTCATCAAGTACTTGAGGAATAACCATTCTATATTGGATTTTTGACGTTTCTGTTTTTATAGGTAACCATTGCTGAAGACAGAGGAATCGAGTTAAAATCAAAAATAGCGATTAATTCTCACCTAGTACTTGAAGAATAACCATTCTATATTGAATTTTTGACGTTTTGGTTTTTATTGGTAACCATTGCTGAAGACATAGGAATGTAGTTAAAATCAAAAATAGCTAATGATTCTCATCTAGGACTTGAGGAATAACGATTTTATATTGAATTTTTGACGTTTCTGTTTTTATAGGTAACCCTTGCTGAGGACAAGAGGAATCGAGTTAAAATCAAAAATAGCGATTGATTCTCATCAAGTACTTGAGGAATAACCATTCTATATTTTTGAATTAAAGTGAACATGAACTGCTAATAGCAAGTGATATCTGATTAATAATAAAGGAATAAACATATTAATATTTCAAATGAATTTGGATAAAGTTTAGAAACGATCCGTTGAAGTTTATTTTTTTAATTTCTTGAAGTACCTTTTTATTCCAGTTATATTGTTCTCTAAAGAGCCCCTCTCGGTAAAGTTTCGGGGTAGTTTTGATTTCTTGATCCTATATGTTTTTTGGTGTGCTGAATCCGAATCTGAGGTTTGCTAACAAAATTTCGTGACGGAACATTGTCAAAAATCCAAAAAAAAGTAAAAAATCTAATTTTTGGTTGGTTTTGCTTATAACTCGAAAACTATCAACTTTTCATGGTTATTCCTCAACTGTTAAATGATAATCGATCATTATTTTTGAATTAAAGTGAACATGAACTGCTAATAGCAAGTGATATCTGATTAATAATAAAGGAATAAATATGTTAATATTATTCAAATGAATTTGGATAAAGTTTAGCAACGATCCTTTGCAGTTTATTTTTTTTAATTTCTTGAAGTACCTTTTTATTCCAGTTATATTGTTTCTCTAAAGAGCCCCTCTCGGGAAAGTTTTCGGGATAGTTTTGATTTCTTGATCCTATCCGAATCTGAGGTTTGCTAACAAAATTTCGTGACGGAACATTGTCAAAAATCCAAAGTAAAAAAATCTCATTTTTTGGTGGTTTTTTCTTATAACTCGAAAACTATCAACTTTTCATTTACTTGGACCACTTTTTGATAAAACGTTTAGATATATAGATTTTCTAGAGGAATCGGCTTAAAATCAAAAAAACCATCGAATCTTGTCTAATACTAGAGGAATAACCTTATTGTATTCCATTTTTGATGTTTTGACTATTAACGGCTACCTCTACTGAAAAAGTGGAAGAATCGACTTAAAATCAAAAAGACTAAATTCTTTTTGTTAAACAACTCAAGCTTGAGTTGTTTGCCATAAAAGAACTTAGTCTTTTTGATTTTAAGTCGATTCTTCCAGGTTTTCAGTAGAGGTTGCCATTAATAGTCAAAACATCAAAAATGGAATGCAATAAGGTTATTCCTCTAGTATTAGACAAGAATCGATCTTTATTTTTGATTTTAAGTCGATTCCTCCATGTCTTCAGCAATTGTTACCAATAATAATCGAAGCGTCAAAAATCTAATGTAGAATGGTTATTCCTCGACTGTTAAATGATAATCGATCATTATTTTTTAATTAAAGTGAACGTGAACTGCTAATAGCAAGTCTTATCTAATTAATAATAAAGGAATAAATATTATTACTATTTCAAATGAATTTGGATAAAGTTTAGCAAAGATCCGTTGCAGTTTATTTTTCTAATTTGTTGAAATACCTTTTTATTCCAGTTATATTGTTCTCTAAAGATCCCCTCTCGAGAAAGTTTCGGGGTAGTTTAGATTTCTTGATCCTATATGTTTTTTGGTGTGCTGAATCCGAATCTGAGGTTTGTCTAACAGAAATTCGTCACAAATCCAAAAATAAAAGTAATTGTTGTAGCTAATACTTGCATCAATTAAAGGACAACATCATATTGATTTCTTTATGAAGCATTCAGCTTTTGCGCACGATATTCCCGGATGTATTTTATATTTTATTTTGCAATAATAATGCTTATGTTTGTATCAAAAAATAATTTCAAGGACTGCTTAATGGATCAGTTAAGTTGAAAGGGTAGGTCAAAGAAAAAGAGGTTGAGAACCACTACTAAAAAAGATGGAATTTAATGGGAAAGGTGGAAGGGCTTTTCTGTTTGTCGCCTTTTGCTGTTGGGCCTCTGTTGACCAGTTGTTCGTGTCTTGAGCTTTGTTTTTTGAGCCGGTGGCTTGCCACTATTCCGGTGTTTCTCACGTCTGTTGCGCTTCGACCCCCGCCAGGAGGTGACTACGCGCGCGCGGGGTGGCTCGTTGAGTGCAACTCCACCACGACCGCGAGACCACTAGCCTTCCGCACCCCACACCCCACACATACATACACATGCACCCACTTTCTACTTACCTAATACCCCATTACACTTCGCAATTTAGTCAACGAGTATTTAACATTTTCGACACCAGCAATTAAAGCCAATCCCAAACAAATCCGCTCTCTTTTCCATTTCTAATCAATCATATAGATCCCAGCGATTCTCAAACTATGGGTCTCGAGGCCAATTTTAGTGGGTCGTGTGAGACACCCAGTTAAATAAATATAAGTATCTATGAAATTTGTCAGCAGTAAACATTTTTAAGAAATAACATTACGTTTTGGCAAACTCTAATAGCGTGTGTTTACTAAAGGGGTAAAATATGTATAATTTAGCTATAATTAATTATATAAAATATACAAAGAAAATTGGTGATATACCTTCATCAAATGCAACTGTAAAATAAATTAACACGTTCTGATGTGGCCATCACTTGACTTTATCATACAACTGGTCCCCTCTCTTATATTTAATATTTAATAAAAATAATTTATAATCATGTGGGGGTTAGTTTTTGCATTTTTAGTCTTCTAGAAGGGCCCACGGGTTATGTATACAAAATTTGGTTGAGTTTGGTTCATAGGGCTATATTTCTCATTATTTTTGCCCCCCCTCATTTTGGGTGGTTAGTTTTTGCATTTTTAGTTTTCTGGAGGTCCCACGGATTATGTATAAAAAATTTGCTATAGTTTGGTCCAAGGGCCAAGATTTTCATTTTTGTCCCCCCATTTTGGGTGGTTAGTTTTTGTATTTTTTAGTCTTCTGGGGCACACTGATTATGTATACAAAATTTGATTGAGTTTGCTACAAGGGTCAATATTTTCTTTGACCCCCTCAATTTTTAGACTTCTGGAGGCTCACGGATTATGTACCCTGCGAAATTTGGTTGAGTTTTCTCAAATGGCCTAAGATTTTTTTATTTTTAACCTCCCTCCACCCACCTTAATTTTGGGTCGATGTGCACCAAAATCTAATCAGCTCTTAATCTCAATGCACCAAAACTACATGTCAAATTTGATTTTGATATTCAAACTAGTTTTTTGAGCTAGCTCATCCACAAAACTTTTTTTGATATCATGAAATGCTCATGCCCCCCTCCTCCTCCCATAATAAAAAAAGTGTAATTATATTTATTATTTAACAAGTAAACCACAATACAAAATAAAATAAAAAAAGATCAAGTGAAATAAACACAAAAGGGTACTAATTAATTATTAATGTTGATGGGTGGTGCTGAATTTTCTCAATGAGACGAGAAATTCTTGGTCTTATGTTTGAAAGTGCGCAGCGTAGGTCACTCTTCACATCCAGCTTGTTCCGTTGTTTGGTCTTAATCGCCAGCAAACCAGAGAACCCTTTCTCGCACAAGTAGGTCGTCGAGAATGGTATCTAAAATTTCAAAGCCATTCCAGCGATCAAAGAGGATAGATAGTATAGCATTTTGTCCAAAAATAAGTAATGTTCTTTTCTATCTAGATATCAAGGAGCACTATGCGGTACATTGGAAAGCCAATCACCCGCAGAATTCAAAATTATATAATGCAGCTATCTACATTTTATGTTAATATAAGGAATTTTTTCCGAAATAAAATGCTCTCGCGCCCTCAGTTTGGGAAGCCCTGGCCTAAGGAAAACGACTCTTTTGACTATAGCTTGACGAAAGCACTTATGTTGTTAGCCTGGCCAATTTATTGACTTGCTGATTGATTTGAGTTTAATGGATCCATCGAAGAAGACCTACTTTTTGTAAATCCTTACCATCTAAAACAACTGGGAAGAAGATCTTCAAATGCACTAGATAGTTTTATAAATGACCAATGATATCGACTAGTCAAAATGTGTTGGTTTTGACGATCGATTGTGCACTGGGCTATGTTTAGCATCTACTCAGATTTAATCCCCAGAGTTATAAGTTATAAGGCAGTTGTCCCTTCAGCGCAGTGGACTCACTGCAGTCTTCTATCGAGAGGCCTTTTCAGTCAACGGCTTATATAAAAGCCAAAAGAAAAGGCTGGATGATGCTGTGAAAATGATCAATTACATAAAATCAAGGTCAAAAAGTCTCGACTCTTTAGTCCATTCTGTGCGGCGAACTGCTAAGCGAGCATAGCCATCTTCTTCTCCATTGTTAAGTTAGCTGATTACCAAAAGGAAAAATTCTCTACATAATGTTTGAGCTAAAGAGTGAACTCACAATATTTTTTATGGATGTAGATGGCGATACAAAATCATTATAACCACTTTTTTGGAACTTCTGGATAATGAAGAGTGCCTAAAGAGGCTAGTTTATTCAAATAACCTAAACTTAGCGTTACAAGATGAGAAGACATCCACAAATTTTACCTACAAGATGAAAGAGAAGGTGCAATGAAAAAAATTACAAGATAGGCAAGTTAAAAGGAACAAAAATGCTTTGACTTTTTTTACTATCAATTTACAACATAATGAATCAAAATACAGAAGAGACTAAAAAAAATCGGTTTGCAGAGGCGTCTTAATACATGAAATACTAGCACAATTTTTCACGTGGGACTCAAAAAAAAAAATAGTACGTCAAAATGGGTCAATCCTAATATAGTCCAGTGATAATACTATTTGTTTATGTAAAAATGAAAAATAACTATGAATAAACTCAAGCAACTATAAACTAATAAATTTAGCAAGCTAAGGCTAAAAATCCCTGCTAGGGTTTACTATTCTAGCTCAAACCCGTTCTCTGACAAAAACATTGTCAAATCACCAAAAGCTTCAAAACGTTAAAACCAAGCAGTGAAAAGTTTTTATGATTTTATTATTATTATTATTTTTTAATTTTCATCGAAGTCCTTTGAAAAAAAATTAACTACCTATATTATTAGTTTTGTAAATTTAGAAATATAGATTTTCCTTATAAAAATAATATAATACTAATTTATTTGTTGAAACGCCTGTTTGTTTTCTTGTGTCATTCCCATGGGGAAGCGAAAAAACTGTTTATTGCACTTTTTTGAACTAAACGTTCTTAAACTAGAAAATCCAAAAGCTTAGCAGTTAATTATTTTAGTAATAAAAATATTTTTTGACAAAATGAACTTTCTTACAATTTTTTCGTTTTTTATTTATCAAGAATTATTGGAATTAGTTTTATTTTTTAAATAAAATTGAGCACCCTCCTCTCCCAAAAATATTCTGATTACATCCCTACTGTTTTGGTCCATCTCCCATGTGTAGATTATATTTCATTTAGTTAATAAAGAACCAATAGACGTGTCTATTTGGAATTCTTTCGAATAATTATTTATCGAAATTCAAAGAAATTGATATGAAATAAATACATTTTTCCATTCCTTTCTTTTTAATGAAGGCTCAGTTGAATCAAGCAGCCATGGGCTTCTCGTTGGCCAGCCATCCAAAGGTAAGACAACCACATTTTGGTACTTTCTAGTTTCATAAAACATAATTTCTCTTGTCCTAACTG
>JALMQS010000118.1:5520415-5687730 GCA_024734495.1 Forficula auricularia | reverse complement strand
TGATGACCTCTTTTCAGAAATCCATTCATCATCAACAAGTAGTGTTGTTGTTGTTTATTAGACTAAGTGCTCTAATAGGCAGCGATTAGCTTTTAATCTCAATGTATTTGGCTAATGACTTATTAAATCAGACATTACATTCAAATAGGCATAGGGAAAATCGAAAAAAAAAACCAGCTAAATACTTACTGTGAAACACTACAAAAATACTTTAAATTAAAATTCAACTCTTATTAAACGAGCAAAAATTGTATATATTTATATAGAATAGAATAGAATTTTTTTGCAACGAAATTTTCTCTGGAGAGAGACGGACTGGTAGAAATTTTAATTGAAAGTAATGGAAGGCGGCCCAGAGAGTAGGTTAATTAAGAAAAGAAGGAAAACATTTTTGTGTCTTTCTATGCCTTTTGTTACAAATGAAGAAAGTTTTTGAACACTACTGTGGAGAAGAAGGAAACATTTTATTTGTTTCATTCATTGACCCTTTGAAACCCTGAAGAAGGAGGGAAAAATCCTCCGAAACGTCGGTTTGAAAGGAAAGGAGGAAGGATTCCAATAAATTACACCTTATTTTATATGTGTTAATTTTTTCTTTCCTCACTACCTCTGGGCTGCCTTCCATTACTTTCAATAGAATAGAATATTTATTTGCAAAAAAATAAGTAAATACATTGTAGGTATATGTAAAAAAAAATTTAAACTAATTAAAGACAATAAAATAAATTAAATTTAACAATTATTGCAACACCCTCATTAAGCAAAGCTTGTGTGGAGGGGTGGTCCGACATCATAGCGTTGTTTGCCAGTTCCAATTTATATATATATATATATATATATGTAGGGGGCGGGGTTTCACCCCCTACGATTCATCCCGGACAGGCCTCCACTTGTAGAAGGCGCGGGTTTCACCCTCTTCGCTCATAGGGGTGAAAATAACAATAACACACTGATTCATTCTTTATATATATATTTATTTACAAAAAGGGGTTTATACAGATTCGTGTCTAGGGGTCGTCGTTAAACATCATAATACACATCGTTAATCAATACATCGTGTCATCTTAACTATGGCTCGTCCTCAACTATAAACTCAAATCGACAAGCATCTTAACCATCACTCGTTTCTCAACTGCACTCACTAACTTGCCGTTGCAACCAACATTTAGCAGCGCACATATACACTTACACACACACATGCATATAAGTGGGGTGAGGGTGTCGGCAGCTTACAGCCCTTGTCAACGACTGCCTCCCAGCTGAAACACGTACACCCACACACATGCATATGAGTGTCAGCCGGCCAGCTCTCTTAACACAAGCTGTCATAATAATATTTATTACATGCTTTTAGCCTGAACATAAAGATCTTCGGGACAATAACCGGCCAAGAAGAAAGAGAGCGACCTCCCACCATAAAATGGCAGGAAGACAGCCACACACATTTGCCAAACATGCGATCTCAAACAGAATTCACTTTTAAATTAAATGCTTAATTAATCAAATCCCACATATATAATATCTATGCACATCCATATAGCTTTTTATAAATAAATAAAATCCGAAACTTCCAAAAAATAAATCAATACTAAAGGCCTTCTTCCACATACCTCCTCAACCTTCTCCTAAACAAACCAGAGATTGGCAGCCCAGTGATGCTCGCTGGCAGTCCATTATAAACACGAGGACCCCTGAAAGCTGGATGACGTGCAGCTGCACTGGTATTAAATCTAGGCTCCTTAAGGCGTTTCCCAGATTGTCCTCGGGTTCCATGGACATGCCCCGGCGCCTCCGGGAATTCCCCAGGTCTAGTGTGTACAAAATTTATGAGGCACATATCACGGAGCTGGTCAAAATTCAAAACGTTGAATTCCTTGAAGATTAGCTCAGTGGGGTACCTTGCCGACCTACCTAAACAAATCTTTATTATTCTCTTCTGCATAAGTATCAGAGGCCTCAGGACAGAAATCCCGCAACCACCCCACCCAATAATCCCATATTCTAAGATCGACTGGACAAGCGCCAAGTATATTGTTCTCAACAAGTCCAAACGAACAACAATATATATTTGTATCTTAGTTCTATTTTGAAAACGGTTCTACCGATTTTGATGAAACCAACTCTGTTAACAAGTTTTGAGGATAGAGAAAACGATCTGGCTAGGTCTGGACCTCATCAAAATTCATCTTAATTGATTTTTCTTAATTAAAATAATTATTGGTAAATGAAAATCTCAATAAAAAAGTTTATTTACATTTCTTTCAATTATCTTTTTATTTATTAATTGGTTTTTTAATTTTAAAACTCACTTTATTATATATTAAAATTAGAAAAATTCAATTGATTATTTATAAATCGAGTTTTAAATCCCACAAAAAGTTAATAAAAATATTGTTGTGTTATTGAATTTTGTCAATTTAATTGATTAAAAAACTCGATAAACTGTTATTTAAATTTAAAATAATAGTATACGGAATTTATTTATTTACCTATAAGTATGTACATAATACTGGTGGTGTAGAACTGCGAGACAAAAAAGAGAATGGCAATTCCTTGGAGAGGCCTATGCCCGGAAGGACCTAGTTTCAAATAATTAATTTTCAATTACAAATTTTGTATATATTTATGATAATAAAAGGCTTTTTATTATTATTATTATTATTATTATTATTTTTTTTTACTTATGGGAAAGTGAGTTTGGCCCAGGATTTCAGGTGAAACATGATATTAGTTAATAGAGTAAAGGGTGTGTAGTTTCACAGGGAATGAAATAAAACTCAAAGAGAGGTTTATACAAACTCAATATATTTCGGATTATTAGTCCATCATACAGGAGTTTACAATTTGATACTGTATTAACTTGTGAACTCCTGATGATGAACATATATTGAAATATACTGGTTGTGTAAGCCTCTTTGAGTTTCTATTCACTCACTGTGAAACTACACACCGCTACTCTATTAATTAATATTATTATTATTATGTACATAATCTGTGTAGGCCATTAGAAAACTAGAAATGCAAAAACTTGGGGTGGGGATGGGTGGTGCAGTGGTGGGGGTCCAGGAGTAGGGCGAGATGCGGGGTTTCGGGGGCGGAGTTGGGGTGGACTGGGGGTGGAGATGAAGGTGTATGTGGGGATGCAGGAGATGGAGTGCAGTGGTGGGACGAGATGCGGGGTTTCGGGGGTGGGGTTCGGGGATGGGTGTCCAGGAATAACATATATCACTTTTAATTGAAACAAAAAGGTACCGTGCATCGCTCTGTGCACCAGGTACTGAATTTCTTAACGGCCGATTAAATTTTTTGGAGACTTTAATGCTAGGCCTTGTCGTAGAAAAA
Source organism: Forficula auricularia (assembly GCA_024734495.1). Classification (NCBI taxonomy): domain Eukaryota; kingdom Metazoa; phylum Arthropoda; class Insecta; order Dermaptera; family Forficulidae; genus Forficula; species Forficula auricularia. Next base: position 5,684,388 of record JALMQS010000118.1, on the reverse strand, counting down.
TCGGCGTATCATGATTTAATCTGAGGAAAATTTTCATTTATTTGTCTCCGAATGTCCTAATCCAACTAGAATAGAATTTTGTCGGGAATTCTGAGAGAAGGAGACAATAAAAGAGTGTGTCTTCTGCTGGAATTATAACTCTCACACTCTTTTATTGTCTCCACTCAATATATAAATTCTGCTACTCTCGGCAAAAACTTTCAATTTAATTCTGAGAGAATTTTTCCCTCCAAATCTTCAAGTCATTTAAGATATTCAGTTTATTTATTTTAAATCCTAATGCAAAAATAAATAATGCACAAAATGCATACAATTATTATAATTATTTATTTTTATTGTCATTGTATGCTCTAATACCTGGGGCTTATTATTATTATTTTATTATTACTATTTTATTCTGTTGTTTATTTGTTTATATATACCTAAACAAATAAACAAGTTTAAAATTTTAAACTAAATTCAAAAGAATTGTCATAGATAGACAGGTAAAGAAAAAAAGAAATCAACTTATGATTTTCCGTTAAATAATTCCGATAATTGCAATGCTATGATATGGTGAGTTAATTCAAATGGAAAAGAAAAATTTCCAAAAATATTTTCTATTATGATTTCTTCGAGATTGGTTGTTTGCCAAATCTCGGGAGACGACCTGGGATTTTCGTCACCTTGACAATGAACATCAGACAGACAGACAGACAGACACCGTGAGTGGGAGTGAGAGAGGAGGCGGAAGTGAAGATGTTCAGATGCTATGACGTTTCGTTTTGTTGTCTTCACGGCGACGCGACGTTTCGGTTGGCTGGCGTCGCGACGCCTGGCTGGCCAAATTGCCCTCGACCTCCTCCTCGCCACTGGCAACTGCCAAGCCAAAAAAAACAACCGCTAAACAACCGCTTCCTGAACAAGGAATCAACTTCATCTTCTTCTCATTGCCCATCGTTCGAACAAACAACAAATTCCGATCGGAATTCACAAAGAAACCCCCTCTCCTCCCTACCTATTCGAAATTGATCCTGTTTAAACTACGTAAGCTTAAGAAAAAATTCAAAAATATTTAATTTAATTTTTTGTTGATCTTTGGTAGTAAATATTCTCTATTGTATAGAACATATAGTACCTGACGGACCGAGCCTTCCTTGCTAATTTTTTGCTTTAATAAACAGCAATATATTTTAGGTTAAAAATAAAATAAAATGAGAGAGTCTTCTGTTTTTTAAATAAAATAATTTTTAATTATTTCTAGAGACTATAGTTTCGAAGGCATTGCCTTCATCATCAGTCTATCACAAATATTTCAAATTAGTTACAAATTAAGATTTATACATAGAAAATTTTGAAAAATATATAATGTCTTTTTCTTCATGTTTCCTCTTCCTCACTTCTCCTTCCTATTCTAATCTATTAAGAGGAAACATGAAGAAAAAGACATTATATATTTTTCAAAATTTTCTATGTATAAATCTTAATTTGTAACTAATTTGAAATATTTGTGATAGACTGATGATGAAGGCAATGCTTCAAACTATAGTCTCTAGAAATAATTAAAAATTATTTTATTTAAAAAACAGAAGACTCTCATTTTATTTTATTTTTAACCTAAAATAAAAACAATTCTGTTACCATCGACAGTGAAATCTTTTATTCAGCAATATATTATTATTAATATCTGCATTTTTAATTTTTAATTCAGATAAAAACTTTGAATAAACCACTTTTGCCAGTTCTGAAAAAATTTGTGTTTTCCTCATGCCGAAAAAAGGACATTATTAACCGGCACACCTAGTAAAAGATCACTTTAACATTTTCTAATTGAGAAATGTTTTTGTAAAAGTGTTGATGAATTTTTAAGAGGATTTTGGATGGTGGATTGGAGGAAACATCTAAACATCTGTCCGATTTATTTTTCTTGTTAACGTATCTGACCTATCCTATGCTATTTTTATGTGCCAATCTGTACCTTGGTCTAAAGGATAATAAATTGAAATTGAAATTGTATGTGTGAGGAGGATGTTGGTCTTTTTGGTATCGCCCCCAGGGGGCCTTTGCTCCGCTCGTCATTTGATACCGTTAATGAATTTCCATTTCACAAAGAATTCCAAATCTCCTTTCAATTTCTATTTCAACATTTTTTTCCATTATGAATTATCATCAATCGACCTCAATTTTTTTTTTGGTGGGGGCATTTTGAAGATCCAATCTAGTGGTTCTTATAATTTTGAAGTCGTGGCACACTTAATAATAAAATTGAACTCTAACGTTGACGAGAGACATTGTAAGTAATTTGTAAGCAACAATATGAAATTCCCTTTAATAAATACCAGGAGCGGACTAGCCATGTGGAAAATTCCCACTATACAATTTGTTACCTGATGTATAATCTTGAAAGGCTTTAGTTAATGAGCTGAAAATTGCCTCGCAAAAATCTTACAATGCACCAAATTTTAGCTTTTTACTTGAAAACTTTTCCTGAGAGTTAAATTAAATAAAACTTTTTCTTAACTATAATTTTTACTTTACCATACATGGTATGGTCAAGTATTGTAATCGTGCAAAAAAGTGTTTTTTTTCCTTCTTTTTTTCAAAATATCATAAAAACGGCTGAAACTATTTTGAATAAAAAAATTGAGCGAAACCATGGCATTTCGGTCTACAAATAAAGCTCTAATAAGTGAACATCGAAAAAATTATATTTTTCTAGATAATAATTGTTTTGTCAAAATGTCTGTTAGTCTGTTAGTCTGTGCGTTACCAAATTTTTGTGGACAAGCTTAGCTCAAAAACTAGTGGGAATATCGAAACCAAATTCCACACGTAGTTTTGGTGAATTGAGATTAAGACCTGATTAGATTTTGGTGCATATCGAACCAAAATTAAGGGGGGTGGAAGGGGGGTTAATAATTAAAAATCTAGGCCATTTGAGTAAACTCAACCAAATTTTGTATACATATTCAGTGGGACCCTAGAAGTCTAAAAATGCAAAAACTAACCGCCCGAAATTGGGAGGGGGGGGGGTCAAAAATGAAATTTAGGCCCTTGTACCAAACTCAACCAAATTTTGTATACATAATCAGTGGGCCCAGCGTAATCTAAAAATTCAAAAACTAACCTCCCAAAATGGGGGGGAGAGGTGGTGTAGGTCAAAAAATAAAAATACAGGCTCTTGTACCACACTCAACCAAATTTTGTATACATAATCAGTGGGCCCAGCGTAATCTAAAAATTCAAAAACTAACCTCCCAAAATGGGGGGATGGGGGGATGTAGGGTCAAAAAATAAAAATACAGGCTCTTGTACCACACTCAACCAAATTTTGTATACATAATCAGTGGGCCCAACGTAATCCTAAAAATTCAAAAACTAACCCCCCCCCCCCCTACATGATTATAAATAATTTTATTAAATATTAAATATAAGTGAGGGGTCAGGTTGTATGGTAAAGTCACGTGGACACATCAGAACACGTCAGCTTATTTATTCATACCGACTGCGCCATGTCATATAAGTTAGAAATAATAAGTACGATCTTGTTCAAGATAATGTTTATTAACGAGTCCACAATACAAAACTATTTTTTTCAAAATAACAACAAACAAATAATTAATAATAATTAAATATAAATATTATTACTACCGTCATTTTCCGAAAATAAGACATCCTCCGAAAATAAGCCCTATCGTGATTTTCGGAACTTTTTGTAAAATAAGACATCCCCCGAAAATAATCCCTAGTTAAAATAATGTGACAAAAAGAATTCGTTAAAATCTGCTGTTGATTTATTAAGTATAAGTAATAATATGTTTAGCTTTCCTAATAGGTACTCGTATTTCAGAGAAATGTTTGAAACAAAATATTCCGAGAAATTTACAGTTGGTTTCAAATTAATTCTTGGAATTTATCTTAAAAATACAACATTATATTAAATAAAAATATATAAATATACTTTTATTTTTGCCCTCCCTCGAAAATAAGCCCTAGCTCGTATTTTGGACCAAAAAAAGAATAAGACAGTGTCTTATTTTCGGAAAAAGACGGTATTAACTTTATCTTATCTATATTATATATAAAAGCCATTGTCAGACAGTACCTGTGGCGCAGCAAGTGAACATGTGGGAGAAAAAGCAACTAATATTCAATGACAGTTGTTAGATTGTCAAATTTTACAAATAAAACATATCTATTCTCTATATTATATATCTATAATATCTCTATATATTAATATATTCCTCTAATATAGCTTAGAATATTGGATTTACGGCGTGTCTCATTTGAAATTTTAGTAGACAAATTTATTAATTTTAAAATATATTATATATTAATATATATTTAATTTTTTGAAATAATTCATACCGCGAAAATTAATTTTTTTTTTAATTTAAGAAAAATATAAATCTTAAAATTTTAGTAGACAAATTAATTTTAAAATATATATATTTATATATTTAATTTATAATATAAGTTTTAATGAGATATGATTTAATGGGATAATGAGATTAATTCTTAATTTATTACTGCGCGGCTCATTTGAAATTTTAGTAGATAAATTAATTTTAAAATTATTATATATATTTAATTTAGAACACTTTTTAGATAAATTTAAATATTGAAATGTATTATTAAAAAAAGTCGAAAAATATTAGTGGACAATATATAAATCAAATTAGTATATAAATAATTTCGAGAGAAATGGTTGCATGCTCTAATAAAGTATTTATAAAGGATTTACTGATATTTTTTCATCTTTCTTTGATCAATATTCATTATTCAAAAAAATATTTTTTTCAAAACATATAATTACGGACAGCTAATAATCACATCTCGAGACGCTGCCCGCCAGGGCCACCACCCGGCGGAGGGCCGAGCGGTGCCGGGCGTGCCGTAGGCACGCCAGGTATTGCTCGTAACAGTATATTTCCCACAGCTGCATCAACTTCCATATAGCCCTGTATTTAACTAAGAAATCATTTCTGGGCACACCCTTTGAGAGCCACTAAACTAATCCTTGAACAGCCACCCCCACTCTATTTTCCTCAACGTTTCGAGTTCCATTCTAGATAAAGAAAAGGAAACTATGAAACAAAAGAGATTGGGTTCGAATTTGCATTGAATGACAGCCAAAAGGACACGGGGCGATGTATATATAATTTATAAGGGGCGGTGTTTGTGTGTGGTGTGAAGCAACCAAATTGGCGCTCTACATACATACATGAATGCTGAGGTAGAAGAAGAAGAAGACAAGACATTGGCTTGGAAGAAGTCAAAGAAGTAGGAAAACAAGGTGAATGAACTATACCTACCTGCCCAGAGAGGGAGAGAATACTAATAGAAATTGCGAGAGAGTGTTATGAATAGCATTGAATTTCCGCCATTAAGAAATACATAGGGACTCCTCCTTGGCTTCTATCTCTGCCAAACAAACCACTTGCCACTCTGCTAAAGCATTCATTATTATTAACGAGCTTCGGCACGCTCTCGAAGCTCGGCCCTCCGGGCTGGTGTCCTGGCGGGCGGCGTCTCGGTCCAAAAATTTTATTCCTCTTAAAAAACCACACTCCAAATGTATACCTGTAAACTCCCGAAAATACACACTCTCTTAAAAGTTTCGCCTCATTTTCGTCCTGACACAGCTACAGAAATGAGGCTCTAGATATGAATCTGGGAGTATTTTTTTTTCTATAATCTACAGCATTGTGATATTTTTTGTGTGGAAATATGTAGATTTGTTTAAATAAGTGGGATCGTGTGAGGAGGAGGAATTATATTATATCATTTTTTTTAAATTTGGGATCGATAATCGATATAAGGCTCCAAATATTTAAAAGAGATCAGGTGTTGTTTGTATGACAGGGTGCTTCCTCTAATATTGCCATGAGAAACTCATATGGGCATGCTGTCATAATATGTAAACACGCTAAATATTTCACACAAAGATTTAAATCTTTATTTGTGAAATTTCGCGGTCTAGTGATTTTAAATTTAAACACATAGCCATGTCATATAGTTTTAATAAATGTGAGTGAGTGTTTCGAATTTTGAATTTCTTCAAAATTCAAAGGGCAATCGAATGATTTTTTTTCCGAATTGAATATGAGAAGTTAATTTCGATGCGAACCGGTAGATAAAATTTTGAGAAAGCATCCCTGTTAAGTACATACAGTGTGTCAATTTTAAAACTTCCTACCCCTATTATCGCTAAACTGGCAAATTATTTCAAAAATCGCTGAGACACGTCAAATTTGTATTCGAGGGGAAGAATTTTGACGGATAAATTAGATCTCCCCTTTACCCACCTGCCCCCCAGAGCCACCCCCACCCCCCCAAAAAAAAATCTTAAAAAGAAAAGGGGATCGAGTGAGACATTATTTTGAAGGGCTTTTTATTCTCTACATTTTGGTGTGCCATATTTTAAATTTGAGTGCTACGTTGTCAAGTTAGGCGACTTTGAATATTGCAAAATTGAATTTTTGTTATTATTTGTGTGCTGCATTGAACTGATAAATTCTCATTAAAACGGGTTTTGACGGTGATACGTTGTTTTAATAAATCAATATTTACAGATAAAGTAGAAACCACAAACAAATTAGAACGCGTTTTTATTCTTGTACATTTATTTTGCAAATGATTAACAAAACAAAATTGAAAACAACAAAGTCAAAATAATTGAAAACACCAAAACTAAAGTAAACATAAAAAACAATAATTCAATTTTGTGACTTTGTTGTTTTCAATTTTGTTTTGTTAATCATTTACAAAATAAATGTACAAGAATAAAAACGCGTTCTAATTTGTTTGTGGTTTTCTACTTTATCTGTAAATATTGATTTATTAAAACAACGTACCACCGTCAAAACTTGTTTTAATGAGAATTTATCAGTTTAATGTAGCACACAAATAATAACAAAAATTCAATTTTGCAATATTAAAGAACGCAGTACTCAAATTTAAAAAATGGCACACCAAAATGTAAAGAATAAAAAGCCCTTCAAAATGATGTCTCACTTGACCCCCTTTCCTATTTAAGATTTTTTTTGGGGGGGGGGCTCAGGGGGAGGGGGTGAAGTGGGCGATCTAATTTATACGTCAAAAATAATTTTTAAGATAAAAATAAAACGACTTCAAAAAAATTAAATGCAACAAATAAAATCCACTAAAAGGTATAAAATAATTATTATCTTATTTAGTTACAACTAAACGACGAAATATTAACATGAAATTACTTTTGAAGTCGGTGCCAAACATATACATTTTATGAATCGCACTCGACGGATCTTACTTAGTACGTTTGGCGGGTACGCTCGCTTATAGGTATAGTTTGTTTGGCACCGACTTCAAAAAGTAATTTCATGTTAATATTTCGTCGTTTAGTTGTAACTAAATAAGATAATAATTATTTTATACATTTTTAGTGTTATTTTATTTGTTGCATTTAATTTTTTTGAAGTCGGTTTTATTTTTTCTTAAAAATTATTTTTATTTTCTCTTTTTAGTGATGTTATTAATAGTGACTTAATATATATTTTTTATTAAAGATTTTATTTATTATAATTTCGATTATTTGCTCATAAGAATTGGAGATTTACGTTATTTCGTCGTTGATCATCAGAACTTGATCAAATTAATATGGCACCATCCCTAAGATACCCTCTTTCCAATAAAAAAGAATCATCGAAATCGGTTCATAAACAAAGAAGTTAGGCCTGAACAAACCTAACAAAAAAGGTCTAATACCAATGAAAAAAAAACGGGACCAATCGGAAGCTAGACTGAACCCAATGCAAAAAAAATTCAAAATCGGTTCACAATTGGCGGAGATATGAGGTAACATAGACACAAAAAAAAAAAAAATCAGTCGAATAGAGAACCTCCTCTTTTTTTGAAGTCGTTTAAAAATTCTTCCTCCTCGAATAAAAATTTGACGTGTCTCAGCGATTTATGAAATAATTTGCCATTTTAGCGATACTAGGGGTGGGAAGTTTTCAAATTGACACACTGTATATATAACAAGGTTTTAAGCCGATGTTCTAAATCTTAAGTAGCTAAAGGTTGTCAAGGTTACTACTACAGGTATAATAGGTTGCGCGCTGTTATGTTGTAAGCATTAAAAAAGAACAAGAATAGAGATTAGTGTAGTAAGTCCCAAGTTCCAATTTCTCCATTTCCATGAATTGCTTGTCGGCTCGTCCCTCCTTGTTTTTCTTTTTCTTTCCTGCCCCCCCCCCCCCCCCCCCCTCTATCTATTCTATTCTACTTGAGACTTGAGTCCACTACAACTTTCACATCTTCATCGGAAGGATTTCAAATTGAGAAAAGTATGGCAAAAAGGAGAGAAGAGAGAGATTGGATGATTGGATGATTGATCATCGTCAATTCTCAAAAGAGAAGACAACTTTAAATCATACCTGTAGGTACTCATCATCTTTACGATTCTTCCCTAAGACCTAAGACATTGAAATTGATACGGACATTTTTTTTTATAAATTGTGTCATTTGAAATAATCAATATTTAGATTCTATTTTTTATTTTTACACCCTTTGAGGCACCATTTTTAACCGACTTCAAAAAGGAGGAGGTTCTCTATTCGACTGAATTTTTTTTTTTTTTGTGCCTATGTTACCTCATATCTCCGCCAATTGTGAACCGATTTTGAAAAAATTTTTGCATTGGGTCCAGTCTAGCTTCCGATTGGTCCCATTTTTTTCATAGGTATTAGACCTTTTTTATTAGGTTTGTTTAGACCTAACCTCTTTGTTTATAAACCGATTTCGATGGTTCTTTTTTATCCGAAAGGGGGTGTCTTAGGGATGGTGTCATATTAATTTGGTCAAGTTCTGATGATATCGATCACTATTAATAACATCACTAAAAAGAGAAAAATAAAAATAATTTTTAAGAAAAAAAATAAAAACCGACTTCAAAAAATTAAATGCAACAAATAAAATACACTAAAAGGTATAAAATAATTATTATCTTATTTAGTTACAACTAACCGACGAAATATTAACATGAAATTACTTTTTGAAGTCGGTGCCAAACATATACCTTTTATGAATCGCACTCCACGGATCTTACTTAGTACGTTTGGCGGGTAGCGCTCGCTTATAGGTATAGTTTGTTTGATACCGACTTCAAAAGTAATTTCATGTTAATATTTCGTCGTTTAGTTGTAACTAAATAAGATAATAATTATTTTATACCTTTTAGTGTATTTTATTTGTTGCATTTAATTTTTTGAAGTCGGTTTTTATTTTTCTTAAAAATTATTTACTTTACCATACAGGGTATGGTCAAGTATTGTAATCGTGCATGAAAAAAGTGTTGTTTTTTTGCTACTTTTTTTCGAAATATCTCAAAAACGGCTGAAATTACACTGAAGTGCAAAAAATCGAGCCACCAATAAAAACTTTATTAAATAGTAAATCATTTTTAATTTTTTTACAAGGAAACAAACATTATTGAAATTATTGTTTATTGCAAGTGTACTTGCCACTGGTTGGTGACTCAGCCCTTGATTAATTAGGTACACAATTTGAAATGCTTGAACTTCAGAAATATCCATTTTGTATATTTTATCTTTCTATCAATGCTCGATACTTAATTCAAAATTATTCAATTTATTGATATTTCAAAAGGAATTTGATCTTTTATTAAAACTTTATTTAAATGTAAAGTGATATTAAGAAAGTTGTGATATTTTGTAATTGTATCTTTTAATTTAATTTTACTTATTTTTTTTTATAAAATTCAAAAATTAACAACAATATTTATTGAATATGTTAGTTTAAGAGTCAATGGAACAAATTATATGAATATTTATAAAACATTTTAAAATAATTTGCTATTTAATAAAGTTTTTATTGGTGGCTCGATTTTTTTGCACCGTAGTGTATTTTGATTAAAAAAATTAGGCGAAACCATGGAATATCAGTCTACAAAAAAGCTCTAATAAGAAACATCGTCAATTCCGTCCCCTGTCCAATTTGTTCTTCAAACCTGTGTATTTACTTGAAAAATCTTCAGATATGACTGAAAAAAATATCACCTAAATAAAAAAAAAGTTGAATTAAGACTATATAATTTAATAAAGTTTTTTTAATTATTAAAAGTTTGTTAGAAAAAATTATTAAAATTGTCCAAAGACAGTGAGTCAATTCCGTCCCCAATATAGTTTTACTATTTAACTTGACTCTCGCCATCACTTCAGTGGTCAAGAGAGAAACAATTGGCAATTGGGGAGTTAGTGTGTTTATGGGAACCAGTGGTGTTAATTTTATTCATATGGTAACACAGAGAAATGGCTTCATAAAGGTAGTGATTAATTATGTCGTTCATAAGTGTCATTTCCGTCCCTGCGATAACAATTCATATAAAAATATTTATTTAAAAAAACTTTTAGTGTTCTTTTACTTTTAGTGAATTGTAACCAAAATTGTAGGTAACCTTCTATATTTTTAAGCAAGTCTCTGCCTATATTACCAAATCAAAATTCTCTAATGTCAATTCCGTCCACTTGATTGTCACACTTGAATGGGAAAAATCATAAAAAATTGAAAAATATTTTTTAATTCATGACTATTATTAGAAATTTGTCTATAGATAGTTTAGCCACAAATGTTGGCGTAGATAGGGAATTTTCCTAAGGGGGGGGGGGGCAGCCGTAGTACCGGCGCCAGGGTTGAGCGAGGTGTGGCGACCGCCCAACCAGCCAAAACTGCAATTTTTTGCAAAAAATCGCAGTTTTTCCTTCATAAAATGAAAACTACTGATCATAGAAACTTGGTTCTTATCTCATTCTGTAGGGAATCTTATTGACTTGAACGTTTACTTGGACCACTTTTTTTAAAAATTCTTAGATTTATAGATATCCAGCATTTTCCATGACGCTTTTTAGGATTCGGATCATATCCTGTCCGGAAAATGTAGGATATCTATAAATCAAAGAGTTTTAACAAAAAAGTGGTCCAAGTAAACGTTCAAGTCAATAAAATTTCCTACAGAATGAGATAAGAATCAAGTTTCTAGAATCAGTAGTTTTCATTTTATGAAGGAAAAACTGCGATTTTTTGCAAAAAATTGCATTTTTTCAAAATTTCAACCTCGTTGCGGCACTGGTTACCATTATTCAATTAATATGAAACTTTGTTTAAATTGTAGAAAATTTAATCTAGTTTAAAAATGTATAAAGTCGTATTTATTGAAAACGTTCTCCTTTATGGTCAAAATGGAAAAAAATCAAAAAAAATGCGAGTTTTCGGGATATTCAAAAGTGATCCTGGGGGCTGTTTTTTGGATTCCCATTAAAAATCGAACTACTAGACCAATTTTGGATTTCTTTTTTTAATCAACGCGAAAATTTGTGTTTTTAATTTACTATAGAACTATTATTTACAAAATTTGAACTGTTTTCGGGTTATAAGCGAAAAACTGGAAAAAGACCGAAAATTTCAAGGTTTTTCGACCACCAAAAGTTGTCCCCCAGACTTTCGAGGTCGCAAACTTAGATTTGGCATACCCACACCATACCAAACGATCCTAAAAAATCTTTTCTCGCAATTAATGCAAGCTAAAACCCCTTATTTATTGGCCTATCTGGGAAGATAATTTTTTTTTGAGATCTACATTTTTTAATCTGTTTTGATTTTTTAAGAATAAAATTAATTTAATACCATAAATAGTTAGTGAAATATTGAATCGATTTTTCTAAGAGGGGCAGTGCCCCCTTGTCCCCACCCCCTTAACTACGCGCATGACCATAAAACTATATTATTGATATTATTATTGGGATGCGATAAAGTTGTATTTTCAAAATTTTAGGTAAAAAAAATGCAAAATAAATTGGATTTACTCATATATTCAAAATAGATATAGACAAAATTTGTTGAGTTGGATTATATTTGGTTCTTTCTCAATTGTAAATTATTTGCATGAGTATACAATACATATAAGACAAGAAGACAATAAAAGAGTGTGTCTTCTGCTGGAATTATAAATTTTATTTATTTATAACGAGACTATAGTCTCGTTATAAATAAATAAAATTTATAATTCGCAGAAGACACACTCTTTTATTGTCTCCTTCAATATATAAAAATTCTGCTACTCTCGGCAAAAACTTTCAATTTAATATAAGACAAGAAATGGGATATGAGAAAATTTTACGTTTATGTGTTTGTGTGCGAACAGAAAATAATTTTTCTTCCTTTTTTTTCCTCTCTTCGACTCTTTTAACTAAAAAGTTGACTTTTTTTATTAATTAAAATAAAAAAGTTGGGTCGCAATTTAATTAATTAATTAATTTTCTTTTTTTTTTTAGGTGAGCAACTACAACAGCAGCAGCAACAACAACACATTGTGATCATGAGAAAAAAAAGAAACAACACTTGAATCAGTAAGAAAAAATTATTTATTTCTCTATTTATTTAGTTATTTATTATACCAATGTGAAATCCACTCTCCCTTTTTTATCTCTCTACTCCCACAGGTGGTTGGGTCGGTTTCCATCGATGGGAAATTCGGCGTCGCAGGGTTTGCCTGGTGTCGAGTCCTCGTCCTTGTCTCCACATCAACATCAACATCAACATCATCCCGGTGCGCCGCCCATTGACGATGTTGGGTCGGCAAAGGCCGCGGCTTACGCGGCCGGGGTTTGGGCCCAAAAGCATAGCGCCGTCTCGAAAGGGCTGTACCCGCCGCCGCCCGGGCGGGCGAAAGTCTTGCCCGAAAGGGTGCCCGGGCAACGGCTCCGCATCACCGACAACGGCGCCATCCTGCACCAGGGCGGAACCATCAGCGGCCGAAGACAAACCACCGCACTCACCATCTATAACGAGGTAAAAACAAAGACAAACCAACCAGCCAACTGTTGAGGAGCGGCCTTCTCGCAAGTCAAATCCTCGACAAATAGCCATTCAAATGAACTTTTGATTCACTTTACTTCTCTTTTTTTACTTTATGGGAAAGTATTGTTAGTAATCTTGCATGAATAAAAATAATTTTTAAGAAAAAAATAAAAACCGACTTCAAAAAAATTAAATGCAACAAATAAAATACACTAAAAGGTATAAAATAATTATTATCTTATTTAGTTACAACTAAACGACGAAATATTAACATGAAATTACTTTTTGAAGTCGGTGCCAAACAAACTATACCTATAAGCGAGTGTACCCGCCAAACGTACTAAGAAGATCCGTCGAGTGCGATACATAAAAGGTATATGTTTGGCACCGACTTCAAAAAGTAATTTCATGTTAATATTTCGTCGTTTAGTTGTAATCTAAATAAGATAATACATTATTTTATACCTTTTAGTGTATTTTATTTGTTGCATTTAATTTTTGAAGTCGGTTTTTATTTTTTCTTAAAATTATTTTTATTTTCTCTTTTAACCGACTTCAAAAAAGGAGGAGGTTCTCTATTCGACTGAATTTTTTTTTGTTTCTATGTTACCTCATATCTCCGCCAATTGTCAACCGATTTTGAAAAAAAATTTTGCATTGGGTCCAGTCTAGCTTCCAATTGGTCCCATTTTTTTTCGTTTTTTTTCATAGGTATTAGACCTTTTTTATTAGGTTTGTTTAGACCTAACCTCTTTGTTTATGAACCGATTTCGATGGTTCTTTTTTTATCCGAAAGGGTGTCTTAGGGATGGTGTCATATTAATTTGGTCAAGTTCTGATGATATAATCACTATTAATAACATCACTAAAAAGAGAAAAATAAAAATAATTTTTAAGAAAAAAGAAAAACCGACTTCAAAAAATTAAATGCAACAAATAAAATACACTAAAAGGTATAAAATAATTATTATCTTATTTAGTTACAACTAAACGACGAAATATTAACATGAAATTACTTTTTGAAGTCGGTGCCAAACAAACTATACCTATAAGCAAGCGTACCCGCCAAACGTACTAAGTAAGATCCGTCGTAGCTGCGATTCATAAAAGGTATATGTTTGGCACCGACTTCAAAAAGTAATTTCATGTTAATATTTCGTCGTTTAGTTGTAACTAAATAAGATAATAATTATTTTATACCTTTTAGTGTATTTTATTTGTTGCATTTAATTTTTGAAGTCGGTTTTTATTTTTTTCTTAAAAATTATTTTTATTTTTCTCTTTTTAGTGATGTTATTAATAGTGATCATATCATCAGAACTTGACTAAATTAATATGACACCATCCTAAGACACCCCCTTTCGGATAAAAAAAGAACCATCGAAATCGGTTCATAAACAAAGAGGTTAGGTCTAAACAAACCTAATAAAAAGGTCTAATACCTATGAAAAAAAACGAAAAAAAATGGGACCAATCGGAAGCTAGACTGGACCCAATGCAAAAAAAATTTCAAAATCGGTTGACAATTGGCGGAGATATGAGGTAACATAGGCACAAAAAAAAAAAAAAAAAAAAAATTCAGTCGAATAGAGAACCTCCTCCTTTTTTGAAGTCGGTTAAAAAATCAGCGAAACCACGACGTTTTGGTCTATAAGAAAGTCTCTGTACGTTGTAAACAATTTGCTGACGTTCCGGTAGACCAAAAGTTTTGATATGGGAAATTACATTTGTAAAAACAAGTAACTTGGGATATATTTTGATTGCTAAACATATACATAAAATATAATAATTACTTTAAAAAATATATAATTAGTGAGAAGGTTGGGTTTGTTTATTATTAACTAAAGAATAATATCGGGCTCAATGTGTGTCAGTTTAAGGCGAAGATCCGATTCAATGTCCAGCAAAACTCTATATTTGGTTATGATTGCAGTCATTGCAGAAAATCCTTTTTCATATGTGGTCGCAAATTTCTTTAAAAATTTTACTAAAAAGTAAAACTTCTGGGTATTCTTTACGAATAGATAGCCAAAAAGTGAATAAGTTAAAGCTCTGAAAGTTCAGTTGTATTGTTGAAACAAACAATCCTTATTTAGAAGTGATTGATGACAATGATTGATCTGCTGATCAAGTGCACGATAAAGAATATCGGTATTTGATTAGTTTTGTTTATTGATAAATATTAGTATTTAAATAGGCCTCGATTTCACTTATTTATTATTTTTTAGCGTTGAAATTTTATTTAAATCACAAATATTTCAATTATGATTATTTATTGAACACAAACAAATAATACAATATAGATTTTAGGTTAACTGATGAATTTGAATCCAACTGGTGTTCAGACTTGAAAACGACCGCAGAATAAGTCTATCGAAACGTCGTAGTTATATTGTATTATTTGTTCGTGTTCAATAAATAATTATAATTAATTTTGTGTGATTTAAATAAAATTTCAACCGTTAGAAAATAATAATTAAAAAAACCGAGGTGCTGTTACGTTTCTAAGATTGAATACAAGTGTTATAAAACAATGTTTAAGAATACACTTTAACACAATCGGCCTTTTTGGGGGCCCTTACAATCACGGGGCTCTCCGAGGCCGCTCATTCCGCTTACCGTATAATCCGCCACTAGTCAATGTGGATGGGCACATCAGCTTATTTCATTCTTTTGTAAATATTTTGTGTTAGTATTTTACTTTCTGTAGTTAAACGTTAAACTTACCTGTAAATTGCTATTTGATAAATAATACTAATCCTTGATTGAACTTTTGTCAATTCTAGAACGAACAAGTCAACCACCGTCCACGAAGTGGCTCTCACCATGCCTCCTCCTCGTCGCGGCTTCGCTCGGATTATTCCTCGCAAGTGAAACGTTTCGGAAGCGAGCCTGATTTGCGAATCTCTCCCGATGATTCCGCTCATAGTCACATGAATCAGCACAATCGGGACTATGCCTCAAAGCTCAAAATTAACAGGTGGGAAGATTTTGATTTTATGCCCTTGGTATGATTCAGACTTTATATCAAATACAGTAGAACCTCGAGATACAAGCTTAATTCGTTCCAGCATTGAGCTCGTATAGCGAATTTCTCGTATCTAGAAACAAACTGTCCCATTGTAAATAATGGAAATCCAGTTAATCCGTCCGCATCCACAAAAATATCAACATAAAAATCCATTTTCCTAATAAATAACACTGGAAATAATATAACCGTCGATAGGGATGTTTTTTTTCGTGGATGGGGTGAATCTTCAAAAGACGCACCTGTAGCCCGTACTACAGGGCAGTGTGGGACTTTTACCGCACTAAACCCTACCATCCTCTTCAGCCTTGTTTCCTTCCCACGGGATCGCCGTCAGGCATTACATCGTGGGTAGAAGCCTTAGCTGTTTTAAGCAGCTCCTACTCCAATGGTCGAGTTTGGGACTCTATCCTCCTCAGTTCCTTCATGACCTTAGCTGTGATGCTAGCAACTAATTCCTAGTTATCTTGAGACTTTAGCATATGCCCTACTATCGTTTCCGGCGTCGGGACTTCATCAAACTGTTGACGCAGTTCTTCTTGTTTGCTGCTAGAAAAGCGAGGACACTGGAAGAAAATGTGCTCGACGTTTTCCTCCTCCAAACCTCAAGTCGGGCAAACAGGTGAATCTATCAGCTTAAAGCGGTAGAGATATGATCTAAAGCACCCGTGCCCAGACAAAAACTGTGTGAGGAAAAACTCAACATCTCCATGATTTCTTCCCATCCACCTTCCAATGTCACGGATGACCCGGTATGTCCATCTTCCCTTCTCTGACAGGTCCCAACGCAGTTGCCACTCTAGCATAGAGTCAGCTTTCTCATTTGTGGCCTGTCCTATATCACAACGGTACAACTTCTGGCGTTCCCTAGCTAAAATGTCTACCGGTATCATTCCTGCTATCACGCAAGCCGCATCATCAGACACCGTACGGAACGCAGACACTACCCTCAAAGCACTCAAGCGATAAACCGAAGCCAGCATCTTCCTATAACTCTTGATATGGAGCGCTTCAGCCCAGATTAGCGCCCCATAGAGCATCACAGATTTTACCACTCCAGCCAATAGAAATGATTCAGGAAGGCTCTCTCTTCTTGGGACTTTTACTCCACTGGAAGCAGGTTCTGGGTCAGAATCACTTGTTTGCTTTACCAAAAACTTATCTAATAACACTTGCTTCTGTCTCCTTTTAAGATGGTCTAAAATGCGACACTAGATTGTCATTAGACAAGTCCATGGTGCGCCTACACACTGCTTTATTAGGGTGATTTTCTTTGAAGAAAGTTTTCACTTCTTCCTACTTTGCCAATACTTCTTTAATCTTACTAGTAAAGAGATCTCTCCCCCCTAACGAAAGCTCTTCTGACACCTCTTGCTGCTGCTCCTTGTGAAGTTCTTTAAGTTCGTCCGTTGTAAGTTCTTCACTATGCTCCTCCACTAAATCATCCAGATCAGCAGCATCCACATCCAGATCCATACTTTTCCCCAGCTATAGAATTTCTTCGACTAGCTGGACTGTGTTGTCCACAGGTTGAGGATCCAAACCTAAGGCTCGTTACTTGAGTCAATGCTCGTATTTAGAGACGAATTTTTCAATCATACTTTCCTCGTATCTCGAATTTCTCGTATATAGAAATGCTCGTATCTCGAGGTTCCACTGTAAAAAAAAAAATATTATCTAACTGACGAAGGCAGTCCAAGGATAAATATAAAGATGATTTCCAATTAAAGAAGATTTATTGGAAACTTTTATTTTTACACTTTTGAGTCGACTCGGAGGATCCCCCTTCCTTCTTCAGAGTTCAAAGAGTCACCGAAGGAAGCATGAAACGATTTTCCTTCTAATCATCTTTTTATTTATTCATGTACTGTCAATCCTCAGTTTTACCAGATATCTCTCAGTCTATCTTGGGGGAAAAACATCTAATTATTATTTATTTTAAATATTTCTATTACTGTCCATTAAAAATTTAAATTTCGCAACAATACAACTAAATCAAAAAAAAAATTATTCATATTCAAAGTGTCTAAGACCTGGACTTGTTTAAGGACTGTCTTGGTTAACTTTACTTGGCTAGCGTTTTTTAACACGATGATTAAAAGTTACTGAAAACTATGGTCAGACTGACTTGACTATATATAGAGAATTAACACGTAAAACAACATTAATATGCAAATTCCAGCTTCACTTATTATTATTTTAGAGTAGCGCTTCTTGAACTTTTTTCTTTCAGCTGTTTTAGAGCTAAAGTGCAAGCGACTAAAATTAAGAGGGGATAAAAACTATAAAATATAAGTACATCAGATGAAATTAGAGATTAATTTGGGGATTCTACAGTAACTGTGGTACCGCGATCTGACGATGGATTCTTGTAGTACTCACCAAAATAAGACGAAAATGAAGAATATCATTTTTCGAGATTTCGCTTAGTTTTCGAGATATCCAGTTTAAAAAATTCTGTTTTTATTTTTCAATTGTTTTTTTATAGAAACCACGGAAACCGTATTATCACGGGTTCCGTGTGGCGCCGCTATCTGACTACGGATTCTTTTAGAACTAGACAAAATAATTGGAAACTAAAAATAAAATTTTAAACTACAAATTTGAACTGAAATTGAGTTTATTATAGAACTTTTCATAGGTTTGGTTCTATTCATCATCTCGGTTCATTTAAATAAATAAGCTGACTTGTTCTGATATGGCCATCCACTTGACTGTACCATACAACCTGAGGTCCCATTGATTATGTATACAAAATTTGGTTGAGTTTGGTACAAGAACCTATATTTTCATTTTTTGATCCTTCCCCCTCCCCCCCGATTTTGGGCGGTTTGTTTTTGCATTTTTAGACTTCTGGTGTCCCACTGATTATGTATACAAAATTTGGTTGAGTTTGGTACAAGAACCTATATTTTCATTTTTTGATCCTCCCCCCCCCCCCCCCGATTTTGGGCGGTTAGTTTTTGCATTTTTAGACTTCTGGGGTCCCACTGATTATGTATACAAAATTTGGTTGAGTTTGGTACAAGGGCCTAAATTTTCATTTTTTGACCCTACACCCCCCCCCCCATTTTGGGCGGTTAGTTTTTGCATTTTTAGATTTATGGGGTCCCACTGATTATGTATACAAAATTTGGTTGAGTTTGCTCAAATGGCCTAGATTTTTAATTTTTAACCCTACACCTCCACCCCCCTTAATTTTGGGTCGATATGCACCAAAATCTAATCAGCTCTTAATCTCAATGGACCAAAACTACGTGTGAAATTTGGTTTCGATATTCACACTAGTTTTTGAGCTAGCTCGTCCACAAAAATTTGGTAACGCACAGACAAACTAACAGACATTTTGACAAAACAATTATTATCTCGAAAAATATAATTTTTTCGATGTTCACTTATTAGAGGCTTTTTTGTAGAGCAAAATGCCATGGTTTCGCTCAATTTTTTTAATCAAAATTGTTTCAGCTGTTTTTGAGATATTTTGAAAAAAAGAAGGAAAAAAACACTTTTTTCATCTACGATTACAATACTTGACCATACTCTGTATGGTAAAGTAAAATATGGGTTCCCGAACAAACTTTGAAAGGTTCGGTTAAGATATATTCAGTTCGGCTCGTATATTTCATTTCGGGCGGGTTTTAGCGATTAGGTTGGCCAACGCCAACCTACCTAATCGCCTAAAAACCAGCCCGAAATGAAGATATACGAGCCGAACTGAATATATCTTAACCGAACCGGCAACGACTTTTACATATTCGAATTTTTTAGGGCATTTACTAATTATAGATAGCGGCGCCACACGGAACCCGTGATACTACGGTTTCCGTGATTTCTATAAAAAACAATTGAAAAATAAAATAAAATAAATAAAAAAACAGTATTTTTTAAACTCAATATCTTGGAAAGTAAGCGAAATCTCTAAAAATGGTATTCTTCATTTTCGTCTTATTTTGGTGTGTACTATAAGAATCCATCGCCAGATCGCGGCGCCACATTACTCTAGAATTGCCGTTAATTTCTAATGTATGGGCGAGACATTTTCGCCCTGTAAATCTTCAATTGGAAAAATACATTTGTTGGTAATATCTTTGTGTGTTTGTTGCCATTAGAACTCGTAAGAAGTACAAAGCGCCGGCGCCGCCGCCCGGCACCTTCGACTATCCGCAGCCGCAGAGCAGTTCCCCGGATTCGCTAGCCTGGGCTGTCGACGGCGTCGGCGTCGGTGTCGGCGTCGGCGCCTCAAAACCAACAAGACATCGACTCTTTAAGACCAAGGCGGAGACGTCCAATTCGGCACAGCAACATCGCAGGGTGGCTAGCGATGCGGGGGCGAAATTCCGACATCTCGAGCCTACCGAGCAGGCGATACCTCGCGTCAAACCACCCAGCAACAACAACAACATCAACATCAATCACAATATCAAACAACCGCATTTAGAGAGAAGCATCTCTACTCCGGATTTTCAAATTTCCGATGTAAGATTTCAATAAGAATCGATTTTTTTCTTATGATATGTTCAAAACGGAACTCTAATTTGGAATGAGCTTCCTCCAAATTTCATGTACACCCGACCTTCTTTCTTTATGGACCCCTAATTGATTGTTTTGATTTATTTTACTTCTTTTTAATCTTTCTTTATTATTTTCCCTTTATTTGATTTTTTTGCAATTATCTCTGTAGCGGCTCGCTGTTGCTTTGGCTACGAGCCTTTAGACACGGCCGCTAGATGACTCAGTCAGATCGTTGCGACACTTTTGCATGACTGATAATATTTCAGTCATGCTATAAGTGAAGCAATTAGATCTCGACTGAGCATCGAATTGAATCGAATGGAAGGAGGGGCCAACCACCAACTAGTAGCCCCTCCCCCGCTAATTAAGCGGGTGGCTCCCAACCCGGCTTTCCACCAGGGCACAAACAACGCCCTGCACAAATAATTGTTAGGACCCCATCAACTTGGTGGGGGGCGCGGACACGCACCATAACGCACTCAACCGAGGCCCTAACTATCTCTCTTGCCAATTTTGTCAAGTTTACAACTTTTAGTTATTTAAGTGTTGTATAACTTTAGGGGCCGTTCATAAATTACGTCACACGATTTCAAGATTTTTAGACCCCCCTCCCCCTCGTCCCCCTGTGTCACATTCTGTAACATTTTCATTGAGCCCCCTCTATATTATGACATCACACTATCCCTTTTATACCCTATATAATTTAATAATTCTAGATTTTTTTTTTTTTTTATAAATTTAATTCAACTAAAGGGATTTAATATATAATTTAAGTTTAACTTTATTTTTATTCATATCGTTTAACACATTATTAACATATTTTGAGCGGGTTGCCTAACAGCCGTGACTAGGATGTGTAGCGGGCAAATTTTGCAATATACGCATTTGAAATTAAAGCAATAAAAACAAAACTAATGGTTCGATTTATTTAAAACTTTATATTTTACTAGCTGCAAGGCCCGCCTTCGACGGCCCTCTTGCTAGCCATGGGGCACGCCCCCTGGAGCCCCAGCCCTTTACAATTTACATTTTTTCACCCTCCCCCCATTTTTGGGTGGTTTTTTGGGAATGTTTTTTTAAACAAAAGTTGTCAGAAATCACATCCCCTACAACTTTTATTATCATAAAATTTGCCGTAAGGTTAATAGTTTAGGAGCTAAGAGAATAATTTTCATTCGTGCGCCCGCCCAAACCCCCTTCTGGGGTCAAAATATCAAAACGTTATATAGCTAAAAACGTAAATTAGAAGACATCTGATGTAAATATGAAATTTCATAATAATCCCTTCAGCCGTTTTTACGTGAATCGTGAGCATTTGAAATTAAAGCAATAAAAACAAAACTAATGGTTCGATTTATTTAAAACTTTATATTTTACTAGCTGCAAGGCCCGCCTTCGACGGCCCTCTTGCTAGCCATGGGGCACGCCCCCTGGAGCCCCAGCCCTTTACAATTTACATTTTTTCACCCTCCCCCCATTTTTGGGTGGTTTTTTGGGAATGTTTTTTTAAACAAAAGTTGTCATAAATCAGATTTGTTTATCATAAAATTTGCCGTAGGGTTAATAGTTTAGGAGTTATTTGATAATTTTCATTCGTGCGCCCCCCAAACCCCCTTCTGGGGTCAAAATATCAAAACGTTATATAGCTAAAAACGTAAGTTAGAAGACATCTGATGTAAATATGAAATTTCATAATAATCCCTTCAGCCGTTTTTACGTGAATCGTGAACAACTTTTCGGAAACGACGGAAACAGACATACATACTTACAGACAGATAGACAGACAGGAATTTTGTTGAGGGTGTTTTCGTTCATAACATTGCTTGAAACGCGTGCAACCAAAATTTGGCGTGATTTGGAGCAATGTACAGACAAAACCTTAATTTTATATATATAGATTACTTCCAACTATACTTATTCATATTATTATATCAAAAGTTTAATGATTATTAATGATTATCTTTTATACCAAATAATTGCTTTTTATTTATTTCATTTTCAATATGTTTAAATTCATTAAGTAACAGGTATTAGTACCTTATCCCGCATTTAACGTAAGTCGTCTTTCGACGGGTACTAGTACCCGTCCCGCTGATAGAGAGCAGTCCGTGAAACGGGTACTAATACCCGCACCCGCTTGTAATGTGTTAACTATTACTATTATTATTGACCTTGGAAAACCCTTGAAAGCTTGTTCTACGCCAACAAACAATACCGTAGTTTAGTTTCCCCTTGATATAAATAAACTTTTATTTGAAACTTTTTTCCATATAATACACTGTTTTTGAGTTATAAGACTGTCTCAAGATAAAAAACTCACCCGGTATATGTGTGTATGTTTATTAGCATTAAGCAGAGGACAACCTCTTTTAAATCAAAAACTCTGCTACTCTCGGCAAAACAAAAACTTTTCAATTAAAACAATTTAAAGATATTTTAATTGCAACATATATAGGATCATAAAATAATTTACAATCATCATCATTGAGTATACAGTCCTAAGACTGGTTTGATGCAACAATCCGTCTCCACTCGGCTCTGTCCCCCGCCAGCTGTTTGACCTCTCTAAATGTCTCGCATCCCATATCCCCAATTATTTGGATGAAATATTCTAATCTGGGCCTTCCCCTTTTCTCCCCCCTCCCCCCAAGATATCGCCCCCTAATCAGTCCCCCATGTCTCAGTGTGTGCCCCATCATCTGACCTCTTCTCTTCTTCAGACTCTTCCACAAGGTTCTTCTTTCTCCGATTCTTCCAAGAACTTCTTCATTTGTAATTTTATCCATCCATTTGATATTCATCATTCTTCTGTAGCACCACATTTCGAAAGGCTCTAATCTTTTTCTCTCCGCTTCTCTAATTGTCCAGGTTTCACACCCGTACATTGCTATGCTCCATACATATGTCGTCAATAACATCTTTGTGTGGAAGCTAGAGCAGAATAACTACGCCTTTATATAGATCCGCCTGAGTAAATGATATTATTAATCAACGCAAATGTTACATTACACTGCTGATTAAATATAAAATTAATAAACCTTTTTATTTTGTACCTTAAATAAAATTGTAAATAGATGGAATTTTATCTCGGTCAACTCACTTTGACCGTATGTTTCGAAACTAATTTCAAAAAAATAACTTCGAATCTCTTCTAAAAATCTTCTTTTTTTACTGTATCCAATCCGAAGCATGGGTAAAGTATTGTAATCGGTCGCGCGCCAAGCAGGACTTCAAAGGGTCCTCAGGTAAAGACTACGGAACCCATGGACTCAATTAAGGTCACAAATTGTAGTATTCAATTAGGTTGATTTTTAGCACGTGACGATTTTGCCAAAAATTACCTGGGGTCTCGTCGAGAGGCCAAAAAGTGCCATTTTTTTGGAAGTGCGTGGGGATGTATGTATGTATGTATGTTATCGTTTTTTTCGTCCACGATTTTTTCCACATCTTTGCACCGATTAAAATGAAATTTAAAACCTACAATTCTTTTAACAAAATGAAGCGCTGATTAGTTTTTGGTACATATCGGCCCACAAACATTAGTACTTTATTTGGGTACTTTGTTAGTTTTTTAAATATCTTGAAAATGACTTAACGAATTTTGATGAAATTTAATATCCTAATTAAGTATCTTTGGGACAACAAAAAAGGTTAAATAAAGTTTTTAGTAAAAGTATATTTTAAAGTACTTTACTCTAGAGAAAAATAGTACTTTTTTTAAATTCCTTATTTTAGTCGATTCCTCCATGCCTTCAGCAATGGTTACAAATAATAACCGAAACGTCAAAATTCTAATGTAGAATGGTTATTCCTCGACTATTAACTGAGAATCGATATTATTTTTGACTTAAATTCAACATGAACTACAAATTGCAAGTGATATCTGATTAATAATAAAGGAATAAACATATTAATATTTCAAGTGAATTTGGATAAAGCTTAGCAACGATCCGTTGCAGTTTATTTTTTTTTGATTTTGTCTCATTTAGTTTTAATTTTTTCAGAACGAATTGATTCACGCGGCTCAGAAATTGAAATCGCCAGCGACAAAAAAGTCGGCCGACTCTTCGAAATTGTCTCGTCAAAAGCCTTTGGGAGAGCGAGAGGCCCCGATTGGAGCGTATAAAAATCATCTGGAGAAAGAGCCTCCTCTGCAACCGCAACACCAACCACCTGCTGCTGCTGCTGCTGCACCTCCGCCACTGCAATCGACCACGACATCGAAACCGACAGAGCAAAAACAAAAGCATTGGCAAATGTAAAGTGGAATTATTTTATTTTATTATTTTTTTTATCTCAGTTTATAAAATAATATTATAATACGTCACTCTAGAACTTGAAAAATAAATTATATATGTTTTTTTTTTTTTTAATGCAATCGAATGCAAGAAGGGGTGCACCAGTAAAGATGTAGCCCCTATGGATCTCGAAAGACCCTTGCATTACCGAAGAGAAGGGAAAGTTGATTAAGTGAGAGGGTGTAGACGTAGGTGTCTATGCACCCTGGTTTTGAAGGTTTGAAGATCATAGGTGCTGGGAAAGATAGAGGCTGGGAGAGAGTTCCAGTTCCTTGAAGTCATGGGGATATATGTATTCGCGAATGAAGTGGTCCGGCACTTTTCCAATTTGACCGGGAAAGAGTGTTGGGAGTCAGCAAAACGTGTGCTACGTGCAAAGCATGCTTTGGGGGAATTATTGATTTTATCTCATCTAGAGCACCTGCCGTGATAGTATCTATAGAAAAGGAAAAGGGCAGAGACATCTCTTCGATGAGCCAGCGAGTCGAGGGAGTCGGTGAGGGTAGAATCGTCAATTAGCCTGACGGCTCGTTTCTGAATTGCATCAAGGAGTAGCAAGAGAATATTTTTGAGGCTCCTCTCCACAGATGAGAGCCGTATTCGAGACAGGGGCGGATTTGGGCCTTGTAGATGGTGAGAAGTTGTGGGGGTTTGTATAGTAGTATTTTTTTAAGTAGTTATACAGGGTGAGTTTTTTTATCTTGAGACAGTCTTATAATAACTCAAAAACTGGTACATTATATGAAAAAAAAGTTTCAAATAAAGAAGTTTATTTATGTCAGGGGGCAAACTAAACTATGCTATTGTTTGTCGACCTAGAACAAGCTTTCAAAGGGTATTTTATGGTCAAGTTCTGTGTTTTAAATGAAAACCTATATTTTTCTGTACATATTCTGAATCTACAGAAAAAACTGAACAACTTTTGTGAGAACCATTTTTTTACTTGACATCAAATAATAAAAAATATTAAATCAATTATATCTCAAAAAAAATCTATTAATTATTCTTAACAATCATTCATCTTAATTATCAAATAATAATGATTAAATATTTAATTACTAAATAAATAATTTAATATAATTAATAATTTTGCGACACTGTTCTGAGACATTCTAGAGTGTATCGCAAAGTCTTCTGGATGAATTCCGAGTTCCAATTTCCTTATTTTTGGCCTTTTCTCAGTTTCTTCGTAGCCTTTAGATTTCATGTTTTTTTTAACAGATTTATAAAATGAAGCTTGTGAGGGGTGTATTCCTATCAAGAAAACGCTCGGCATTTTATTTCAATGGCAGCCCCATAAACACTTCTTCCACATTCACCGCATAAATTAAGACCGTTTCAATTCTGCCTTTAACAAAAAATGCTCCATTTTTATTTAATAGCGGCGTAAATACAATATAACTATCTACTGGATTGAGACGAGAAATAAACTTTTTTAAACTGAAGAATTTTAAGTAGTTCAATTAAGTAGAAAATAATCTCTTAAATCTGTGTTTTAATATAATTATAAACACTTATTTTCATTCTTGTGACTTTCGATTTGATAAATATTTATTTAATAATTAAATATTTGATAATTAAGTTGAATAATTGTTAAAAATAATTATTTTTTTGAGATCCTAATTGATTTAATATTTTTTATTTGATGTGGTATAAAAAATAGTTCTAATGAAAGTTGTTCAGTTTTTTTTGTTGGTTCCGAATATGTACATAAATACGCAAAAGTTTTTATTTAAAAAAACAGAACTTGACCTCGAAATACCCGTGAAAGCAGGACCGCGCCGACCCTCCACAGCGCCTGTGTGCGAAACCTATGAAGCGCCTCTTTTTTTCACGAATCTTAATGTTTCAACTTATTTTTATTTCTTATTTGTTAATTTTGACCGAAATAAATTTTCGTGAAGTAAAATGTTTACTTATTAACCGACTTCAAAAAAGGAGGAGGTTCTCTATTCGATTGAATTTTTTTTTTTTTTTTTTTTTTTTTTTTTTTTTTGTGCCTATGTTACCTCATATCTCCGCCAATTGTCAACCGATTTTGAAAATTTTTTTTGCATTGGGTCCAGTCTAGCTTCCGATTGGTCCCATTTTTTTTCGATTTTTTCATAGGTATTAGACCTTTTTTATTAGGTTTGTTTAGGTTTGTTTAGACCTAACCTCTTTGTTTATGAACCGATTTCGATGGTTCTTTTTTTATCCGAAAGGGGGTGTCTTAGGGATGGTGTCATATTAATTTGGTCAAGTTCTGATGATATAATCACTATTAATAACATCACTAAAAGAAAAATAAAAATTTTTAAGAAAAAAATAAAAAACCGACTTCAAAAAATTAAGTGCAACAAATATAAAAATACACTAAAAGGTATAAAATAATTATTATCTTATTTAGTTACAACTAAACGACGAAATATTAACACGAAATTACTTTTTGAAGTTGGTGCCAAACATATACCTTTTATGAATCGCACTCGACGGATCTTACTTAGTACGTTTGGCGGGTACGCTCGCATTATAGGTATAGTTGTTTGGCACCGACTTTAAAAAGTAATTTCGTGTTAATATTTCGTCGTTTAGTTGTAACTAAATAAGATAATAATTATTTTATACCTTTTAGTGTATTTTTATATTTGTTGCACTTAATTTTTTGAAGTCGGTTTTTATTTTTTTCTTAAAAATTTTTATTTTAGTTGTATTTTTATCACGTTCTTCTTCTTGTTTTCTTTTCCTTATTAAATTCTGGTAACCAGATAATTTCTTTTTTATCTTGATCACTCATCGTGGAAACAAGTTAAAACAATCAGTAACACACAAACTATTTATTGTTTTTAGTGCTAGAACTTCTTCTTATTTCAATCAATTGTTTTGGCTCTCTCGTTCCTTAAAGTCGGGCTGTCGGGGAATCCCCGTGTACGGAAGCCTGGTTGGCTCACCGTCATTAAATAAAAAAGTGGCGCTCCTTTCGCCCAAGTTAACTAGTGCACCAGTGCACAAGTTCACTAGTGGACCTGTGGCTGCGACGCGGCATTATTGAAAACGCACCTTTTTGAATGTGTCGTGATTTTGTCATGCGCAGAATTCAAAATAATTAGGGCTATACAATTTAACCGGCTAAGCCGGCTAAAAAAGTTAACTAAGCTAATTAATTAGCTAACCGTTCGGCTTAGCCGGTTAACTGAAATTAGCTAAGCTAATCGGCTAATGGCTAAATTAGCTAAATAGTCTATTTAAGATTTTACTAATAAATGATGGTAAATATTTTGTAAATAACCGTCCTATAGTCAAGTCAAAGAGAGCAAAATTTTCACGTCGATTAAAAAAAAGAAATGCAAAATTGGTCCAGTAGTTCGATTTTTGATGGGGATCCAAAAAACACCCCCCCCCCCCCCGGATCACTTTTGAATACCTATCCCAAAAACTTGCACTTTTTCCGAATTTTCCCATTGTTACGACAACACTAAGTTTTTGGTTGCAACCCTTCTTGACCAGAGAAAGGTTGGCGATTTGTTGATTTATCTTGAAGATAGCTCCCCGCAGAAATGGTCTTGGTAACGCGCCCAAGCGATTCGACCTGTTTAAGCCCTGATGCTGATTGATGATTTAATTGAAGTAGGAGAGATCTTTCAAAGAAAGAGCATTATTTAATATTGATTAATTTTATTTAGTTGATTATAATTAATACATTTCTCCATAGCTTAACACTCCTCTCTCAACTCCAAGTGGATTCCAAAATAGAACTGTCCACCTCTGACTTCAAATTAGAACTGACTTCCCTCAACTGACTCAAAAACTGCTTGAAGAGTCGAAATTTTAAGATTCCTTCTCATAGGCCAAATTCTTAATTAGCGGGGCGTATCTTAAAATCATTCCTCCCATTTCTTGAAATTTAATCTTTAGATATTTCCCACGCTAAAATGACATTTACACATCTGGGCTAAAGGCCATCTGACATTTATTTACGACTCGCTTTAAGAGCCATTTCACATTTATTGAAGGTCCAGGAAGCCGAATTGTAAATTCCGCTTTCCTATTGTCAAAAAGGGGCCTTCGAGCATCAAAGGGGAAGCCGATCGCCAAAATATTGCTCTTAAGAATAATTATATATTTATTTAAGGAAATAAATTCTCGAGGCACTAACACCATTTTGACCATGAAGGAGCACGTTTTCGACAAAGACCACTCTATACATTTTTAAACTAGATTAAATTTGATACAAATGAAACAATGTTTCATCTTATTTGGATAATGGTAACCCGTGCAGCAATGAGGGTTGAAGTTTTGAAAAACTCCAATTTTTCAGCAGTTTTTCCATCATAAGATGAAAATCACTCATCTTAGAAACTTGATTCCTATCTCATTCTCTAGGAAATTTTGTTGAATTGAACGTTTACTTGAACCACTTTTTTGATAAAACTCTTAGATTTCGAGATATCCAGCATTTTCCATGACGCTTTTGAGGATTCGGATCATATCCTTTCCTGCAATTAATGTAAGCTGAAACTTCCCTATTTACTGGGCTAAACTGTTTTTTCTTCATTTTGGAAATTAATTAAATTTCATTTATAAAAAGGAAATTTTTCCGAAACGTTTGAAGTTTTAATAAACTTTTGACAATTGTTTTTTATAAGAGATTTGTATTTATTTAGTTAATAGTTACAAGGGCGGATCAGGATGGGGGGGGGAGAATGTGTTATCTCAAAAGTGTGCCGCGACGAATTGTCGGCGGGGGGGGGGGGGGGGCGGGAGCGCCCCCCGCACACACACACACACACACATTAATAGAACTTTATTTTCAATTTAGAATTTTTTTTTTTTACAAATTTTTTGCCAGGCACGGGTCTCTATGGGGGGGGGGGCGATCGCCCCTCCGCCCCCTAGATCCGCCCTTGAATAGTTATATCTATAAATACAATGGAAAAAATCACTTTAATTTAAAAACAATTTAACGTTTTAAAACTATTGAATGAACTGTCTTAAAATACTTTCTCCAATCTTTCATTATAGATTAGAATCGTCAACGCGAAACGTTTCTTCTGCCGATGCTCCAAAAACGAAAACATTTTACTTTGGAATGGACTCGTCTGAAAATGAGGCGGTAGATCGTTTTGCTGCGACGTTTCGCAATGGACCCCAGCCAGCCCCTGCAGTTGTTAATTCCGATTCAAGTGAACCGGATGTCAACGAGGATGTCAAAACTGAAGTTGGATCGATCGCGTTGAATTTACGACCGACCCTTCCGAAAAAGCAGCTGGAAATTCCAAGGTTTTCGCCGACCACCGCCTGGAAACTATTGTCCAATATGGACCCGAATCAGACACTCGATTCGGGGACAGCTAGTCACGGGGATGCCGCCGAAGCCGAAGATGCTCTGTAAGCACCCTCCTCTAACCGACACTAATTTATAATTATTATTTTATTTAATTTTTATTCAATTTTTCTTCAGTCACTCTGTAAAAATAAAAAACAAAATAAAACAATACAAAAGTGAATGAAAAACTAAATACGTTATTCATATGAGATAGTGCAGTCAAATTGTGTTTTTATTAGGAAAGTTTCGGGGTAGTTCTGATTTTTTGAATTTATATGTTTTTTGGGGCGCTGAATCCAAATCTGAGGTCTCACACCAAAATTTCGTGACGCAACATTGTAGAAAATGCAAAAAAGTTGAAAATTTCCATTTTTTGGCGGGTTTTTGCTTATAACTCGAAAACTATCAACTTTTTGTAAATAACCTTCCTATTTAAAACGAGCTTCGAGGGCGTGCCTTCGGCACGCCTCGAAGCTCGGCCCTCCGGGCTGGTGCCCTGGCGGGCAGCGTCTCGGTCCAAAAATTTTATTCCTCTTAAAAAACCACACTCCAAATGTATACCGGTAAACTACCGAAAATACATCGTCTCTTAAAAGTTTCGCCTCTTTAACTTTTGAGTGGCGAGGTGGGGGGGGGGAGAGGAATAATGATCAATATATTTAATGTTTCTTAATTTAAAATGAATTGGAGTCTTTCATTTCAAAATTTGAGTCCAAATTAGAATTATATTTCAAATTTGCCTGGTTAATGAAAATCGATTGGAGCCATCAGTTTAAAATCCGCGCTGACAATTATATTTCAAATTTGCCTCGTTAATTAATATATATTTAATGTTTCTTAATTTAAAATCTATTGGTGTTTTTTCATTTTCATTCGAGTTCAAATGAATACAATATTATCTCGACACAAAGTCCAAATCAAAAATATATAGTTTTAGTAACAGGAATCAATACACAAATATTAATGTTGCAATGGTGTAATCGCTAGAGCAGATTCCCATAGTTCAAGAGTTCGTCGGTTCGATTCTAGGCAAGAGCGTAATTTTTTTAGAGAAATTTCTCTAAGCGTTGTTACAAATTAATCTAGACAAATATATATAGTATGAAAGTTCATAAAATTTCCTACAAATTTCAATATTTAGATTTTTTCCCGGTCAACAGTTCGGGCTCAAGCGCAAAATCCAAGTTTTCGACCTCGGCAGCCCGCCCCCCCTCAGATCACCCAAAAACTTGCACTTTTTTCGATATTTTTCAATTTTGACCATGAAGGAGCACGTTTTAGACAAAGAACACTCTATAAATTTTTAAACTAGATTAAATAATCCGTGCCTCAATGAAGTTGAAGTTTTGAAAAACTGCAATTTTTTGCAAAAAATCGAAATTTTTTCTTTATAAAATGAAAACCACTTATCATAGAAACGTGATTCGGTATCTCTGGAAATTTTGTTGCCTTGAATGTTTACTTGTACCACTTTTTTGTTAAAACTCTTAGATTTATAGATATCTATCATTTCCCATGAGAGGAAATGATCTATTTTTTCAAAAAATCGCAGTTTTTCCTTCATAAAATGAAAACCACTCATCCTAGAAACTTAATTCCTGTCTCATTCTCCAGAAAATCTTACGGACTTGAACTTTTACTTTGACTACTTTTTTGATAAAACTCTTAGATTTATAGATATCCAGTATTTTCCATGGCACTTCTGAGGATTCGAATCATATCCTGTCATGGAAAATGTTGGATATCTATAAATCTAAGAGTTTTATCAAAAAAGTAGTCCAAGTAAACCTTCAAGTCAACAAAACTTCCTAGAGAATGAGACAGAAATCAAGTTTCTAGGATGGCGGTTTTTATTTTATCAAGGAAAAACTGCGATTTTTTGAAAAAATTGCAGTTTTTCAAAACTTCAACCTCATTGCGGCACGGATTACCATTTATCTAATTAAGATGAAACTTTGTTTGAATTGTAGCAAATTTAATCTAGTTAAAAATCTATAGAGTGGTCTCTGTCGAAAACGTGCTCCTTCATGGTCAAAATTGGAAAATATCGAAAAAAGTGCGAGTTTTTGGTGATCGGGGGGGGGGGGGCTGCCGAGATCGAAAACTTGGATTTTGCGCTTGAGCCCGAACGATTGGTCGAAGAAAAAACCTAAACAATTTGTAGGAAATTTTATCTACTTTCATTTTGAATAGAAAGGTTACGAAAAGTTTATAGTTTTCGATTTATTAGCAAAAACCGCCAAAAAATGGAAATTTTCACCTTTTTTTGCATTTTCTACAATGTTGCATGACGAAGTTTTGGTGGGAGCCCTCAGATTTGGATTCAGCGCCCCAAAAAACATATATATTCAAAAAATCAGAACTACTCCAAAACTTTGCGCATAGGGGCCAATTTGAGCACATGTTGACTGGACTATGAATCTTTTAATTAAAATCATTTTTTCTTATACTACTTGAAACATTTTTTCTGAGATTTCTGAAATACAATTGGAAAAGTTGTAGTAGTTGACCATTTCTATTGATTTACTATTATAATAATTTTAAAGCTACTAATGAATAATAAAACAAAATAATAATACTAATATTTTTATTTTATATTTAATTTCTCAAATGAATTTTATTTCCAGGAGTGAGATTCGTATCGAGCGGTTGTCCCGTCCTCTTGTTCCGGCCTCGGCGGCGGCGGCGGCGTCTCTGGCTGTTGCCGCTCGTCGAAGCAACGGCACCCACGACAAATCCGGCGATTCAGGCATTTCTGGCGACCCTCCCTCTCCGCCAGGACGACCGCCGCCCTCCGCTGTCCAGATGCCGCCCGTGGCTTGGACTCCGGAACAGGACCTCGAGGATGAGGATGTTTCGGACTCGTCCGACCCGGAAGCGACCTCGCGACTTCCCGTTGGCATCGGACCTCCGAAATTCTCTCCACGAGCACACGTGTTCTCGCTCTCACTACCGCGCGATGATCGTCTCTGTCTGGCGATGTATGATCATTCGGTAAATGTCATTTCGATTCAACAAGTTATTTATACTGTTATGACAACATCTGGAAAGTAATTTCGTTTTTTCCCGACAGAGGATTTAATTGTATTTTTTTGAGCCCAACTTCACACTTAAGCCGTATAATTTTTATATGCTTTGAGAGCTCATATAGCAAGGCTTGTGTGTGAAAAATTCTAATTAATTCTATGCAGTAGTTTTTGGTTGGTGGCCTTTTAAATATGGAGAGCGATAAGCAGCATTTTCGACATATCTTCTTACTGTTTTACTACAAAAAGGGTAAAAATGCTGATCAAGCCAGAAAGAAATTGACCGATGTGTATGGAGAAGGTGTGTTGACAGTACGCCAGTGCCAGAACTGGTTCGCTAAATTTCGATCCGGAAATTTTGATGTCGAAGATGCACCACGTTCGGGAAGGCCGATTGAAGCTGATAAAGACGCGATAAAGGCATTAGTTGATGCGAACCGGCGAATAACAACACGTGAAATCGGATTGAAGTTAAATTTAACAAATTCAACAGTTTATGACCACTTGAAAGGCCTGGGATTATCCTCGAAGCTCGATGTATGGGTTCCCCATGTTCTCACAGAGGGAAATCTGTGTCGCCGCATTGACATCTGCGATTCGCTTCTCAAACGTCACGAAAATGATCCGTTTTTGAAGCGCATCATCACTGGGGACGAAAAATGGGTTGTATACAACAACGTCAAACGCAAGAGGTCATGGAGCAAAAAAGATGAACCGGCTCAAACCATTTCCAAAGCCGATATTCACCAAAAAAAGGTGATGCTGTCTGTTTGGTGGGATTTTAAAGGAATCGTTTTTTTGTTGAGCTTTTACCGGATAACACAACGATTAATTCGGAAGTCTACTGTCATCAGCTGGACAAACTGAATGATGCACTTCAACAGAAAAGGCCAGAACTAATCAACAGGAAAGGTGTAGTGTTTCACCAAGACAACGCGAGACCTCACACAAGTTTGGTCACTCGCCAAAAGCTTTTACAGCTTGAATGGGATACAATGCCACACCCACCATATTCTCCAGACCTGGCACCATCGGATTATTATTTGTTCCGGTCACTCCAAAATTTTTTAGACGGTAAAACTTTCACCTCAAATGAGGAGGTCAAAAACCACCTCGATCAGTTTTTTGCCAGTAAAGAACAAACATTTTATGAGCGTGGAATTATGCTACTACCAGAAAGATGGCAAAAGGTGTTGGACCAGAACGGCCAATATATAATTTAATAAAGTATTTGTTTATTATACGAAAACTGTCTTTCATTTCCACAAAAAAAAAAAAACGAAATTACTTTCCGAACAACCCAGTAATTCCGTGTTAACATAAATTAAAATTCTATATACATTTATATAGGTATATTTGGCTATATTTAATATTATATAAAAATAATAATAATATTATTATTATAAAAATAAATATTATAACGATTTGTTTTGAATTCTTTTGATTTGAAACTCTAACCTATAAAATGTTTTTCTAATGTAAATAAACACAGGGTTATCCCCAGGATAAAGGTTAACCCATCAAGTTCGGGTGTTAAAGATAGAGGGTTTAAGTCTGCGATCACCCTATGTTTTTTTTTATGAAACATATTTCGAGAGCTAACCCCAGGGTCTTCCCTATCATAGGGTCATCTTAGTTCTATGAAACTGGCCCTTAAAAACAATTATATTTATTATTAAGAAAACAATACTTTGAAAGCCGTGTTCACAAAAATACAAGTCTTTTTAATTGTCTTTGTAGGGTAATCGAGAAATGGAAACGACATTTAATAGCCTGAAGAAGATCAAGAGGGCGTTAGTTGGAGGGGGTGGCGACGGAGCCGGAAACGGGGAGAGTCTCGACAGCAATTGGGTCCTCTCTCGAAGTGTGCCAACTTCCCTGAACAAAGGACAACTGCTTCAGGTGAGAAACGTTATTATCCCCCGCACGCATGCATTTTTATTCGTACATTCTTTAACTTTCTCTCTCTGTTCATTCATTGAAGGAGTTTCTTTTTGAATCCGGAGATCGTCGCTCGCCCTCCACTCCCGAAACACATTCTTATTTTGCTCAAGGGGGTCACGTGATGTACCTCCCCACTTCTTCCACTTCGCAACTTCCACGGAATTATTCATCAGTCAGCAAATCGTGTGATAATATAATCAGAACAACACAATCACATGTAAGTGCAAATGTTCGATTCTTAAAGTTGGATTGACTTAGATACCTACAAGACCAAACCAAATGCATTTAAGGTGAGGTCCTTTCGCTTCAGTTGAGTCAAAAGAAGTGTAGTTAGTATCTAATATTTAATAAAATAAGTTAAAATACGAATGAAAATTAATAGAATTAAAAAATAAATAGTATGAAAGCCGTAAATGTTTGAAATAAAAATAATTAAATATAAAAGTAGTTTGATTTGTTCAATAATATCTCTTGTATTTGGCAATGCGGTGTATTAATACTGTGTATGTTTATATCCAAACATAGCATTTATATAAAAGTAAAGATTTGATCATCTTATTTTTGAAAAGAGTTGGAATGTTTTTCAAAAATGAGCTCGGGTTCAGATTAACAAATCAATTTTAAACTAGAAAGAATTTAATTTTTAGGACAGAATATAAGATTTTAATAGAAATATTATTAAATTGCGATATCAGAGGGGATTCATCCCCGGGAGTCGAGCCTGAGAACTAACCTGCTGGCTTCGACTCCTGAGGATGAATCCCCTCTGATATCGCAATTTAATAATATTTCTATTAAAATCTTAGATTCTGTCCTAAAATTAAATTCTTCATAGCATTTATGTAATTTTTTAAAGTAAATATCTAAGTAAATTCGTCGGTCAATGACAACTTTTTACTATATTTTGACCCATATAACCTCCCACATGAATTATCTCCACGCATTTATAGATGCATCCTGTAAATCTATTTATTTAATATTTTACCCAGTAGCCTATATTCCCAGTCAAATATTTATTTTTCTTGACCATGGCGGTTTCCTGCCTCATTTATTTATTTATTTTGTATTCCTTGGCTACGGCAACTTCCTGTCTACTTATTTATTTATATGTTTTTTAAATTATTTATTTTTAAATAATTTAACAACAATTTCTTCAAACCCAGTGACATATTCTAACTAATAGGTCAAGTAAAAAGTTCTGAGCCTTTTTTCTCTTTATTTCGACGATAAAATTAACCAAGCTAGGATATCCGATTTAGATAAATATGCGGCGTTTTGTTCGATAACTTTTGAACTTTTTGAAGGCAATCTCATAATTCCTGAGTTGAAGAAGTCCCCGTCCCTATTGATGAAAAACTTGACCAGCTCATTTTCACAAGCCTCTCTTGAGACCAGTTTTGTACCATCAAGAAAATTTCGCAAAGGTGATAATCGCTTGGTGATGTCTGGGCTATACGGTGGATGCGATATAACCTCCCATCTAAGCTCTCGGAGATTCTGGCGCGTCGTTAACGATGTGTGCGGCCTGGGATCCACTTGATGGAACACAACACCTTTCCTATTGGACAATTCTGGCCGCTTCTCGTCGATCGCCTGCTTCAATCTGGTCAGTTGTTGACAGTATTGGTCCGAATTGAGTTATTGGCCCGATGGGGGCACCTCATAGTGGGTGATTCCTTCAATCCCACCGAACACACAGTAAAACCATATTGAGCGTTAATCCTGGCTTGGCGATCGTTTGGGCCGGCTCACCGCGCTTGGACCACGATCTTTTTTGCATGTTGTTCTCGTATTTGACCCATTTTCACCATCCCCAACGCCATCGCCATCGCCATCGATTCAGTAAAAAATCACAGGCATCAATTCGATCCAAAAGTTTCTTTTGTGTCAATTCGTGTGGCATCCATACTTCTTCTTGATACCACCCTTACGCAAATGGTTCCAAATGGTTTTCTGGCTAATCTTCAGTTCCTGGGCAATGGAATAAGTGCTCGCATGCTGGTCCTACTCGACAATTTCCATGATTTTATCGACATTTTCGAGGATTGGCCTACCCGAGAGTGTCTCATCTTCGACGTCCATATTACCCGAACGGAATCGTTGGAACCACCACTTTGCTTTTGCATTCGATACTGTATTGGGTCCATAAACAGCACAAAATTTTTTGGCCGCCTGATCCGCTTTTTCCCCTTGGTCGTAGTGGTACTGAAGAATGTATCGAATTTTTTCTTTTTTTTACCTCATTTTGGAACGCTCTAACACACAACTGGCTTCACCAAACACAAAACTGTCAAATAACTTTTTTAAAGCGTTATGTCACCTTTAAATCGCAAAAAAGAATGACCAGATGCGACTTATATATACATAGTGAGATATGGCTCATTAAAGCCATCTACCGGAAAAGGCTCAGAACTTTTTACTTCTATTATTTATTTGATTATTTGTTTATTCTTCCCAGTGTATTTATTTATTTATTTTTATTATTTGGACAACATGCGGTATTCCTTTTTTGTTGTTATTATTATTATTTAACTTGGTCGCAGCATACTAAGGTTTCACACAGTTCTGCTGTGGCCACACTCTGAGCCACCCAACCGGATCCTGAGTGGGAGGATCGGAGGGCTATAAGGGGAGATGTGGAGGCCCTTATATAATAAATAAATAAATAACTAAAAAATTGAATTATCATAAATGATCGAGAATCAGAAATAAATAATTTGACTTAAAAAAAAAATAGATCATTAATTGGCTTGGTTGTTTGTAGGAAATGCGCCAATTGAGTAGGAGTCCATCGCCAGAGCTGCTCGGGATCCGCACGAAGCCGCCAATGGACCATCACCATCACCATCACCACCACCTGATAACCAAATCGCCGCCATCGACCACTACAACGACATCAGCATCGAAGCCGAAACGGTTCACTTTCCAGAGTACAATGAGGCAGATTGAGAGACGGAGATTAGCCGAGCGGCTCAGTCGCGAAGCCGAGGCGAAGGAGAGACAGCGTCTCGGGGAACTGGAAGTGATGCGTCGCGTGGAGGAGGAGTTCCAGAAAAAGAGGGCCAACGAGAAGGCGAGCATTCGCAATCAGCTGCGCATTTTCCACATGGAAGAGACGGCGCCGTCGTTCACATCGCTGCCCTGGGATGGCTCCTCGCCGGGACGAGCCGAGCCCGACGGCGCACCTTCCAGTTCGCCGACCAACTCGTCAATGGCCGGCGGAGGAGGCGGGAAGCAGCAGCAGCAGCAGACAAGGGGACAAGCCAGGGAATATAGGGATTATCGGCCCTCGGTCGGAATCTGTCCATCGGGCGCCGAATCGTTGCCGACGACCGTCCACCCGCAAGCCGTCTTCGACATACCCAGGAGCACTCAGGTACTTAGAGATCGAAACGAGAGACATCTTGGCGTTCTAATTGACTTTTCTCATTTATTATCAATAACATTCAGGTAAAAAGACAATTAATTTAATAAGCTAAGGAAAAAAAACATTTAATTAAATTTCAAAAAAGAAAGAAAAGAAAAAAAGTTCCCAAAATAAGTACCGTTTTGAAATAAAAAAAAACAAAAAAAAAACAAGTAAGTATACTTTTCATAACAATTTTATTTTCACATGAAAGCATGTATCTTAATCTACATTTGGAAATAGTTTCCACCAATATTAGGCAGTACCTGGCCACCGAGCGATGCTCGGTAAATTTTTGCTTCAGTTATTAATAGCTATATATTAACCGAACCCAACTCGCTCCACCCCCACTCCGCCACCGAAACCCAGTACCTCCCCCAGACCCCCCACCTCCTGCACCCCCAAATCTACCCCGGCCCACGCACCCAGTTTTTGCATTTCTAGCCTTCAGTGGTCCCCAGATTATGTGTATATCTTATTATATTAAACGAGCAATGCTATATATATATACAAGCTGCGTCAGGCGTGTCTCCGGCACGCCTTCTCCACCTTGACCCTCCGGGCGGGTGGCCCTGGCGGGCAGCGTCTCGAGACGGCCAAAAGTATTGTATATGCAATATAATTTTGTTCAACTGTATTTTAATTAAATATATTTTATTAATTAAAAATCAGCTCCAAGAAATAATTTAACTCATTGCGAAAGCAAAATAAAAAATATTTTTTATAGATTGTAGATATTATTTATTTTGAGCATATTTAACAAAAAATTGATATTTAGGTACTAACTAAATTTATTATATAAAAATTTCATCTATTATATTTTTATTTAAATTTAGACAATGATCTTAACACATTTTCATTAGGGCTATTAATTAATTTTTTGAACTTAGGAGAGAACTCGACCGCAGCGCCACCTATTGGGGCAAAACCCTATTTTATTATCTATTTCTTGAGCTTTTTCAATTTTTTTTTTTTTTTTATAAATTTTATTAAACCAATTATTTTACATTAATTAATGTATACATTGTATTTTTGCTTCGATTCCGGAGATTACTTCTCCACCATCGAGTGTCCTCATTCTTCTTTAGTCCTTGTTTTTAATAAGAGGAAAAATCTAATTAGATAAAAAAACCTCTTTTCCGATAATTATTTCAATTCCATTATTCCCCAATCAAGTCGATTGGAATTCCCTCTCCCATCCATTCCAATCAGCTTAATCAATTAAATTGCCCAATTTTTAATATATAATAATTGTAATAATCTTATTGTGGGATATAAAATTAAAAAACCAATTATTTATTAAAAGGAAATTGAATAAAAATGTAAATAAATATTTTTATCGGGACAACCACCTGTGAATAATTGTTTCAATTAACAAAAAACCCATCAAAAACATCTTAGCTGAAGATGAGACCGTGACAGATCGAATGTCCAACACAAAACCCTCCTAACCAGTGAATTTCATCCAAATCATTAGAGCCGTTTTCGAGAACCCGACCGGATATATATATATATATATATATGTTACGGTAAATGTACACTCTTGGGAAATGTACACTTTTACCGAAAATGTGTACATTTCCCCAAAAGTTAGGTATATGTGAACTGAATATAATGTATATGTACATTTCCCGGCAAGTGTGTACTCTTGCTTTCACGATGCACGGTAACCCCTGACCCCCCCCCTGACCCCCCCCCCCCAAATATTGAAGGAGACAATAAAAGAGTGTGTCTTCTGCTGGAATGTAATTCGACCTATATAGGAAAAACAGAACGAAATTTAAACACACCCATTTCGGAACACAAAAGAATTTTTAAAGGGGGTTTAGGTCATAGTGCAATTGCAGAACATTTAATCTCGGAGAAACATTGTTATTCAGATGAATCAAATATTAAATTAATTAGATCAGAATTAGATCCCCTAAAAATTAGTATTTTCGAATCGTTAGAAATTTTAAAATCATACTCTATAATAATTCACCAAAAAAATTCTTAAATCGAAAAATAGAAATTCCCGAAAGCTTTATTTTAAAAATAGCCGCTCAAATAAAAACTTCATTAACGCCACCTACAGCCAAAAAATAAAACAAGTATAAATTTTAATTCTTAACTTGGCCACATGAAAAATTTTAACCTTTCATTCATAAATTAATTCCTATGAATCAATTGTAATAGACTGATGAAGAGGGCAAAGCCCTCGAAACTATAGTCTCGTTATAAATAAATAAAATTTATAATTCCAGCAGAAGACACACTATTTTATTGTCTCCTTCAATATATAAAAATTCTGCTATTCTCGGCACAAAAACTTTCAATTTAATATAAAAAAATAAATAGGAAAATAATAATAAAAAAAATAATCGTATAGGATCTGAAATAAAAAAATAAAATAAAATAAGATTTGTTTCCAAGTTATATAAAAAAAGCCACTTCAACCACTTTATTTGTAAACACACCTGTTTAAATTAATTTAGAATTCCGCGGAGTAGATTCGCGAGCAAATCTACTAAACGGAATTTTTAACAAATTATAAATAAATTTGTTTTTCTAGTATATTTATACAAATACCTGTTTAGTTTGATTTAGACACCTGTTAATTAGAAACAAACAAAAAATTCCCAATTTTAATATAATATATTAAAATTTGGTATAACCTATTCCTATTAGTGGGTTTTAAAATTAAAAAACCATTTAATAAATAAAAGATAATTGAAAAAAATGTAAAAAAAAACTTTTTTATTGAGATTTTCATCTATAATTAATTACTTAAATTAAGAAAAGATCAATTAAGATGAAATTTGTCGAGGTCCAGACTTAGTCAGATCGTTTTCTCATCATCAAAATTTGTTAATAGTGTACTGGCTGGAAAATTCACCAATTGTTCACTTCGCCCTTCGAAGGCAAAAATAAATAAATAATATAAATTGTTGTTTATTTAATATATAAGTTATATATATGTGGGATCGGATACACTAATCCCAGGCGTGTTCTTCTTTATTCAATGAACTGGTTGTCTAGGGTAAGAGATTTATCCAATAAAAGTTTCACTTATAATACAAAATATATTTATTAACAAGTATAATATTATATATACAAATGAATGATAACTTTCATTAGAAGGGCGTTAATTTATAATGACGTAAGAGAGTTCGTAAAGGGGTTGCTGAATCTATCGTGTATCGTTATGCGTATTCGTGTGTCTTGACTTGTTCGTCTGATGGTCAAATTGCAAGTGTCGTTGATTCGAACGTTGGGTAGGTACTGTCGAATAAACAGGTAGTGGGAAAACTGGGATATTTCCTTACACTCACTTTCTCTTCAGAGAATGGTCTTTGTTGAAAGGAATCAAATACCTTTGTGCAAGGGTTCTTGTGTTGACGGTCACATTGCTTGGCAGATGAGTGCGATTGAAAAATTGTATTATAATATTTCAATTCCACATATATATATATATATATATATATATATATATATATATATATATATATATATATATATATAATAAATTATTGTTGAGTAGTTCTCAACAACAACGACACTAAATTACACGGAACGATAAATAACAATAGTTACGGTAAACGGTAAACGATAAACGAAACGAAAACAGATCCTTCACTTCTTGACTTCACCTAGCCAACTCGACACATATTATCATTCTCTTCTTCCACATGTGCATTAGTCATCCTCCACTCGACTAATTCTCTGTTCAGACACTAGGCTCCCGGAATATAACCGCGGCAAATTTATTTTGGTTACAATAGATTTTGTTTAATCAAAATCGGTAGAGCCGTTTTCAAAATAGAACTAAGATACAAATATATAACAATTGAAAGAACCTCCTCGATGAAGAAATAATTTGATTGTTGCAGGTGTATGTGTCGCCGTCGACGAAGAGAGTGAGCCGTGAAACGTCGTCCTCCGCTGACAACTACCGCAAGGGGTTTGCGCAGGGGACGCCGCCCACGCGGCCCTCAAAGCACCTGCAGCAACACCACAGACACCTGCAAGCCACCTACAGCTCGGACTCGGACACCTCGCAGCAGCCTCCTCACCTCCACATCCACGTCAACGGCTACCCCCACCATCCACATAGCAGGTCAGCCACACACACACACACACACGCACACAAATAACAACAGCATATACTCTGGCTCTCTCTAACAAATCTAACAACTAACCTGTTGTTTTGCTTTTCCCATCAGAGTTTAATCCGGAGCTCACTACCATTAATTCTAGTCATCTAATCGACCCGCGAGGCAATCAGGTGCGTTCAGATTAACCTTAACCAAAAGAGCCTGTTGGCCTAATACTACTATTACTACTACTCCTACTACTACTCTAGTATCTATAATTATAGCCCAATAAAAAATTAAAATAGAAATCATTTATATTTGATGACACACAAATTAAACTAAGATGAATGAAACCTGTGCCAATCGAAAGAAAAAAAATTCTAGTTAACATATCTAAAGGTTCAATTCTAAAATGAACAATATATACTATATATATTTGTCTAGATTAATTTGTAACAACGCTGAGAGAATTTTCTTTAAAAAAATTACGCTCTTTCCTAGAATCGAACCGACGAACTCTTGAACTATGGGCATCAGCTCTAGCGATTACACCAATGCAACATTAATATTTGTATCTTGATTTCTGTTACTAAAACTATATATTTTTGATTTGGACTTTGTGTCGAGATAATATTGTATTCATTTGAACTCGAATGAAAATGAAAAAACACCAATAGATTTTAAATTAAGAAACATTAAATATATATTAATTAACGAGGCAAATTTGAAATATAATTGTCAGCGCGGATTTTAAACTGATGGCTCCAATCGATTTTCATTAACCAGGCAAATTTGAAATACAATTCTAATTTGGACTCGAATTTTGAAATGAAAGACTCCAATTCATTTTAAATTAAGAAACATTAAATATATTGATCATTATTCCTCCCCCCCCCCCCCTCGCCACTCAAAAGTTAAAGAGGCGAAACTTTAAGAGACGATGTATTTTC
Source organism: Forficula auricularia (assembly GCA_024734495.1). Taxonomy (NCBI): domain Eukaryota; kingdom Metazoa; phylum Arthropoda; class Insecta; order Dermaptera; family Forficulidae; genus Forficula; species Forficula auricularia. The sequence goes on along the minus strand of JALMQS010000118.1, from coordinate 5,641,012 downwards.
GGTAGTTTACCGGTATACATTTGGAGTGTGGTTTTTTAAGAGGAATAAAATTTTTGGACCGAGACGCTGCCCGCCAGGCCACCAGCCCAGAAGGCCGAGCTTCGAGGGCGTGCCGAAGGCACTCACGAAAAGCTCATAAATATTATAGTGAGTTTGAAATTGGTGGTGTTTCAATAAAAATAAATGAATTTAAAACATATAGTTAAATATCTCTCGATATATTTCATGTGATTAGCCCATCTTAGAGTTTACATAGACTAAAGATTAAAATAGATACATTACTTATGTAAATTTAGAGTGAGTATCGAATCAATTGATTGTAACAATTTGCTTAGGAAAGTAGAATGGAGAGGCCAAATTTTGAATCGATTGGGGCTTAGTTAAAAACTCTTCTGAAGTATAGTTATGTTATATTACGAGCTTTTCGTGCGTGCCTTCGGCACGCCCTCGAAGCTCAGCCCTCCTATTTATTTAAACTACTTAAAGATTTTGACATGTTAATCAAAAAAAATTTCACCTTCGATTGGTATAATTTTCATGTATCTCGGATTTAATTTCTCTATAAAGTCTAATTTGATGGGCTATTAGATTTAATTTTAATTTTTGCATGCATGAGAAAGGCTTATTAAAAATTTGGACTTATTCAAAATAATACCTATATAATTGAAGGAGACAATAAAAGAGTGTCTTCTGTTGGAATTATAAATTTTATTTATAACGAGAGTAAAGTTTCGAGGGCTTTGCCCTCTTCGTCAGTCTATTACAATTGATTCACAGGAATTAATGTATGAATGGAGAGTGAGATTTACACTCTAATTCCTGTGAATCAATTAGAGACTATATTTCAGATTCAATTTTTTTTTCTTTTAAATTTAAGTATTATATTTTACATAATGCGTTGACATTGACCGAATGTTTTCTACATTTGATTCAATCACGAATCAACTGTAGGGAATTTTTGTCAAATATTGAGTGAAAATAATATTTGAACTTATATATTTCTAACTTGAAATAATGATCTTAAATAAATTTTTATAATTTTTCTAACTGATATGACAAAGAATAATTGACCTATCAATGAGAAGTGTTTTGACCGCGCTTTATTTGAAAAAGATATTTTATCACGAGACTATTGCGGATTATGCTATTAAAGTCTGTGGAGTCTTAAATCTGGACCAGGAGAGAAAAAAAGATGTGATCCACTTAGCTACAATCCAACGTCATTTTGCGTATAGCCCGCTAGACATTCGGATGGATCACCAAGTGACTTCTTTCACTCAATATTTGACAAAAATTCCCTACATTAGATTCGTGATTGAATCAAATGTAGAAAACATTCGGTTAATTTATGGCAGGCATCTAACATACATGCTAATAGGCCGAGCGCTCTGTACTGGGAGATTGAATATATAACATCTGAGATCTTAAGTTCACTTGGTGATCCATCCGAATGTCTAGCGGGCTATACGCAAAATGACGTTGGATTGTAGCTAAGTGGATCACATCTTTTTTCTCTCCTGGTCCAGATTTAAGACTCCACAGACTTTAATAGCATAATCCGCAATAGTCTCGTGATAAAATATCTTTTTCAAATAAAGCGCGGTCAAAACACTTCTCATTGATAGGTCAATTATTCTTTGTCATATCAGTTAGAAAAATTATAAAAATTTAGCGTTGACATTGGTCTACCATTATTAGACAATTTTATTCTAGTAGCTTTCCATTTTTTTTTTATCAAAAATATTATTTCGGTATTTGTTTAATTTTGACATGAAATTGTTTTAGATCTGAAAGTCCTGACAACGACGAAAGTGACGAAATTCCTGAAGAAACAAACAACGACGACGAAATCTTTACTCTAAAGGTTGTATTTTTGTTAAAAATTTGTTTAATTGAATGAATTTTTATTTTTATTTTAATTAAAGATAATTGGGATTTGGAATCGTATCTTTTTTTAAATATATTTATGTTCTTAACTTTTCCTATTTATTTAAAGTTCATTTTTACGCCAAATCTAGGCTTTACCTCGGAGCACGGCTCTGGTTTCACCCCTTCGGGAATTCAACCCGAATGCCAAACGAGTGCAATCCGGGCTACTGACATAATAAAAATAATCCAAAACATCTCAAATCTAGCAGTAGACCATCTCTCTTGAATTTCTATAGTAATTTTTTAAAGCTCCTGATATCGGCATTTGTCTTTTATATGAAAATAAAGTAGATTAAAAAAAGATTCAACTCCAAAATCTCCCTATATCTATTTATTATTTTTTAACATCACAATTAATTATTCTCTTCCTCAATCTTGAATAATTAAAAAAAAATTGAAATTGTAAATAAAACGAAAAATTTTTTCACTTTTTCCAAAAAAAAAATTATTGTCTAAGACATGTTTCGGATCTAGTAGAACCCATCTTCAGTTATTGAAACAGTGAACTCTCTTCTCCACACCATTCATAAAATTAACATTTCATGTAATGTACAATAAAAATTAAAATCATAATCAAAGAGACATAAATGAAAGTCAAAGAGAGAAAACAGATAACAATTACATGACTGTAACATGGTTTTACTTTAAGGTCAGGTGGGGTAACTGGGCCAGCTTCTTTTGTTTTCCTCCATATTTTTGGCTATAACTAAGCTTCCTCACAATTTATAGATCTCGTGACTATATTAATTGAAAGATGAAATTTTCTTCAAATAATCATGATACTTTCAACTCTTGATTATTCAAAATTTTGGAATTATCTTAAGTTGAATGTAAAGTTTTGCGGTTGGCCCAGTTAAACGCGTTGTGGGGTAATTGGACCAGCCCAGCCTATTTGCTGTTTTTTTAATTTTTAACATCTTTTGAGCAGTTGGACATGTTCCCCTATCCCTCAAGGCCCTGGCCGTAGGTAGAATTAGTCTCATTTGTATAGAGATTAAAAATAATCAAAGATGTAAGCGATTCGGGGTAATTGGGCCTTGAATAGGCTGGCCCAGTTGCACCAAGACCTCTATTTTTTATTCTATTGAATTTTTTAAGGTAGATAAGTTTAAACGCCAAAGTATAATTTTCAAAAACGATTTTTATTATAGAAAATACAAAAAAAGTATCATAAATCAAACAACTAAACAAAATAATTTCATTTTACCCATTGAAATAAAGTTAAATAAGTTCATTATGCTTAAGAAAGCCTTAATTAAGTACTTACTCAAGTCTCAATATTTTCAAGGAACTGGATAAGGCAACTAGGTAAGAAGTAAGCACATAACTAGGTAAATAAGTAAATAAGTAATTAACTTAACTAAGTACTTAAGTATAAAATAAACTTAAAGAAATTTCTCTAATTCAGGAACACTGAAAATTTCCCACCAATATGAAAAAGTGAATTGCGCTAAAAAATGCGGTAAAATTAAAAAGCTCTGGGGTTACAGGACCCCTGGCCCAGTTGCCCCCGGCCCCAGTTACCCCACCTGACCTTACCATATAGGGTATGGTCAAGTATTGTAATCATGCATGAAAAAAGTGGTTATTTTTCCTTCGTTTTTTTCAAAATATCTCAAAAACGGGTGAAACTATTTTGATTTAAAAAATTGAGCGAAACCATGGAATTTCGTTCTACAAAAAAGCTCTAATAAGTGAACATCGAAAAAATTATATTTTTTGAGAAATAATTGTTTTGTCAAAATGTTCGTTAGTGTGTCTGGTTGTCAGTTAGTTAGTTAGTCTGTGCGTTACCACATTTTTGTGGACGAGCTAGCTCAAAAATTAGTGTGAATATCAAAACCAAATTTCACACGTAGTTTTGGTCCATTGAGATTAAGAGCTGATTAGATTTTGGTGCATATCGACCCAAAATTAAGGGGGTGGAGGGGGGTTAAAAATTAAAAATCTAGGCCGTTTGAGTAAACTCAACCAAATTTTGTATACATAATCAGTGGACCCCCAGAAGTCTAAAAATGCAAAAACTAACCTCCCAAAATGGGGGAGGGGGTGGTATAGGGTCAAAAAATGAAAATCTTGGCCATTTACCAAACTCAACCAAATTTTGTATACATAATCAGTGGGACTCCAGAAGTCTAAAAATGCAAAAACTAACCCCCAAAATGGGGGGGTCAAAAAATTGAAATATAGACCCTTGTACAAAACTCAACCAGAAATGTATGGTAAAGTCAAGTGGATGGCCACATCAGAACACGTCAGCTTATTTGTATATGTATAACTCTATATATAAACTGGAGATTCAGATAGAATTAAAGAGAATTTACAAACTTGAAAAATGAAAGAGATTAAATATTGTTGAAAAGAATTTTTACCAATATTTAATCTCTTTCATTTTTCAAGTTTGTAAATTCTCTTTAATTCTATCTGAATCTCCAGTTTAGAGTTATATGTATATACAAAAAACATGTTACAGTCATGTAATTGTTATCTGTTTTCTCTCTTTGACTTTCATTTATGTCTCTTTGATTGTGATTTTAATTTTAATCGAACATTAAGGTAAAAGCCCCAATAGTGGGCCATGCACCAGTAGTGGGCCACATTCAAGAAAAGTGCAAAAATTAGCTTATCCAACTTTGAAAAATTGCTCTATATATAGCTCATGCCATCGGCTATAAATAGCGCTATTTTTCAAAGTTGGATAAGCTAATTTTTGCACTTTCTCATAGCTCATGCCATCGGCTATATATAGAGCAATTTTTCAAAGTTGGATTAGCTAATTTTTGCACTTTTCTTGGATGTGGCCCACTATTGGTGCTTTTACCTTAATTAAAATTAAAATTAAAATCACAATCAAAAGAGACAAAAGTTGGATAAGCTCATTTACCTACATATCCCACTACTGGTGCTTTTACCTTACATGAAATGTTAATTTTGTGAATGCTGTGGAGAAAAGAGTTTACTGTTTAAATAACTGAAGATGGGTTCAACTCGAGGGGTGGACAGCGATTGGAATTAGGTGTACACCGTCTTTGAAATTATTTGGAATTACTTTGGAATTCATTAGATAATCTATTTTCATCTATTGTCTTCTACTTGGAAATGAAAGTGGAAGTAGGTGTACACGATTTTAGGTCGCAGTTCACCCCTCGGTTCAACTAGACCAGAAATATGTCTTAGACAATAATAAAAATTTTGTTTTATTTATAATTTCAATTTTTTTTTTAATTATGCAAGATTGAGGAAGAGAATGATTAATTGTGATGTTATAAAGTGTTACAATCAAGAATATTTTAATTTTTGATATTATTTTTTTAATTAATTTATTTTAATTTTAATTTCTTTTTATAATTTAATTGAATATTGGGGTTGTATGGTGCAGCGTGCCTCGTCAGAGAGATTGGACAGGTCTCGGGATCTGCAACAGCCCCTTCAACAGTTGACAGGTGTTCGCCCGTTTGAAAGGACCTCGAAAGTGTATCGACCAATCGTGTTCAATCCTCCGCCGCCCACGCAGAACAATATCAATGCAGAACAAAACAAAATAATGCTCAATTAAACCACCAAGAATATCTTTCTTTGCTGTGTACATATTTATATATTGTGTATTAGGGTGACTCATTTTGACCGACTATTTTTCTTTTTTGAGTCTCCTTTTTGAAAATTCTTTAGTAGTAACTCTGCCAAATTTTAGCTCGATAAATTTTTTTTTAGAAGTCGATCAAGAATTTCGAAAATCTCAAAAATATAAGAAGAAAAAAAACGATTTTTACTTTTAAGAAAATTTTTATTTTCTATATGGAAATTCTTTCTATATGTAATTGAAATAAGCACCAGAAAATTTCAGCTCAAAATATGAATTAAAGATAGCTTAAGAATTTTTAAGATCTTTTAGTAAAGGCGGGTTCACACGAGGCTTTTTTTGCTACTTGCTCCTAAATTGTTCGGCTTAAGGCGGGTTCACACGAGGCTTTTTCTGCTACTTGCTCCTAACTTGTTCAGCTTACTTGCAATTTGGAGGCATGGAGGGGGTCGAAATGACGTCACTCCTCACTGTCATACTAGCATGCTTATTTGATTCAAAAGATAGCCCATGTTCTAAAAAAAAAAGTTTAGCTACTTGAACCTGGTAGTGGCCAGCCAATCGGAAAGCATTATTTTATCACGTGGGTGACATGCGCATTGGCACAATACATCAGCTGATATCACAGAACAGCTGATATTTTGTTTCTCACTGTTCAACTCTTTACTGCAATGAATAAAGAGAATATGCCTTCCAAATTTGTCTGCGACTGATAATTTCTGAATTAATATTATTGTCAGCCATTTTTGTTTGCATCTGAGCTGAAACTGAAAGATGGTAGTCCGGCTGTTTGGACTGACACATGCGCGCTCAACCTAGCCGACCAACTTGAAAATTTTCTGAAAAAGCTCCGTGTGAAGCCAACAGGCGAAAAATCAGCCTGGCAGAACTAGCTTCAAATTGCAAGTAGGTCGAACAAGTAAGAGAACATGTCTCGTGTGAACCAGCCTTAATTCATGTTTGACTTTTTCGAGCGGCCTTTAAATACTAATTAATTTACAATATTAGACTTTTTTTTACTATCAATTTACAACATAATTAACAAAAATATAGGACGAGACTCAAAAAAAATATCGGTATTAAAATATATTTATTGTCAAAATGCCATCTTTGGTTACTGATTTTTTTGAGTGAGAGTAAAGAAAAAAATAAATAGCCAAATCATTAATACCGAATCTTTATTTCTGAGTATCATCCTCTATTTTTGTTCATTATGTTGTAAATTGATATTAAGAAAAAAAACAAGTAAACTTTCTAAAACTTTGGAAAAAATCATTAATGAGCAAGTTCTTCACCATTTAGAATCTAATAAACTAATCCGTGATAGTCAATACGGCTTTAGACAATTTCGGTCCACCGGCGATATTTTAGCATATATAACTTATATTTGGAATAAAGCACTAGAGACTGGTAAAGAGACTTTCGTAATAGGCTTAGACATTTCAAAGGCCTTCGATCAAGTCTGGCACAAAAATCCTTGACAAATTACCTGTATTTGGCCTCCCCCCGAGCCTCTGCAAGTTGTTTGAGAGCTTTCTCTCAAACCGCTCTATTAAAGTCGAGGTTGACGGAATATCATCCTCGTCCTTTAATACTAATGCTGGAGTTCCTCAGGGCTCATTCATCTGTCCCACGCTCTTTATTATCTATATTAATGACCTATTAAATCTGCCCTCCAATCCAATACATTGTTACGCTGACGATAGCACCCTCCACAACGCTCAATCCTTACTAGACAATCGCGCAAACATAGCCTCCTCAATAAATTCAGATTTAAGCATGCTTAAAAAATGGGGATCCTACAACTTGGTAAACTTTAATGCTAGCAAAACACAATGCTGCCTAATTTCTAGGATAGGAACCTTCCGGACATTTCCTTTGATTCGAGCTCATTGGAATTCCGTAATAAAATATCAATGTTAGGTGTCACCTTAGGTTCTGACCTCTCTTGGAATGACCATATTATCTCAGTAGCAAAAGCTGCAGCATGTAAGCTTGGCTTTCTTTTCCGAACCAAACGATTTTTCACCCCCACTCAACTCCTTATATTATACAAGGCTCAAATTCGCCCCTGTCTTGAATATTGCTCGCATTTGTGGAGAGGAGCCTCCAAGTATTCTCTTAATACCTTAGATGCAATTCAGAGGCGAGCTATCAGACTGATAGGCGATCCTACATTAACTGACACTCTCGACTCCCTAGCCCATCGTAGATCTGTCTCCGCCCTTTCCCTTTTTTATAGATATTACCATGGCTTTTGTTCTGACGAAATAAAATCGATAATCCCACCAAAGGCTTCATTTGCGCGAAATACACGATTTTCTAAAATTCAACACCCCTACGCACTTAAACTAGATACTAATCGAACAAACGCATTCGCCAATTCATTTATCCCTATGACATCTAGAGACTGGAACTCTCTTCCCCCGACCGTCTTTCCAGCTACTTATAACCTTCAATCTTTCAAGACCAGCATCCACAGATACCTTCGACTGCTACCCAATCCCTAAATCTCCCCTTATCTTCACGTTACAAGGGTCCACCACGGACTACAGAGGTTGTACCTTCTTGGTGCAACTTCTTCTTGTATCAATATCATTATAAAAAAAAAAAAAAAAAAACAAGTATTAATATTTTAATATTTAAAGGTCGCTCGAAATTGTCAAATTACTAAAAAATCTTCGAAATTCTCAAATGACCTATAAAAATGCATATTTTGAGCTGAAATTTCTACCAGGATAATTCTATTATAATACACATAGAGGGAATTTCCGTATAGAAAAAAAAATTCGATTTTTTTATATTTTTGAGAGACCTCTAAAAAAATTTGGAGATGGTTCTTAAAACATGAAATAATAACAAATTTCCATGCGAGACTAAAAAAAAAGAAAAATATTCGGTCAAAATGGGACACCCTATTTTGTATTAATAATTTTATATCTAATATAACCAATTTCTTCATTTTATTCTATCTTTTTCTTTGAATTACAATTAGTACGAAATCAATTGGTGCTATCGAAATACAAAATGTTAAATTGAATTTATCTATCTATCCATCTATCTATTTATTTATTTTGATTATTGTCAAAATAAATTAGCGGTTTCGATGGTAAGTGTAGTAGTAGTGGAATACAAAATATCTCTTGTGGTATACTCCGATATACCTAGTTGTGTAGATGTATATTTGTGGATGCAGATTACATGAAATCGAACCCAGTGCTTCCTCTACATGCACAAGACGAGCTAATTCAAAACAACTTCAGAATAAACGCGAAGCATTTATGATATTTTAATAAATCTTTATATTAAAAGTTTATTAGTATTGGGACCGTGCGAAGTCATGGAAGGGGAAACCAAAACGACGCCAGCGCCCGCTGCGGACAATTCATGCGTTTAAGTGCGCTAGGTTTTACTTTAGGTGTATCAGATCAACACTTAAAAGTCGTCTTCGGAAAGTCGCAGAGTCTTGAAATTTGAAACTTAAGCTATCTAGAGGCTACAAGAAGTATCATAAGATTTCGGCTAAAATAGAAAAACCAGAAGGTGATGTTTACGTACGTAAGAATATACCACCCTCGCGTTTTGCAATCATAAGCCTCATAGCTACTAAATTCGAAACTTAAGCTCGATATAGGCTAGAAGGAATACAGCAAGCTTTTGATTGAAATCGGAACATCGGATTTCGTTTTTTTTTTTTTACTTTCCCAAAAACGGCAATAACGATTTTTTGTTCTAGGTTACCATTTAAGCAATGTAGGCCGATATCATTGCTTCTGGGTCCAGAAAATTAGGTGTACTTAATAAGTGTCATGAGTTATTAGTCGTGTATAAATTTTAATCCGATTGAAATAAAGGAAGGGGGTGTAAATTAGAAGTGTTTGAAAAACTGCATTTTTTTGCGAAAAGGTTTTTCTTTCATAAAATGAAAACCACTCTTTCTAGAAACTTGATTCATGTTTCATTCTCTAGGCAATTTTGTTGACTTGAACTTTTACTTGAACCACTTTTTTGCTGAAACTCTTAGATATGTAGATATCCAGCATTTTTCATGATCCATTTTTGCAAAAAATTGCAGGTTTTCTTTCATAAAATGAAAACTACTCATCCTAGAAATTTTTTTCCTGTCTCATTCTTTAGAAAATTTTGTTGACCTGAACTTTTACTTGGACCCTTTTTTTGTTAAAACTTTTAGATTTATAGATATCCATAATTTTGGACTATAACTTATACTGACCAGTAGCGCACTTTAGTTCATGCATTAGGGCGGCGCTGCAGTCACGCACGGACCCAATATCACCAGTAATAAATAAATCTTTTTCATCATTCGACAAATTTCCATATTCTAAATTTTTCTGTTGATGAATAAGAATTTATTTCATACATTTTAATGTGTTTTAAAATAATAGATAGTCTGTAATAAAAAAAAAAAAAACTTAATTTATTTTTATTTTACACATGTGTGTCGCTCCAGGGGCCCCCATGAGGGGGGGTAAAAAATGAAACCCTAATATTTTCGTCCAATGTCTGCAACTCGCTTCCTCTGTCCTTTCCAGCGTGAGTGTTTTAAGACTCGCATCCACAGGTACCTTCAACTCCGACACAATCCTTGAAATTTCTTCTCTCTCTTCTTTTACCCCGGACTAAAGTGGTTGCTCTGGTTCAATATCATTATTAAAAAACACCAAATGTTCAAATAAATTTAAATAAATAATATATTTTACCAAAAACTTATTATTCTCAAAACTTTTATTTAATTTGGTGCTCGTAGTATTTAAGAATTTTACTCTCATTTGACAGCGAAAGAAAATGTGAATAAAAATCTAGATGGATAGATAGATAGGTACATATTATACATAGATAGTTAGATAATATGTATATTATACATACAGGGTGGTGACTTGGCCGACGCAGCATATCGATTACAATGTTAATTTTTGAATGTGCATTTATTTGTTCCCCTAATTATTTTAGAGTTAAAGTTCTTATAGGTTTTTTGTAGAGAAAAAAATACTGAATTCGAACATATTTTTGTTTTCAAATTTTGAAATTTCAGAACCGTAATAATCAACATTATAAATAATTGTATTTTTACAAAAATCACTGAGGCCATGGAATTGTTAAAACAAACAAGGCATTTTCATTTGTTGTTTCTATTTGTCGTTTAATAGTGATGTCTTTAGTGATTATTTTAGAGCATAATTAGAATACAAAAAACTGAGCAGAATTAAAATTCTAAAAGATAATTACATCAGATTTTGTCTAATTCATAATTTAAAAGTCCAAAAAAATCGATTTTAAAAATGTAGATATTTAAAAAATTTAAATTCAAAACTTTTATTGTTGTCGATTGTTTAAGTTTTATTGTTTATACTAGTCTCAAAATGGATTCATATTGGTGAACAAATCTATGATTATAAAACAAAACTTGACTTTTTAATGTCAGTTCTTATTACAATGTATTCATTACAAGAAAAAGTTGAAATAATTAAGTATTTTTATGCTGGAAATCGATGCGATGACATTTCGTTGATTATTTTTGTGAAAATTTAAAAGCTCGTTCTAAACTTCATCTACGTGAATTTACTATTTTTATTTATCAATGACGAATACAAAACTCAGCCCATTCAAATTTAACGAGTTTCTCATTATGGTAATCAATAAATTCTAATACGAACCGATTTTAAAAAGTTCAAATATAACAAACGTCAAATAGAAACAACAAATGAAAATGCCTTGTTTGTTTTAATAATTCCATGGCCTCAGTGATTATTGTAAAAATGCAATTATTTATAATGTTGATTATTACAGTTCTGAAATTTCAAAATTTGACAACAAAAATATGTTCGGATTCAGTATTTTTTTCTCTACAAAAAACCTATAAGAACTTTAACTCTAAAATAATTAGGGGAGCAAATAAATGCACATTCAAGGATTAACATTGTAATCGATATGCTGCGTCGGCCAACTCACCACCCTGTATAAAAAAAATGTAATAAAAATATCACCAAAGGAATAATTAAATATATAACTAAATAAGACCAAAATATAAGGATTATTGTTGCCAAATGAATAATATATAAATATAATGAATAATAATATATACATATATAGAATACATATACATATAAATACTATTATATGAAATTTTTTTAACTGTATTTACTAAATATATACAAAATATTAAATATAGATGATTTTAATTTAATATATATTTTAAAAAAATAAAAAAAAAAGTTTTATGATTCAAATATTCGAGAGTTAAATAAAAAAAAATAATTGAATTCGTTTTTGGATAATATCGTTTCGGCAATTTATTTATGCTAAAATATATTAGTAATAAATTAATTTAATAGTTTATTTTATTGCCATTAATAGGATTAGATTTCATAGGATGTATTCTACTAAAGTTGAGTTATGGATAATTTTTATTACTTGTCAGAAGAGTTGCATTGCTCTTCCCTAAAGAATTTAACCCGTTTGGCAAAAAGCAAACACGGATCATGACTGTTCTTCGAAATGAAACTATTCTGATATACAGTGACGGATTTCTGCATAGGTGTATCAAGAGGGGCTCACAATTCAGTTCTCGAAATAAAATAAATTATTTTATTAGAAACGTCATCTACACTACTGAGCAAAAAAATTGATCTACCAATGAAAACTTTATTAAATAGCGAATTATTTTAAAATCTTTTACAAATATTCATATAATTTGTTCCATTAACTCTTAAACTAACATATTCAATAAATATTGTTGATAATTTTTGAATTTTATAAAAAAAAATAAGTAAAATTTAATTAAACGATACAATTACAAATTATCATTCTTTCTCAATATCACTTTAAATTTAAATGAAGTTTTAATAAAAGATCAAATTCCATTTGAAATATCAATAAATTGAATAATTTTGAAATAAGCATCATTGATAGAAAGATAAAATATACAAAATGGATATTTCTGAAGTTCAAGCAGAACAAATTGTGTACCTAATTAATCAAGAGCTGAGTCAACAACAAGTGGCAAGTACACTTGCAATAAGCAATAATTTCAATAATGTAGGGTTCCTTTTTACTTAGAGAAAGTGGTGTAGGTTTTAAGGTGAAACATGATATTAATTAATAAAGTAAAGGGTGTGTAGTTTTTTTTTTAGTTTTTATCCTGTAAACTCCTGATGATGGACTAATAATCCGAAATATATTGAGTTTGTATAAACCTCTTTGAGTTTTATTTCATTCACTGTGAAACTACACTCCCTTTATTTTATTAATTAAAGTAGGGTTCCTTGTAAAAAAAATTAAAAATTATTTACTATTTAATAAAGTTTTATATTGGTGGATCGATTTTTTTGCACTTCAGTGTATTAAATCCGATGGAATGATAATTTTAAATTATCTGTCAGAAGGAATGTTTTTCACCCCCTCGTGAATCAAACCCGAGTGCCAGTAACAGCAATCCGGGCCATCTGGCTCACCTGCGAGCAAGGGCGGATCCAGGAATTTTTTATGGGGGGGAGGGGGGTGAATGTATATAAGGTGCCCGATGTAAGATCTACTTTTTATCTCGGAAGTGTGTCGCGATCGAATTGTCCAAGCGGGGGGGGGGGGGGGGGTCAGAGACGCCGCCCCCCCACACACACACACACACACACACATAGAACTTTATTTTCAATTTTAAAATTTTTTGAAAAAATAAATGTTTTTTTTTTACAAATTTTTTTTGCCAGGCACGGGCCTCTATGGGGGGGGCGGTCGCCCCCTGGATCCGCCCTTGCCTGCGAGGTGCGAACCTCTCTGACATATGTAAATATTTTAGTCAAAGATTGTTCTTAATTTGTAAAATTTCGCGATCTAATGATTCTAAATTTAAACATATAGCCATGCCATATAATTTAAATAAAGGTCGTTGAGTGTTTCGAAGAGATTCAAAATTCGAAGGGCAATATGAAAGATTTCAATTTGCCGATGGTAATTCAACATGAAACAACCCTTCTGACATATAATTAAAAATATTCCATTCCATCGGATTTAATAGATGACACCATTTTATGATTTTTTTTTAAGAAAATTTGAATCTATTACAATCGGCAAATTGAAATCTTTCATATTAAATTATTTTATTTAAGTATTGTGATAATATTTAGGGGGAGGGGGGGGGGTCAAAATTGAATTGTGCCTCTCAATTGCTAAATTCGCCACTGCTGATATACATAATATATTACATGTAATAAAAATTGTCTATAACAACATGGATATAGAGTAAAAGACACCCTTGTGATTTTCCTAATAATATAATCAATAAAATTTTTAAAAATTAGACAAAATTGAAGATAATAACAAGTATATGTAGATGTAAAAATTTAAGTCTATTTAAATATTTTTTTTTTTTAATTAACACTAAACTTAATATGTTTGCTTCTATATACTTGAATAGATAATGAAAAAACCCGAAAAATAAATAAACAGAACAATTCTTTTGAAAAAATTTTTATTTTATTAAAAAATAAATAAATAGAATGATTACAATCCAACAGATTAAATAAAATATTACTCGATTTTTTAATCATGAAAAAATAAATAACTAAATTTAATAAAAAGTGACTCTATATTTAAAATGTGTGTGTGTGTGTGAATAACTCATTTTTTTCTTTTTTTGTTATTTTTTTTCTTTTTAAAAATAAAATTTTTTAATATATTTGTATGAAATCTACTTGTTTTGTATTGAAAATTATTTCCAGATTTGATTTTGTACTTACATCTATATATTTATTAATATATAATAGGAATATACAATTAGCTGGTAAAATATTTTTTACACATTTTTTGTCATTAATTCTAATAATTCTTCAAATTTTGATTTTTTTCTTTCTTTTCTTATACGTGAAATTATAGAATACATTTTATCAAAAAGATTAGCAAGTGAATTCTTAAAAATATTTGTAGAATTGGATGGAGGAATAGGAATAGTAGAAGTAGAAAAAGAAGAAAATACAGGCGAACAAGACTCGCTATCATTTGAAACTGAAACAGCAAGGAAAATAAATAGAGATGGTGAGTAATTTATTATAGAATAGAATTAAGGTAGTTGTTTCGCCACAATATTAGCTGAACTATCGTCAGTAAACCGACTTTACAGACAACCGATTTTTTTCATAAAATTCTTCGTTCAGAAAATCATTTTAAATTTACAAAATACTTGAATAAAATTTATTGTTTAAATTTCTACTCGACTGTTAAAATTTAATTTTTTATTTTATTATTTTATAATAATAAATTTTGTATTGAGGAGCACCAAGATAGCGGATCCAGATTCTTCTATAATTGCCCTATAATCGTCAGTGACCTTCAGAAGCGCAGTTGTACAACTGTGCCCGGGGCGGAAACCTGACTGGAATGGGATAAGAAGATGAGTTCGGTCAATGTGTCCCATTATCTGAGAGTATAATATTTTTTCAAAGACTTTAGAGATAACAGGGAGAACACTAATAGGCCTGTAATCGGAGCAAGAACCGGGTTTATTGGTTTTACGTATAGTGGTAACCTTGGCAGATTTCCAGCAGGAGGGAAAGAAAGAAGAGGTAATTAATACGTTGAAGATTTTCGTGATAACTGGCAGGATGACAGGAAGAATAAGACGGACGAAAGCAAGGAAATTTCGTGATCGTTTTACAAATCTGGCAACACTGTCCTAGCTTGTATATATTTTATCATAGAAATGTCAGATAAATTACATTATAAAGGTAGATCATCATCATCATCATTGAGTATACAGTCCTAAGACTGGTTTGATGCAACAAGGTAGATATATAAAACAAAAAGATCTTAATAAGCGATTGAAAACTCTGTTGTGACAATGGCTGAAGCGAAAAATCCTCAAAAAAGTACTAAAGTTAACCCCACTTTTTAGGTTAAATACATGCGTTGTTGCCAGCTTGTTTTTAGTGTAAATTTTTCATCATTTATTCATTATTATCTCAGAAACTGTCTTGTAACTATGAATTAAAATTTTCTTAAAAAATGTATTAGTTATTATTATTATCATTTCCGTCCATAATTTGTATTAATTTGAAAGTTTATAATAGGAAAATAAGGACAAGTTTTTATGTGTGACATTTTTATTTATTCACCAACGTTTCGTCGACTTTGCCGACTTCTTTATGGCTTCAAATGGTCATGCCACACATTCGTCTAAATTTTCTTGTTATCTTCGTTACAATTGAAGACCATCAGAACATAAATTTCAAAAAATATTTGGCACATTCACAAAAACAATTTTTCTTTCTTTTCTTTTTATATTAACAATTTCATCAGATATAAAACAGAAATAACATAAATAGAAATGAGGCAACACTCTTTTTTAAAAAACAATAAAATTTGAGATTTCTTTATGTAAGGATCAAAAGAAAAAATATTCTATTCTGTTTTTTAAAAAAGAGTGTTGTCTCATTTCTATTTATGTTGTTTCTGTTTTATATCTGATGAAATTGTTAATATAAAAATAAAAAATAATTTTTAAGAAAAAAATAAAAACCGACTTCAAAAAATTAAATGCAACAAGTAAAATACACTAAAGGGTATAAAGTGATTATTATCTTATTTAGTTGCAACTGAACTACGAAATATTAACATGAAATTACTTTTTGAAGTCGGTGCCAAACAAACTATACCTATAAGCGAGCGTACCCTCCAAACGTACTAAGTAAGATCCGTCGAGTGCGATTCATAAAAGGTATATGTTTGGCACCGACTTCAAAAAGTAATTTCATGTTAATATTTCGTCGTTTAGTTGTAACTAAATAAGATAATAATTATTTTATACCTTTTAGTGTAATTTATTTGTTGCATTTAATTTTTCGAAGTCGGTTTTATTTTTTTCTTAAAAATTATTTTTATTTTTCTCTTTTTAGTGATGTTATTAATAGTGATCATATCATCAGAACTTGACCAAATTAATATGACACCATCCCTAAGACACCCCCTTTCGGATAAAAAAAGAACCATCGAAATCGGTTCATAAACAAAGAGGTTAGGTCTAAACAAACCTAATAAAAAAGGTCTAATACCTATGGAAAAAAACGAAAAATGGGACCAATCGGAAGCTAGACTGGACCCAATGCAAAAAAAAATTTCAAAATCGGTTGACAATTGGCGGAGATATGAGGTAACATAGGCACAAAAAAAAAAAAAATCAGTCGAATAGAGAACCTCCTCCTTTTTTGAAGTCGGTTAAAAAGAAAGAAAAATTGTTTTTGTGAATGTGCCAAATATTTTTTGAAATTTATGTTCTGATGGTCTTCAATTTTAACGAAGATAACAAGAAAATTTAGACGAATGTGTGGCATGACCATTTGAAGCCCTAAAGAAGTCGGCAAAGTAGAAGAAACGTTGGTGAATAAATAAAAATGTCACACATAAAAACTTGTTTTTATTTTCCTATTATAAACTTTCAAAGTATTATTTATTGTTTAATGTTGGTTTAGTTTTTATACCAATGGTAAGAAGAATTTCTTAATTATAATTAAATATGTCATGTAAACTTTCCGATATCCCGTATAGTGCAAAAGAATAAGAGTCTTGGAAAACTCTATCTTTGGAATTTATTATCTCCTTAAATATATCGCTCATAAAATTCATTTTTGCCACCAATCGATGCACAAGTATTTAAATAATAATCTGTCTAAATTTCAAAAAAATCCTAAGAAAACCCTATTATGGTGAAACAACTACCTTAATTATTATTCTTTTGTTTTTACCATTATTTATGAATTGTGCATTCTCCATTTCATTCAAGTCATCCGACTCGACCTGCACGGCGTGGGAAATTCGAGGAAGCGCTCCCGGAGACCATGCTATTTATTATATGAGCAAATAAATAATAATAAAATCAAAAATATTATCTACTCTTATTAAACGAGCAAAAATTGTTTATATGTATATATATTTGTTTGTATCTTAGTTCTATTTTGAAAACGGCTCTACCGATTTTGATAAAACAAAATCTATTAACAAGTTTTCAGGATGAGAAAGCGACCTGGCTAGGTCTGGACCGCGACAAATTTAATCTTAATTGATCTTTTCTTAATAAAAGTAAATATTGATAGATGAAAATCTCATTAAAAAAGTTTGTTTACATTTTTTTCAATTAACTTTTATTTATTAATTGGTTTTTTAATTTTAAAACCCACTAATAGGTTAATGCAAATAATATATATATATATATATATATATATATATATGGGAGATTGAGAGATGGAGGAGGAAGGAGGAGATGATCCAATCGACTTGATTGGGGAATAATGGAATTCAAATAATTATCGGAAAAGAGGTTTTTTTATCTAATTAGATTTTTCCTCTTATTAAAAACAAGGACTAAAGATTAATAAGGACACTCGATGGTGGAGAAGCAATCTCCGAAATCGAAGCTAAAATACAAGGTATACATTAATTAATGTAAAATAATTGGTTTAATAAAATTTAAAAAAAAAAAAAAAAAAATATGGGAGATTGGGAGAGAATAATGGAATTGAAATAATTATCGGAAAAGAGTTTTTTTTTTATTTAATTAGTTTTTTCCTCTTATTAAAAACAAGTACTAAAAAGATGATCAAGGACACTCGATGGTGGAGAAGTAATATCCGGAATCGAAGCTCAAAAACAATGTATGCATAAATTCATGTAAAATAATTGGTTTAATAAATTTTTATATATATATATCGACGGGGATTGAATAATGGAATTGGAATAATTATCGGAAAAGAGGTTTTTAAGAGAAAATTTTACTACAAGCATGAAATATTTTTGCGCCCCCCCCCCCCCCAGCAAATTTAGCAACAATCATAATAGAACAATATACATGTATAGGTATATAGTATATATATAAGTTAAAGGTATAAACAGGGCGGGACTAAGAAAATCTTTTACTACAAGCATGAAATATTTTTGCGCCACCCCCCCCCTCCCCCCCCCAGCAAATTTAGCAACATTCATAATAGAACAATATACATGTATAGGTATATAGTATACATATACAAGTTTAAGGTATAAACAGGGCCGGACTAAGAGAAAATTTTACTACAAGCTGAAATATTTTTGCGCCCCCCCCCCCACCCAGCAAATTTAGCAACAATCATAATATAACAATATACATTGTTAGGGCCTCGGTTGAGTGCGTTGTGGTGCGTGTCCGCGCCCCCAGCAAGTTGGTGGGGTCCTAACAATGATTTGTGCAGGGCGTTGTTTGTGCCCTGGTGGAAAGCCGGGTTGGGCGCCACCCGCTTAATTAGCGGGGGAGGTGCTACTAGTTGGTTGATGGCCCCTCCTTCGAATCCCAGTCGAGATCGAATTGCTTCACTTATAACATGACTGAAATATTATCAGTCATGCAAAAGTGTCGCAACGATCCGACTGAGTCATCTAGCGGCCGTGTCTAAAAGCTTGTAGCCAAAGCAACAGCGAGCCGCTACATACATGTATAGGTATATAGTATACATATAAGTTTAAGGTAAAAACAGGGCCGGACTAAGAGAAAATTTTACTACAAGCATGGAATATTCTTGTGAGTATGCTTTTTCTTCTAAATTTAATTTTAATTTAATTTAATTTATTTATTTTTATTTAATTCTTAGAGACAATTAAAGAAATCGCGGTAAATAATGGGTACGATGCAAGCCTTATAGACCAAATGTTAAATAAAAAAAATTGAAAAATTAACCCTGGAATCAGTAATCAAAATTAAAACAAAAAAATGAAAAAATTAGGGTTCAAAACAGTATTCAAAACTCTAATTACTCTAGGAAAAGATTTAGGTTCAAATAAAAAAGACAAATTACCAAATATAGAAAAAGAAGGGGTTTATAGTTTGAAATGCAAAGATTGCGAAGCAATATATGTAGGGAAGACAGGGAGAAATCTGAAAATTCAATTAAATGAACACATAAGAGATTTTAAAAATAAAAAGTGCGAAAATTCTTTTGCAGAACATTTAAATTCAAACAATCACTCCTTCCCAGAAGGTATTAGATTAATCAAAGGAGAAAAGAACCCAAAATTAATTAGCGCAATCGAATCTTTAGAAATTTTGAAATCATTCAATAGAAATTCAAAACTTTGCTTGAACAATCAAATAAAGCTGTCAAATAGTAATCTGCTGAAGATGTTTGCTAACAAAAGATAAAAGAAAAAAGAAAAACCCTTCTATTGTCAACCTTTCTCGTTGTAAAATAAGGAGAAAGGGAAACATATTGTTATATTTGAATGTGAACCAGAGGAATGTCTTTATTAGTTCTAAGCTGACCACCAGTGAGGAAAAAACACCAAGTTTTCTATCCATATGATATTAAGTCCATGAAAAACATTTATAATTGAAGAAAGACTGATTATGAAGACCAAGTCTTCGAAACTATAGTCTCAAAACAAATAAATAATATATATACAGATATATCATCTCGAGATATATATGTGTGTATGTTTATTTGCATCAAGCAGAGGACAACCTCTTTGTTTCTCTTCGTGAATCAACAACTCTGCTGCTCTCGGCAAAACAAAAACTTTTCAATTAAGTATTTTTTTAAACTGAATATCTCGAAAACTAAGCAAAATCTCAAAAAATGGTATTCTTCATTTTCGTCTTATTTTGGTGAGTACTATAAGAATCCATCGTCAGATCGCGACGCCACAGTTACCGTAGAATCCCCGAACGAGACATTGAACCGAGGCTAGGGGGCTATTGACCTTTCGTAGATGACTAAAAGGGCGGATACAACAAGGATGGTTAAAAATGACTAATCTACTCTTATTAAACGAGCAAAAATTGTATATTTATTTATATATATATATATATATTTATTTATTTATTTATATATTTGTATCTTGGTTCTATTTTGAAAACGGCCCTACCGATTTTGATGAAACAAAATCTATTAACAAGTTTTGAGAATGAAAAAACGATCTGGCTAGATCTGGACCTCATCAAAATTCATCTTAATTGTTTTTTTCTTAATTAAAGTAATTATTGATAGATGAAAAACTCAATAAAAAAACTTGATTCGGCGGAAGTCGTATTAGAACCTGGGACATCTTGCACCCGAGGCCGACATTATAACATTGGACCAATGAACTATGTTAAAAATCATTGCTTTTTACTTTTACTAAAATGAATATTTTTGAATTAGATTTTATTATAAGTGTGGAAATAATTGAATATATTATATATAGCTATGTATTTAATAAATATAATTTATTTGATATATTGCGGGGCGGAAAATTTGAAATATGTATAATTGGATTAAGCTGAAAGAAAAACAACAATTAATTTTAAATCCAAAAACATTAAATATATTAATAATTATTCCTTTGCCCCCCCCCCCCCCACTCGTCTAATTAAAATTAAATATTCAATCCTCTTTTCACCGGGCAATTATCCTTGCAATTGTCTTCCTAAAAAAATATTTGGTTGGTGAAAGTTATCACTTCTGTCGCACGTCCCGCAGAGATTTTTTTTAATTTTATGTATTTATTATAATGTTTATCAATATGAACGAATGTGGCCAAATTGGTCTACGAGTAAACAAATATACACATAATATGTGGACCATTAGAAAGATAGAAATGCAAAAACTGGGTCGGGGATGGGTGTGGGGGGCAGTTGTGGGGTTTCGGGGGGGGGGGGCGGAGTGGGGGTGCAGTGTTGGGGGCAAGGTGTATGGTTTCGGGAGGGGGTGGGGGGTCAGGGGTTACCGAGCATCGCTCGGTGCCTCCAGGTACTAACTAATAATACTATACTTAAAATGAAGATACGTGTGAGTAAAAATATTACTTGCGGTTTCAGTGTTAATTGCTGATCCTGGTAATGTGAGTGCGACGTTAGAATCTTTTTTATTTATATTAGTTTCGTTAAAATTAGTATAAAAAATTGAACATTCGTTTCTAAACAGCGGTTCAATATCGTATTTAATTTTATTCAAATTAATATCTAAAATATCTAGAAAAATATGTTAACAAAATAAATACATTTATCATATTAGTCCAGGTAAATTACGATTTTAGCAGGAATAAAGATTTTATTTGCTGGAATACCCCCATTGGTACTCCAATATTACTACCCTAAGGTTTCCCTCAAATCTGTGTTGTGGAAATTTTTCTACGCTCCTCAAAATGAGAAAATTTCGTATTTTTTTCAGTTTTTATTGAATAACTCCAAAACGCCTTATCAAATCAAAAAGATATCCATTAGATAAATTAAAGCTATTTAAATTATGCGTAAAATGATAGCAATTTCATTTATTTAAGTTCAGTAGAACTGCTACTAGTCTCTGTCAAAAAACAGCTCCGGATCACTTTTGAATATCCCTAAAACTCGTACTTTTTGCAATTTTTTTCCCATTTTGACCATTAAGGAGCACGTTTTTGACTTAGACCCATCTATACATTTTTAAACTGGATTAAATTTGTTACAATTTAAACAAAGTTTCATCTTAATTGGATAATGGTAATCCGTGCCGCAATGAGGTTAAATTTTGCAGTTTTTGCAAAAAATCTCAGTTTTTCAAAACTTCAACTTCATGTTACCATTATCCAATTAAGATGAAACTTTATTTAAATTGTAGCAAATTCAATCTAGTTTAAAAATGTCTAGAGTGGTCTTTGTCAAAAACGAGCTCCTTCATGGTCAAATGGGGAAAAAATTGAAAAAAGTACGAGTTTTAGGGATAATATATTCAAAAGTGATCCCGGGGGCTGTTTTTTGACAAAGCGCTAGTAGCGGTTCTACTGAACCTAAATAGATAAAATTGCTATAATTTTACTCATAATTTAAAGAGCTTTACTTATCTAATGGCTATCTTTTTGATTTGATAAGTCGTTTTAGAATTATTCAATAAAAACTGAAAAAAACTACGAAATTTTTTCATTTTGAGGCGCGTAGAAAAATTTTCACAACACAGATTTGGGAAAAAACTTAGGTAATAATATTGGAGTACCAATAAAGGTACTCCAGCAAAAAAATCTTTATCGGGAATTATTTCCTGTTTATGCCATTTTTTCACGTAATTTGCCTGGACTATGTTATTTTTAGACAAATTGATTTTTTAAACTGAAAGTTTCAATTATTTTTGTTAAGCAATTTGAACCGCGAAAGTTATATATATATATATAGATTCATATATTATTTAACTTTCGCGGTTCAAATTGCTTAACAAAAATAATTGAAACTTTCAGTTTAAAAAAATCAATTTGTCTAAAAATTAAGTAACTATACTATAAATAGAAAAAACCGCGAAAAGGAAAAATGACATTCCATCTTAAGAGCTTATTCTGCGGGAGAATCTGTGGGCTAGTTGGTTAAGCCGCTCTTCGCGTAAAGGAGAGAGACACGGGTTCGAAACCCGTCGGATGCTCTATTTATTTTTCCTTTTCAAATAAAATCAAAAAATAATAAAAAATTTTTCTTAATGTAGAATTAACATAGGAAATTGTTTATATATAGTATATAGATTCATATATATTTATCATATTATTTAATTTTCGCGGTTCAAAATGGACTCTATTATGTTAAGAAAAAATGATAAAAACCTCTTTTTATGAATAGCTCTTGTTTATCATTAGTATTGATTGAAGAATTAAAAATACAAATCATTGTAATAATCTGTCATACGGAAATCGCATAAATGGATGATCCGTTTCGACATCTCGCTCATTTTTTGTACTTTTTTTGTTATTAAAATAATCAAACAGAGAGAGATTGGTCATCTGAGAGGTGGAGAGTGATGTTAGCAATCCAGGCGCCCATGCTTTCTTACCATTTACTATTTAGGCAAAGCCGCCCACATTCACAGACTGATTTATTAACTAATTTTCTTAGGAAAATTTTATTGATAATCTACAGGCAGGCTCTTAGCTAAAATTTTTATACTGAGGTGTGGGCTAAAATTTTATTAAAGTTTAGCGTGAGCAGCGATTCTTAACAGAGGGGCCGAGAAAATATTAGAATTTTTTAAGTTTTTATATCTTTTCAAATAAAAAATAAACTGCAACGGATCGTTGCTAAACTTTATCCAAATTCATTTGAAATATTAATATGTTTATTCCTTTATTATTAATCAGATATCACATGCAATTTGAAGTTCATGTTGACTTTAATGCAAAAATAATGATCGATTCTCATTTAATAGTCGAGGAATAATCATTTTATATTGGATTTTTGACGTTTCGGTTTTAATTGGTAACCATTACTGAAGACATGGAGGAATCGACTTAAAATGGCTTAAAACCAATTCCGATCAAATTTAATATTCTATTTAAGTACCCTAAGGGACCCCAAAAATTTTTATATAAAGTTTTTAGGAAAAATTACATTATAAAGTGCTTTACTCTAAAGTAAGATGGTACTTTTTTTAATTGCTTATCTGACTTTTGGTGGGGAATCCCTTGATTATGTGGATTTTTGGGGATGAAGTTGGAAGCCAGGTTGCAATGCGGTCCTCATATTGGGGCTCTCGCTTACTTCTGCGGCTACGCTGTCGAAAAAATTAGGCAACTGACGAATGTCGATACGGCTCGCTTAGTAGGTATACCATAGCTACTTCCACAGTGTGATGTCCTATGGTATTTTAATTTGGGGACAGGAAACTGATATCAACACGATATTTATTATTCAAAAGAGAGCCATTAGAGCTTTATATAATTTGGGTCCACAAATGTCTCTTAGGGAAAAACTTAAAGAGATAAATATTCTGACGGTAGCATCCCAATACATTTACGAATGCTTGGTATATGTGCAGAAGAATATTACTAAATTCGTAAAGAATAGTGGCAGGCATGAATTCAATACTAGATTCAAGAATAAACTCGCCATCCCGAGGTTTCGTTTACAAAAGGTAAACGTTTCATCATGGGTCAAGGTGTTCGCTTTTACCATACAACAAAATTCGCGAGCAAATTACTAGTCTAGCTCTAAATAAATTTAAATCCTCCATTAAGCGCACACTACTAAAAAAGGCATACTTTTTAGACGACGATCATGCCTGCAGTGCTGGATTTCCGCCTAGGCCCACAAGGCCCGGGCCTAGGGGCCCAGCAGCCCTGGGGGCCCTTGTTGAGGAATCTTTTTTTTTTCAACCTAAAAAGATCACAAGAGATCTACAACAGGCATTACAAATATCATACAAGTATCCAATCACAATCTCTGGCTAAACAAATATCGCTTAACATTCTGCATCTGCAAGCTCATTTGTTGTCGAACGATGAAGTTATGGAGTTATCGTCACTGAAACTATACAAATACTTATCGGAAAAAGGCTTTTTGGACATTTATCCAAACGTAGGAATTGCGTTCCGAATGCTGTTGTGTACACCAGCGTCAAACGGATAAGCAGAACGGTCGTTTTCAGCGCTAAAGAGAGTAAAGAATTACTTAAGATCTAACATAGGAGAGAACAGGCTCAATTCACTCTCTGTAATGTACATAGAGTCAGAAATAATGCAGTTGAAAAGTTTTTGTTTTGCCGAGAGTAGCAGAGTTGTTGATTCACAAAGAGAAACAAAGAGATTGTCTTCTGCTTGATGCAAATAAACATATACACATATATATCAAGATGATATATCTGTATATATATATTATTTATTTGTTTGAGACTATAGTTTCGAAGACTTGGTCTTCATCATCAGTCTTTCTTCAATTATAAATGTTTTTCATGGAGTCAATATCATATGGATATTGAAAACTTGGTGTTCCTTCGTCACTGGAAAGCTAGCAACTAATAAAGACACTCTCTCCGGGCTCACACTCAAATATAACCATATGTTTCCCTTTCTCCTTTTTCCTTAGAAAGGAGGAATTTTTTCCCTTTTATCTTTTGTTAGCAAACATCTTAAGTAGATTACTATTGGATAATTCAATTTGATTGTTTAAACAGAGTTCTGAATTTCTATTGAATGACTTCAAAATTTCTAAAGATTCGATTGCGCTAATCAATTTTGGGTCCCTTTCTCCTTTTATTAATCTAATACCTTCTGGGAAGGAGTGATTGTTTGAATTTAAATGTTCTGCAAAAGAATTTTCGTACTTTTTATTTTTATAATCTCTTATGTGTTCATTTAGTCGAATTTTCAGATTTCTCTCCGTCTTTCCCACATATATTGCTTCGCAATCTTTGCATTTCAAACTATAAACCCCTTCTTTTTCTATATTTGGTAATTTGTCTTTTTTATTTGAACCTAAATCTTTTCCTAGAGTAATTGGAGTTTTGAATACTGTTTTGAATCCTAATTTTTTCATTTTTTGTTTTAATTTTTCCGAAATTTGTCCATAATATGGAAGAACTATTCTAGGATTTTCTTTTTCTTTTTCATTCTTTTGTGAATATACTGATTCCAGGGTTAATTTTTCTATTTTTTTATTTAACATTTGGTCTATAAGGCTTGCTTCGTACCCATTATTTACCGCGATTTCTTTAATTGTCTCTAATTCCTGTGAATATGCTTTTTCTGATAAAGGTATATTTATTAGTCTATGTATCATTGAATGGAAGGCTGCGTGTTTATGTGACATTGGTCTACAAGAATTTTTATGTATTACAATGTCAGTAGCTGTGGGTTTTCTATAAATTTCAAAGGTGTGCTTATTTCCGGAGATGTTTATTTTTAAATCTAAAAATTTAAAAAATTTAGTATTTTCTCTTTTTCTTCTACTGTGAAAAGAGAAAATACTAAATTTTTTAGATTTAAAAATAAACATCTCTCGAAATAAGCACCACCTTTGAAATTTATAGAAAACTCCACAGCTACTGACATTGTAATACATAAAAATTCTTGTAGACCAATGTCACATAAACACGCAGCCTTCCATTCAATGATACATAGACTAATAAATATACCTTTATCAGAAAAAGCATATTCACAGGAATTAGAGACAATTAAAGAAATCGCGGTAAATAATGGGTACGAAGCAAGCCTTATAGACCAAATGTTAAATAAAAAAATAGAAAAATTAACCCTGGAATCAGTATATTCACAAAAGAATGAAAAAGAAAAAGAAAATCCTAGAATAGTTCTTCCATATTATGGACAAATTTCGGAAAAATTAAAACAAAAATGAAAAAATTAGGATTCAAAACAGTATTCAAAACTCCAATTACTCTAGGAAAAGATTTAGGTTCAAATAAAAAAGACGGTAGGGGTTGGTCGTTGGAAGATAAGGGAATGCCCCTTAACCCCAACTGTTGGTTCCAACCACGAGGGAAAGCAAGGTATTGGAAGTGTGTGATGAAAAGTATGTGAGCAGACCATGATTCCGTGGTAGCTGAATTACTTCGATTCGGGTTGGCGCATATATAACATTCAACGAATATTATCGCTCACGGGATTACACGCGCCAACTCGTCTCTCAATAATTCATTGATTTATTATTTCATTATAAATAGATTGATTCATGTAGTGTACAGTGTGTTTGACAATTTGACTGTTGTTCACTTAAAGTATTATTACTAATATTAAAGTATTGTTTATTTGAACAAACTACTATGTATGAGGTCGCAGTGCCATCTAGCGGTGAGCGCTAGGACTGGACCGGACACCAATATTATCTAGACACAAAGTCTAAATCAAAAATATATAGTTTTAGTAAAAGAAATCAAGATATAAATATTAATGTGACATTGGTCTAGTGGTTAGAGCTGATGACCATAGTTCAAGAGTTTGTGGGTTCGATTCTAGGCAAGAGGGTAAATTTTTTTAGAGAAATTTCTCTAAGCGTTGTTACAAATTAATCTAGATGAATATATATAGTATATTGTATAAATATACAAAATGTACCAAAAAAAAAGACTTAAATAAATAAATAAATAAAATTATATTTTTAAATCCCCGGGTCAATATTCGTTGAGTGCTGCTACCTGGGAGCGGTCAAATAACTAAGATAGTGGAGGAAGGAGTTGGCAGAGTGGGAGCGGAGCTGGGAGAACCGTTTTGACAACGGAATTGGCCCTTGAAATAACAGACCTTCAGCTTTGCTTTTATCCTAATTTATATTTTCCTCTCTAATATCTAACCTCTAGGTATATTTCTCTGTCACGTGTGTAATCCCCTCTTTATCTTTTATCTATGCCCTCTGCTCTGACTGACAGACACACTACTTTGAGGAGTACCAATTTTTTATTCTAACACTTAACCGTCAAAGTGACATTTTAAAATTGAAATCTTATTATAATAAAATAGACATATTTTTGAAAAATGGGTGAAGAAGATGAGACAACAGAACTTGATTATTATCATTTTGATGCTGGACGACTTCCTTTAGAGGTTTTTTTTTATTTTACATTATTTTATATTTAGTTTAAATGATATATTTTTCATTATATTGTCTCGATACCTGCAATTTATATTTTTAATTGTACTAAAATTTTTATGAGATATTTAAGGTATAAATTCAAAATTTTCAAAAAAGAAGTCATGAGTGTATAACGAACGATAAGCGAATAAAGATATGGATTTAGACAAAATCGTTCCACAGGCGACATCTTAATCTATGTCACCCACCCACGCCTGGTACAAAACTCTAGAGAACGGAAAAGAAACCCTCGCTGTAGCCCTAGATATCTCAAAAGCTTTTGACCAAGTTTGGCACAAAAATCTTCTTGCCAAACTGCCAGCCTTTGGATTCACACCAACACTTCACAAATGGATAGAAAGCTTTCTGACAAACCGAAGTATAAAAGTTGTGGTGGATGGAATATCATCTGAATCATTCTCCACAAACGCTGGTGTTCCCCAAGGCTCTGTAATCTCCCCCACACTCTTCCTAATTTATATAAACGACCTTATCGATCAAACGTCAAACCTCACTCATTGTTACGCCGACGATAGCACTCTGCACGGCAAACCCTCACTCCCGAATAATCGAATCAATGTTGCCTCTTCGACCTAGACAAACTGAACAAATGGGGCTCTCAAAATTTAGTTAACTTTAATGCAAACAAGACTCAATGTTGTCTAATTTCTAGGCGCGAAAATAAAAATTTCCCTGATATTCACTTCGATTCGAATATCCTGAAAATGTGTGACAGCCTATCCATGTTGGGCGTCTCTGTCGCATCTGACCTGTCTTGGAATGAACACATCTCCTCTGTGGCGAAATCTGCAGCAAGGAAGATTGGCTTCTTATTCAGGTCCAAGCGATTTTTCACGCCCCCACATCTTCTCACTATCTACAAGGCCAAAATCCGCACGACCCTCACAAGCTACATTGTATCGTGTTGTAAATCTGTTAAAAAAACATCAGGAAATGTAAAGGGTACGGGTCATTCCATGTCAACTCAACACACCCATTTTACCTCACAACTTTAGATTTTCTTGAAATTTGTTACACTGATAATATAAATAAAAAAAACTATTCAAGATAAAAATTTGAAATTTTGTATTTTTATTCATATTAGCACAGCATATCAGTGTACCAAATTTCAAGAAAATCTAAAGTGGTGAGGTAAAATTTTTATTTAAAGTGTGTTGATTTGGCACGGAATGACTCGGGGGTGAGGTGTGTGGTTTCGGGAGGGGGGGGTGTCAGCTACAATGAGTTTGATAGTAGGAAGCGAAAAACATGAAAGATATAATTTTTCAAATGATTACAATAATTTTGCCTTCATATGCGAGTATAATAATGTGGCCACCCACTGTAAGTAAAGGGGTGGGTTTTAAATTGTAGGTTTTAATAAACAAAGAGGAGATTTGTTTCTTAAAATATATAACTTTAACTTTAAGTCACAAATTTTATATAAGTAGTTAGTTGGAAATTTAATAGAAATACACTTTGAACAATTTAGGGGTTTTATGATAAGACCTGACAGAGCGCCACGATCCACTTGTATGGAGCCTTGAATAGACGTCTGGCAGGATGTCTGGTTTATTCAAGACTGGCGTCTCAAGCAGCTACCAGTCTTATATAATATGAGAAATGCCGCTTAGATGATGACATCGAAACCCGTCTATATTCGGCTGTTTTTATACACTTAACTTATAGTACCTGGAGGCACCGAGCGATGCTCGGTAACCCCTGACCCCCACACACCCCTCCCGAATACCATACACCTCGCCCCCAACACTGCACCCCCCACATCCATCCCCACCCCCGACCCAGTTTTTGCATTTCTATCTTTCTAATGGTCCACATATTATGTGTATATTTGTTTACTCGTACACCAATTTGCCCACATTCATTCATATTGATAAACATTATAAAAAATACATAAGAAAATAATAATAAATAAAATAATCGTATAGGATCTGAAATAAAAACATAAAATTATTTATTAAATACATAGCTATATATAATAAATTCAATTATTTCCACACTTATAATAAAGTCTAATTCAAAAATATTCATTTTAGTAAAAGTAAAAAGCAAGGATTTTTAAAATAGTTCTGTGGTCCAATGCTAGAGTGTCGGCCTCATATGCAAGAGGTCCCAGGTTCTAATACGACTTCCGCCGAATCATTTTTTTTTATTGAGATTTTCATCTATCAATAATTACTTTAATTAAGAAAAAATCAATTAAGATGAATTTTGATGAGGTCCAGACCTAGCCAGATCGTTTTTTCATCCTCAAAACTTGTTAATAGATTTTGTTTCATCAAAATCGGTAGGGCCGTTTTCAAAATAGAACCAAGATACAAATATATAAATAAATATACAATTTTTGCTCGTTTAATAAGAGCAGATAACAATTCTTGTATATAATATACAAAAATTGCTCATTTAATATAATAGGATTATTTAAATTCAAATTTTATATTAACAAAAATTGTTTTGTTTTTTGTATTTTTTTAGATTGTGGTCCATATTATGAATTTCCTTTCCTTGTCGGACCGTCAAAATGCCGGTCTCACCTGTCGTCTTTGGTATGAGGCCTCAAGAGATGTGAAATTTTTATCTAAAGAACGAGTCGTAATGAAACAATTGCATCATGATGTTACACGTCCATTAAAAACTTTCGAAGCAAGCAACACAAAATTTATTTGCTTTGAACTCCAAGAGGTATCTATACTCTATACTATCATATATAAAGTTCGATAAAAATGTGACGTGACGTCACATGGAAACAGAACCCATTTTTACTTTACCATACTGTATTGTAATCATGCATGAAAAAAGTGTTTTTTTTCTTCTTTTTTTCGAAATATCTCAAAAACGGATGAAACTATTTTGATTAAAAAAATTGAGCGAAACCATGGCATTTCGCTCTACAAAAAAGCCCTAATAAGTGAACATCGAAAAAATTATATTTTTCTAGATAATAATTGTTTTGTCAAAATATCTGTTAGTTAGTCTGGTTGTCTGTCCGTTAGTCTGTGCTTTACCAAATTTTTGTGGACGAGCTAGCTCAAAAACTAGTGTGAATATCGAAAACAAATTCACACGTAGTTTTGGTCCATTGAGATTAAGAGCTGGTTAGATTTTGGTGCATATCCACCCAAAATTAAGGGGGGTGGAGGGGGTTTAAAAATTAAAAATCTAGGCTATTTGAGCAAACTCAACCAAATTTTGTATACATAATCAGTGCGACCCCAGAAGTCTAAAAATGAAAAACAACCGCCGAAAATGGGTGGAGGGGGGGGGGGTCAAAAAATGAAAATATAGGCTCTTGTTCCAAACTCAACCAAATTTTGTATACATAATCGGTGGGCACACGGTAATTTAAAAATGCAAAATACTAACCCCCCCCCACCCCTACATGATTATAAATAATTTTATTAAATATTAAATATAAGTGAGGGGCAAGGTTGTATGGTAAAGTCAAGTGGACGGCCACATCAGAACACGTCAGCTTATTTTCTATCCAATCGAACCAAGGGGGTGGAGAAAGATCGGGGGTAGGGGAAAAGGAGAGGGTCCAGGGTGGAAAAGATTATTTTTAATAATTTACAAGGATGTGAAAACAACCCTTCTGACATATAATTAAAAATAATCCATTCAATCTCGGATCTAATAGATGACACCCTCTTATGATTTTCTTAGTTATTTTTTTTAATTTCAATTAATAAATATGTACTGAGGCTAATTTGAAATTTTTGTTTATGGGCCCGAAATTACTTGCTCCGTCACTGTCTAGAGGTGGCCTTAAACCAAAGACGAAACGTTGGCAATAGTTCTTTAAAAAAAAGAAATAAATTGAGCTGAAATTTCTTTTTTTTTATTAAATTTTACTTTCCAATTATTTGTAATTCATTTTAATACATGAATGATAAAGTATATACCCAATATGCAAGTTTACAACAAAAATTTCCGTTTTATTATCTCCACGGTTCAAAAAGAGCCTCAAAATTCTTTAGTCGCTATAATTCAAAAACTGTAAATCAGAGAGATACGAAATTTAAATCTTAATGATTAATGTAAAGATTTAAGCATCTTTTTTGAGTTTCTTTTTTGAAAAAAGATTGAATTTTTCAAAAATCAACTCAATTATATAATATTGAAAAGTGAATTTATTTTTATTTAGGAAACAAATCAAAGATTTTAGTAAAAATATTTTTACATTATATATCAGAGGGTTTCGTCTCCTTGGGTATCGAACCCAAGCGCTAACTAAGCTGTTAGCCAAACTCTTAAGACAAATCTCTCTCTACATGCAACATTATAAGAAATAAAGCTACAACTGATTTTTTACTATTCCATTCGAGTTGAAAGGAGTGAAAAATTTGTAGCTTTATTTCTATATATGTTGCATGTCAGAGAGATTTGTCTTAAGGGTTTGGCTAACAGCCCGGCAAGCTTAGTTAGCGCTTGGGTTCGATCCCCAAGGGGACGAAACCCTCTGATATGCAATGTAAAAATATTTCTACTAAAATTTTTGATTTGTTTCCTAAATAAAATAAATTCACTTTTAAATCTTAATGTTTCATAGATGAAGGCTTAGTTCAAATTCTTATTTCTATTTTTTGAGTAATAGAAATAAAATAATATAAACATATAAAACGGCTAAAGTCATGCTTGATTCTTTTTTACTGAAATTTTGGGAGATTTTTAGGTTGATTTCGGGTACATATCGTCCAGTTTCTGGGAGATCTACTGCCCAGAGATGCGTTCGATTCGCATTACCAGCTGCGACATCTCGTCACGGGCTCTGATCTCAATCCTGAGAAACACCCGCCACCTGGAGTTTCTCGCCTTGGAGAATTGCCGCGAGCTGTTCATGTCCGGACGCATTTTGGACAATTCGCAGCAATGCGAGGAGCTCGGGAAAAAATTGCAATATCTACGCGGTTTGTCACTGGCGCAGAATCGCTACCTCTCCGATAATCTGTTCAATCGGTTTGTCTCGATCGCGCCCAACCTCGAGAGGCTTTCTGTCATGGGCTGCCAGGTGTCGTTCCACCCGGGCCTCTACAAAAAGTTCTATCCCAGGGACCCAGTCGAGATTCTCGGCTCCGAGAGCGTTCTCACCTTCAACAACATTTTGCGCTACATTCAGTGCCAGGCGAGCCACCTGCGACGGCTTAACCTCAGCTTCACGCTCATGGATACCAAAGCGCTCACGCATCTCGTTCAGGTGCCGAATCTACGTCTTGAGGAGCTCAATCTCGAAAACTGCGACCAGCTGACCAATCCAGGCATTGTCGAGCTCGCTAGACACCAGAGGCATCTTAAGGTACTTCTCTTGTCGAAATGCATTCGGCTGACGGACCTCGCGCTCAGCGCCATCTGCGACAACCTCAAGCAGCTCCGGGTGCTGCAGCTATCCGGCTGCAGGGCGATCACCAACGCCTCGCTGCCCGACCTTCAGAAACTCGAGCAGCTGGAGGAATTGGACCTCTCTCACATGGATGGGCCGTCCGAGTCCCCCATAAAAGGGATCAACGCGGCTCTTTGTCAACGGATCAACCCCAAGTTCCGAAAACTCTCTATAAGCGCCCTTCGGCTCGATGAAGCCACCCTCTGTGCTTTGGCAAGGTGCCTGCCTGGACTGCGCTTTTTGGACGTGAGCTTCTGCGACCAGGCCCTCACCGATAGAGCCCTTCAAGTAGGTATGAAAGAAGAATAGAGAATAATTAAATATAAAGATCCTACGAAAAGAACGGGCTAAGTCCATTTTTTCAGAAATAAGTTTATGACCCATTTTGGTGGCCAGACATCGTCACTACAGGGCAGTTGAAATTACTTTCAAATAACGCGTTAGGTCATCGAGATACAGAGGGTTTTTTTTTTTTTTTTTTAAAGGGAGAAGGTTTTTCCCCCTTCCTGGCTTTTGGTCAGAACCATTTAGCCAATCACATTCTTTGTATTATTTTATAATTTTAAATATTTACACTAGCCCTTAGGTTTTTAGCCCTCAAAGGTTTTTTTCCCCTTCCTGGCTTTTGGTCTGAATCATTTAGCCAATCACCTTCGTAACATTATTTTATCTAGTTAAATATGTATATATTTTCACTAGAACTTAATGTTAATTAATTATACATATAATGTAGATTTAGTACATGAGTATATACAATTTTAAATATTTACACTAGCCCTTAGTACAAATCTCTGAAGAGCCATCATAACTTTTTCACTGCACTCACACAAGGACAAAAGATAATCACTATTTATTGGGAATTTTACACTTTCGTTGATTTCACAGTATAGCATTTGTGTCCACTTTTTGTTTAGCTCACATTCAAGCAGCACATGATTGAGCCCCTCACTGGTAAGTTCACACCTACACAATGGGGACTCCACCACTCCAATTCGATGCAGATGTAACTTCAGTGATGAGTGTCCAGTCCTCATTCTTGAAATTGATGTAATAGCTTTGCGTGGAATGTTAACTGTTTTAAACCATGGTAATAGGGACACCGTAGGTTTAATCTTATATAAATGTCGACCTTTGTTATCCTTTTCCCACGTTTCTTGCCATAATTTCAATGATTTACATTTTTGGACTACCAGGAAGTCAGACCATATAATTTTTTCATTTGATGCTGTAGGGAGTTTACTGGCTTGCTTGGCCTCATAGTCAGCGATTGTGTTGCCTATGATTCCCTGGTGTGCGGGAATCCAGACAATGTCTACAGTATTATTATTAATAAATAAATCATATAATAAATTACAAATTTTTAATATATTATAATTTGATCTTAAAATATCTTTGTTGATTAAAGCATCTGTAAGACTTTTCGAATCAGTACATATTAAATTGAATTTTATGTTGTTATTTTTAATATATTCTAAACATTTCAACAGGGCATATGCCTCTGCCGAGTATGTGGAGATACAGAGGTTTTTATTTTTAGTAAAAATGAAAAGAACGTTTCAAAAGTCCTTGCCTTTTTTTATAATCTTTTAAAATGTACTTCTTGTTGTTTAAAATATATATATATATATATATATATTTTATTGAAAGTTTAAATTTGCTCTCTTGAAAATTTTATGAATTGTGACAACCCGGTTTTTTTCGTGGCGTCTTATTCATATTTAATTATTATAGAGGTCTCTCTCTACCTGTGACAGCTCAAATTCTAACACAATCTTTAAAATTTATGGTGAGTGTACCAAGGCGGGCGGATCCAGGGGGGGGCGATCGCCCCCCCCCCCCCCCCCCATAGAGGCCCGTGACTGCCCAAAAAATTTGCAAAAAAAAAAACGTTTTTTTTTTAAATTTTTAAAATTGAAAATAAAGTTCTATGTGTGTGTGTGTGGGGGGGGGGCGTCTCTGACCCCCCCCCCCCCTCCCCCGCTTGGACAATTCGATCGCGGCACACTTCCGAGATAAAAAGTAGATCTTATATACATCGGGCACCTTATATACATTCACCCCCCCCCCCCCATAAAAAATTCCTGGATCCGCCCTTGGAGTGTACCGAGTTTTGAAAAAGTTTTCACTTTTTCCTCCAATTAATATTACTTTATTCAAATGTTACTTTGTTATAAATGGCATGTGGTTTGTACTAAACATACCACTATATTTTCTTTTAGGCAATTTGTCAGCATCTTGTGTGGCTGCGAACTCTCTGGCTCTGCGGCTGCCAAAAAATCACCGATGGAGGAATCACTGGAATGGGCGCAGGTACACCTAGCCCTATCTCGAGCTTAATCATCCTTTTTACATAGAAATTAATTAAATAACAATTAATTTTCAAGGAGCTAGTTCGTCTAGTTACAATATAGATAACCAGTCGAAATCTGCTGCCAATAAAAATGTCCCAGGGTCGTCTCACAATGTTCACCACATACATTTGGGTTCAAGAGCAGAAGGGGAAATTGTGGAAGATGCAAGACGAAAACTGGAAGTGACGCAACTCTGTGAGGAACAGCTACTCGCGTTGGAGAGAAGCGGCCAATCGTTGCCAAGAATCAAAGGTAATCGTTCAACGCAACTTGCTCTCCTTCATTTTACTTGAGCAGGCAGGCTTCTCCCTTTTTACTTTATCCAATGCGAAGCATGGGGAAAGTATTGTAATCGGCCTCGCGGCTTCAAAGGGTCCTCAGGTAAAGACTACGGAACCCATGGACTCAATTAAAGTCACAAATTGTAGTATTCAAGAATTTTAGCACGTGACGGTTTTGCCAAAAATTACATGGGGTCTCGACGAGAGGCCAAAAAGTGCCATTTTTTCATTTGGTGCGTGCGGATGTATGTTATCGTTTTTTTGACCCACGATTTTTTCCACACCGTTGCACCGATTGAAATGATATTGAAAACTTACCATTAGTTTAACAAAATGAAGCGCTGATTAGTTTTGGGTACATATCGGCCCACAAACATTAGTACTTTATTTCGGTACTTTTTTAGTTTTTTCTAAATATCTTGAAAATGACTTAACCAATTTTGATGAAATTTAATATTCTAATTAAGTATCTTGGGGACCACAAAAAAGTTAAATAAAGTTTTTAGTAAAATTATATTTTAAAGTACTTTACTCTAGAGTAAGATAGTACTTTTTTAATTTTTTAAATTCTTTAAAATTTATTCATTTGATCGTTTTAATATAGCTCATTTAAACTTGCTTAAGTAAGAATGGATAGACTTCTCTCTGTGAAATGCTAAAAATTTGGGAGGAAATTTTATAAGTAACCATAGCAACTGCGTTGTTTTCTTATCCGTTACCTTTGCTGAATACATAGAGAAATCGACTTTAAACCAAAAATAGCGATTGATTCTCATCTAGTACTTGAGGAATAACCATTCTATATTAGATTTTTGACGCTTTGATTATTATTGGTAACCATTGCTGAAGACATGGAGGAATCGGCTTAAAATCAAAAATAACGATCAATTCTTATCTAATACTAGAGAAATAACCTTATTGCATTCCATTTTTGATGTTTTGACTATTAATGGCAACCTCTACCATGGCAACCTCTACTGAAAACGAGGAAGAATCGACTTAAAATCAAAAAGACTAAATTCTTTTTAAGTAAACAACTCAAGCTTGAAATTAAAAATGTGCAATTTAGGTGGTTTCAAACTTCCCTTTCTATATATAACTCTGTTCCAAGTTTCAGCTTTCATGCTCAAATCGTTTCCAAACTAGCCATATACCCTAAGCTTTGATTTCTGTGTTTACCATAGGGGTATTAAAAAATTTTTTAATCTAAAATTGTCTACCTTTATTTAGGATATGAACCATCTTTTAGAAGAATAATCATTTCAATAAAAGCTATCGCTTAGGCTGAGAAAAAATAATGAAATAATAAGAGCAAACATAAAGTTCTTTCGGTAAGAGAAATTGCGTTAAAAATTGTACAAAGCCTAGCCCCGCGCCCTCCTTTTGCAGTGTATATACTTTTGAAAAATTTACTTTTTCTTCCATAATTATATTTCAAATTAAATTATGATTATTTATTTCTGTTTAATTCCAGGACTTATTGAATTGGATTTAAGCACCTGCAATCGGATATCCGATGTTAGTCTGAAATATTCATTCTCGTTTCCTGAATTAAGAATTTTAAATATTAGCCGATGTCAACAGGTATGTGAAAAAATGTATTAATAAATAATTATTAAAATCTTCATCTAAAAGTATTGGGACAGATTAATTATTTTATCTTATGGTGATGGACAACCAGAGAGGACCCAAACTGTTTAGTAAATGAATATTAATAAATACCTGGAGCCACCGAGCGATGCACGGTAACCCCTGACCCTCCCCCTCCCCGAAACCACACATCTAGCCCCCACTCCGCCCCACGCCACCCCAACCAACCCCTCCCACCCCCGGATTCCCCACAACTGCACCCCACCCCGCACCCAGTTTTTGCATTCCTAGCTTTCTAATGGACTACATATTATGTGTATATCTATTTGTTTACTCGTACACCAATTTGCCCACATTCGTTCATATTGATAAACATTATAAAAAATAAATAGGAAAATAATAATAAAAAAATAATCGTATAGGATCTGAAATAAAAACATAAAATTAAATAAGACGTGTTTCCAAGTTATATAAAAAAAGCCACTTCAACTATTTTATTTGTAAACACACCTGTTTTGTTATGATTTAGACACCTGTTAATTAAAAACAAACAAAAAATTCCTAATTTTAATATAATATATTAATATTTGCTATAATCTATTAGTGGGTTTTAAAATTAAAAAACCAATTAAAAATAAAAGATAATTAAAAAAATGTAAACAAACTTTTTTATTGAGATTTTCATCTATCAATAATTACTTTAATTAAGAAAAGATCAATTAAGATTAAATTTGTAGAGGTCCAGACCTAGCCAGATCGTTTTCTCATCCTCAAAACTTGTTAATAGATTTTGTTTCATCAAAATCGGTAGAGCCGTTTTCAAAATAGAACTAAGATAGAAACAAATACCTATATATATATATAAAACAATTTTTGCTTGTTTAATAAGAGTAGATATATCTAATTATTAAATTTACTTAAATATACTGATGGACAAAAGTTTTGCATAAAACTTAAAAATATTATTATTTTCTTTGATTAGCAAAAGGTATTTAATAAATATTTCTTATTAAAGATACTGTTAATGAAGGTCAAATCTTCGAAATTATAGTGTCTAACAAATAAATTAATTATATCTACTCTTATTAAACGAGCAAAAATCGTTTATATTATATTTGTAACATTGTTCTATTTTGAAAACGGCTTTACCGATTTTGATGAAACAAATTCTATTAACAAGTTTTGAGGATGAGAAAGCGATCTGGCTAGGTCTGGACCTCGACAAATTTCATCTTAATTGATCTTTTCTTAATTAAAGTAATTATTGACAGATGAAAATCTCAATAAAAAAGTTTGTTTACATTTTTTTCAATTAAGTTTTATTTTTAATTGGTTTTTTAATTTTAAAACCCACTAATAAGTTATAGCAAATATTAATATATTATATTAAAATTATGAATTTTTTGTTTGTTTTCAATTAACAGGTGTCTAAATCATAACAAAACAGGTGTGTTTACAAATAAAGTGGTTCAAGTGGCTTTTTTTATTTTATATAACTTGGAAACAAATCTTATTTAATTTTATGTTTTTATTTCAGATCCTATACGATAATTTTTTTATTATTTTTCCTATTTATTTTTTATAATGTTTATCAATATGAACGAATGTGGGCAAATTTGTGTACGAGTAAACAAATGTACACATAATATTGTAGACCATGAGAAAGCTAGAAATGCGGGAGGTGGGGTGTAGTTGTGGGGGATCTGGGGGTGAGAGGCGCGGCTATGGTGGGGTGGGGCGCAGTAGGGTACATTGGTGGGGGCGAGGTGTGTGGTTTCGGGAGGGGTGGGGGCGGTAAGGGGTTACCGTACATCGCTCGGTGGCTCCAGGTACTACATATTTATATTCGTTATATATACAAGCTGCAACGCCGGCCTTTGGCGAGCAGCTCACCCTGCCCTAAAAAAGTCATTTAAAAACATAAACAAACTGTTTAGTCTCTTTTTCTCCTTTTTTCAAAGTTCAATTGCGACAAATAAAAAAAAACAATAAGATAGATTTTAAATTCAAATTACAACATTTTTAAATTTTATGCAAAACTTTTGTCCATCAGTTTATTTATAATATCGCTACTCCAGAACAAGACTGGTCTAACTCAAAAAAAATGCGATTTTGACTTTTTTTGCACGAATTATCATAAAATTGCCTCTACTTTCTCTGTGCAAGACCGTTTCTCAAACAACTTAGTGGATCACCCCAAGATAGATACCCGGTAAGAAAGCTATCTTGGATTTATGGAGGGGGGGGGGGTCGTGCAAGAGTGAATCTTCTCAGTCACACATGGGAGACGGTGCGTTTCTATTGTGCAATAGTGAATTATTGTGTGATATACCAACAGTAAGTAATTAGCAGAGATTGTGGTGTTGGTGCAAGGTGAAACATCTTTAATAAAGATAAGAGTAAATAAATATTATGTTTAATATGGATTTACTATGAGTTACTTTCTGTATTTCCTGACAGCCCGAAATATATATATTGAAAAAGAAAAAAAATTTTATATCTTTTAATTTTTTAATTTTAATGTGAAATAAGTGACCTAGTATCCTTAACTCATAGTAAATCAATATTAAATATAATATTTATTTACTCTTATCTTTACAACAGTAAGTAACTTTTTGATTAAATTATCTAGTGGAAGGCTGAACTATTTTGATAATAATTCTATTTTGAACGGTAAATTAACTTATTTCCCAGTAGATTATTCTCTTCAAGAAAGAGCCATTGTCACAATAGTTCAGTTTTCCACTAGAGAATGATATGAAAAAGTTACTTACTGTTGGTTTATCACACAATAATCCACTATTCATAAATATTTCGGTGCAAGAAAAGAACATCCATATTGGCCATAAATTAATCATAAAAAAAACCTCTGAAAATCTATAGGTGAGTTAGTTTTTAAGGAGTTTGGTGTTGGTACTTGGTGAAACATTTTTTAAAATTATTGGATAAAAAAATACTTGATAGGTTTCACATTAAGATATAAAAAATAAAACGAATTTATTTTTGTAGTCTTTAATCTCGATATATACCGGGTGAGTTTTTTATCTTGAGACAGTCTTATAACTCAAAAACAGTGCATTATATGAAAAAAGTTTCAAATCAAGGTTTATTTATATCGAGGGGGAACTTAAACTACGCTTGAAGAGAGACAATAGAGTATGTCTCTGCTGGAATTATAAATTTTATTTATTTATAACGAGACTTGTGTCCTTTCATCAGTCTATCATAATGGATTCACAGGAATTAATTTATGAATGAAATGTTAAACCTTTCATTCATAAATTAATTCCTGTGAATACATTGTAATAGACTGATGAAGAGGACAAAGCCCTCGAAACTATAGTCTCGTTATAAATAAATAAAATTTATAATTCCAGCAGAAGACACACTCTTTTATTGTCTCCTTCAATATACAAAAATTCTGCTACTCTCGGCAAAAACTTTCAATTTAAACTACGCTATTGTTTGTTGACCTAGAATAAGCTTTCAATGGTTATTTAAAAGGTCAACTTCTGTTTTTTAAATGGAAACCTATATTTTTCTTTAGATTGTCTAAATTTACTAAAAAAGCTGAACACCTTTCATTAGAACTATTTTTTATACGACATCAAATAAACAAAATATTAAATCAATTAGATCTAAAAAAATCCAAATAATAATTATTCTTAACAATTATTCAAATTAATTATCAAATAATAATGATCAAATATTTAATTATTAAATAAATAATTTAATAATTTTCCGACACTGTTCTGAGACATTCCAGAGTGTATCGCAAGTATTCTGGATGAATTCCAGTTTCAATTTCCTTATTTTTTTAAACAGATTTACAACACGATAAAATGAAGCTTGTGAGGGTGTATTCTTATCAGGAAAACGCTCAGCATCCATTTCAATGGCAGCCCCATAACACTTCTTCCACATTCACCATAAATTAAGACCATTTCAATTCTGTCTTCAAAAAAAAACAACATTTCTATTACAGTAATCCAATATAACTACTGGATTGACACGAGAAATAAACTTTTTTAAACTCAAGAATTTTAAGTAGTTCTATTAAGTAGAAAATAATCTCTTAAATCTGAGTATAAAGAATTTTTAATATCATTATAAACCCTTATTTTCATTGTTGTGACTTTTCAATTTAATAATTATTTATTTAATAATTAATTATTAATCATTATTATTTGATAATTAAGTTAAATAATTGTTAAAAATAATTATTAAGATTTTTTGTGAGATCTAATTGATTCATGTATTTTGTTTATTCAATGTCGTATAAAAAAATAGTTCTTATGAAAGTTGTTCAGTTTTTTTTGTAAAATATGTTGACGTAAAGAAAAATATAGGGTTCCATTTAAAAAACACAATTTGACCTAGAAATACCCTTGAAAGCTTGTTCTACGTCGACAAACAATAGCGTAGTTTAGTTTCCCCCTCGATATAAATAAACTTTTATTTGAAACTTTTTTCCATATAATGCATTGTTTTTGAGTTATAAGACTGTCTCAAGATAAAAAAACTCACCCGGTTTATTTCAACAATCGGATAAGGCAGGCAATGGATATCAAAGGAAGTGAAAAGAACAAACTTTAATCGGCTCTCCTGAAAAATCGCTTCTTTTTTAGTTAGACCAGTCTTGTTCTGGAGTAGCAACATATTGTATTAAGACATAAAAATATTTTTCTTTTTCTATTTTTTAGATTTCAGATGTCGGTCTTTCATATATCGGTGTCAACATTCCGAGTATCGAGACACTGATTCTCACACATTGTTTTAATATTTCCGACGAAGGAGTTTCAAGTTTAGTACTTTCGCTCAATCGATTGCGCAATCTCGACTTAGAGGTATACAAATCTTAATCTATTTTAACACAATTTATGTTAGATATTGGAGATAATAGAAAGTTTTTAAATATGTTATCATAAATAAGAAATTTATTCTTATAAAAAATAAATTTCCAATGATATACTCCCTCTGTCCGAAAATATGGTATACATTTGAAAGAAAATTCTCGAGTTTCCAAAGCAACTGGCAATACTCATTATATTGAAGGAGACAATAAAAGAGTGTGTCTTCTGCTGGAATTATAAATTTTATTTATTTATAACGAGACTATAGTTTCGAGGGCTTTGCCCTCTTCATCAGTCTATTACAATGTATTCACAGGAATTAATTTATGAATGAAAGGTTAACATTTTTCATGTGGTAAGGTTATATTGTCATTATATTGTTATTGTTCACATTGGTAACTAAATACCTTAACATATTTGACAGGCGTTGATTTTGAGTTAACCAGGGAATTTGAAGACCAAAGTTTAGTATTTTTAAGAAAAATAAAATAATCACCGCTGTAATTTCAAAATGGAAAATTTTAACTCAAATAACGTGAATTTACAAAGAAGAGATTTCAAATTGAAGCAATTGACTTATGAACAACGTTATGGTATCTTGCAACAGCTATTACAGTATTTGAAGAACAAAGAAAAATAAGAACGGTGGTATTAATAAAAATTGATGGAATGTGTTCAAGATGCATTTAATAAACTAGAGAGAAATATCTACTCTTGATAAAGTTTTTATAACATTACAAACGCGTATGGAATCAATTATGTTGAAAGGAGGGGGGGGGGAGTTTATGGGGACCATGCTCCATCTGAAAAAATCTGCCAACGTTGGTTTGGACGGTTTCGAAGTGGTGATTTTGATGTGAACGACAAGGAGCGGCCTGGACAGCCGAAAAAGTTTGAGGATGCTGACCTGGAGGACTTGCTGGCAGAAGATCCGCGCCAATCGCAAGGAATGCGCTACAGACAACAATTGATCAATTTGAATCATGCATTGATCGAAAAACGGCCGCAATGGGCTCGAAGACATGGACGTGTCATTTTGCTCCACGACAACGCTTCGTCGAACACCGCCAAATCGACGAAAGAAACCATCAAAGCGCTCGAATGGGAGGCCCTACCCCACCCGCCCTACTCTCCAGACCTCGCTCCATCGGATTACCACCTCTTTAGGTCAATGGCACACGGATTGGCTGACCAGCACTTCGCTAATTACGAAGAAGTGGCAAAATGGCTCGAATCTTGGCTCGCCTCGAAAGGGGAGAAATTCTACTGGGAGGGGATACACAATTTGCCTGGATGTTAAAATAACTAATTATATTTTTTAAAACTCTCGAAAAAGCATCCACCCCTATGCTAAATATTCTATCTATATCTGCTGATTTCTGTATATATAGGCAAATAGCCCTTTCAATTCTATTGATTATACTGTTCAAGACACACTTGAAAAAATCACATTCATAAAACCAAGATTTCTCAAAAGTTACCAAAAATGGATATGTCTTAGTGAGATACAAGATCACAAATATATACCGGGGTGAGTTTTTTATCTTGAGACAGTCTTATAACTCAAAAACAGTGCATTATATGAAAAAAAGTTTCAAATAAAAGTTTATTTATATCGAGGGGGAAACTAAACTACGCTATTGTTTGTCGACCTAGAACAAGCTTTTAAGGGTATTTCAGGGTCAACTTCTG
The DNA here is from genome assembly GCA_024734495.1 of Forficula auricularia. Classification (NCBI taxonomy): domain Eukaryota; kingdom Metazoa; phylum Arthropoda; class Insecta; order Dermaptera; family Forficulidae; genus Forficula; species Forficula auricularia. The sequence goes on along the minus strand of JALMQS010000118.1, from coordinate 5,597,020 downwards.
TTTTTTTAAATGAAAACCTATATATTTCTGTACATTTTCTGAATCCACAAAAAAAACTGAACAACTTTCATAAGAACCTATACGACATCAAATAAAAAATATTAAATCAATTAGATCTCAAAAAATAATCTTAATAATTATTTTTAACAATTATTTAACTTAATTATCAGATAATAATGATTAAATAATTAATTATTAAATAAATAATTATTAAATCGAAAAGTCACAACAATGAAAATAAGTGTTTATAATGATATTAAAACTACGTTATACTCAGATTTAAGAGATTATTTTCTACTTAATAGAACTACTTAAAATTCTTGGGCTTAAAAAAGTTGATTTCTCGTGTCAATCCAGTAGATGGTTAGTTATATTGTATTACCATAATAAAAATGGAGCAATTTTTGTTGAAGAGAGAATTGAAATGGTCTTAATTTATGGTGAATGTGGAAGATAGTGTTATGGGACTGCCATTGAAATGACAATTGGATCCTGAGCGTTTTCCTGTCAGGGATACACCCTCACGAGCTTCATTTTATCGTGTTGTAAATCTGTTAAAAAAACAGAAACTGTAAAGGCTATGAAGAAACTTAAACAGACCAAAATAACAAAATTGGAACTGGAATTTATCCAGAAGACTTGCAATACTCTCTGGAATATCACAGACCAATGTCGAAAAATTATTAAAATATTAATTATTATTAATTAATTTATTTAATAATTAAATATTTGATCATTATTTTTTGATAATTAAGTTGAATAATTGTTAAAAAAAAAATTTGAGATCTAATTGATTCATGTATTTTGTTTATTTGATGTCGGATAAAAAAATAGTTCTAATGAAAGTTGTTCAGTTTTTTTTGAAGATTAAGGATCCGTAAAGAAATATATAGGTTTCCATTTAAAAAACAGAAGTTGACCTTGAAATACCCTTGAAAGCTTGTTCTAGTTCGACAACCAATAGCGTAGTTTAGTTTCCCCTTCGATATAAATAAACTTTTATTTGAAACTTTTTTCATATAATGCACTGTTTTTGAGTTATAAGACTGTCTCAAGATAAAAAAACTCACCCGGTATATCTGAAGTCCAAAAATTAAAGGTCAAAATTTTGCTTAAATAAATAATTGTTTTATTCAGTTTCCCGATAATTCATATAATTATTAGGGATTGTGGTGTTGGTGGCAAGGTGAAACATCTTTAATGAAGATAAAAGTAAATAAATATTATATGAAATATTCATTTACTATGAATTAAGATTTCTAGGTCACTTAAAATTAAAAAATTTAAGAGGTAAATTTTTTCAATATATATATTTCGAGCTGTAAGCTCATCTTCAGAAAAGTACAAAAATTTACCTCTTGTATTTTTTAATTTTAATGTTAAACAAGTGACCTAGAAATCTTAACTCATGGTAAATGAATATTTCATATAATATTTATTTACTTTTATCTTTGATAATTCATATCTTTAAATCAATTTTAGAGAATGATAATATCTAACAAGTTTTTATTAATTAATTTTTTCATTCACTTTTTATTTCAGGGTTGTACAAAAATCACCGATAAAACCTGCGAGATGATCAATTCAGCTCCATCTTTGAATCTGGTGACATTGAATATCAATTATTGTCCCGGAATTTCGAAGGAATCGGCTGAGGAATGCGAGAAACACGTTCGTCTTGTACAGAGGGTAGGCCTCGTGCCCCGGGATTATGTCAAAAGTTGTAATAGCCTCCCGAGAATCTGCCCGCCGACACCCCCTCCGCTTCTGAAAGGATTCAAATCGTTCTTCAGACGATGATTCTTTCGAAAAAAAAAAAAAAAAAAAAATAGAGAATTAATGGGTAAAATTGAAAAGTTCTCTTGCCGAGAGCAGCAGGATTGTTGATTTTATAAAAATAAATCAAAGAATTTATCCTCTGCTTGATGAAAACCTATACCCATATAAATGAATATGCGATGCTCGGTAACTTTTTGCTTCAGTCAAAAGCTGTATATTTATATTATTTTTAATTTAAAATTCAGGTAAAAAGGTAAAACTTTAAAAACCGAGAAGATAGAATACTGGACTGGCTAATTGGGCATCTTCCCGAAAACAATTAAATAAAAAAAATAATTAAAATTTCCTAATTTTAACATATAATAATATTTGTTATAAAATATTAGTGGGTTTTAAAATTAATTAAAAAGCCAATTAATAAATAAAAGATAATTGAAAAAAATGTAAACAAACTTTTTTATTGACATTTTCATCTGTCAATAATTACTTTAATTAAGAAAAAGTCAATTAAAATGAATTTTGATGAGGTCCAAACCTAGCCAGATCGCTTTCTCATCCTCAAAACTTCTTAATAGAGTTTGTTTCATCAAAATCGTTAGAGCCGTTTTCAAAATAGAAAAAAGGTACAAATATATAAATATACAATTTTTGCTCGTTTAATAAGAGTAGATAGTTCTTTATAAAAAAAACATATATTGATTATTCCATTATCAATTAAATAAAATGTAATATCTCTAAGAAAGTATAATAAAGCTCAATAATAGTTAACTTTTAAGGAGTTAGGTGTTGGTTCTAGGTGAAACATTTTAATATAATAATAAAACTTGAGCAAGATGCGAGGTAGGTTTCACAAAAAAAAATAAAACAAAATTGAGTTTTGAATTCGATGTATTTCGGGGGTGAGCCCATCATCATCAGGAGTCAAAGTAAACTGATAATACAATGGAAAAATAATTTTAAAAATAACAATTTTTTTAATATTTTTTGAAATGTATGTGGTGAGGGGGTAGTCGGGGTAAGAAGCGAAGTTGTTCTAAGAATTAATATTTTCGACAAATGAAAAAATTGAGTTTTGAACCAGCTGAAGGGAAGCTCTACCTACTATTATAATTATATAAGAATGGGAACGTACTTGACAGGGTACAACTGGAAAAGTGACTGAGAGGGTATAATTACCTTAATATATTCAATGTGCGAACAATAGAAGGAATGTTTAGTTAATTTATTATAATATATAATCAATAATTGTATTTTTATGCACTTCTAATTAGTTATTTAAAATATTTAAATTATTTGATAGGGCTATTTTAATTTCTGTGGATTCTAAGAGATCGAATTTAAGGCCTTTTCTTTCGAAATGAATGGAGATAGGGTTATTATTAGCGGTGGAATGATTGAATTCATGTAAATAGAAACTCGGGCGTGCGCTCTTTCTGTGCGCAAAGAAAAGCAAATTGAATATTTAATTTTTGAGTGGTAAGGGGGGCGGGGAGGTGGAATAATTATCCATATATTTAATGTTTCTTAATTTAAAATCAATTGGAGTCTTTCATTTCAAAATTCGAGTCCAAATTACGATTATATTTCAAATTTGCCGCAAATATGCCGACGGCGCTCCCTGTCGGCGGCATTACGTGAGCGTTGCGGCAAATTAATCTGGACTAATCTATATACATATACTATATATGTTTGTCTAGATTAATTTGTAACAACGCTTAGAGAAATTTCTCTAAAAAAATTACCCTCTTGCCTAGAATCGAATCGACGAACTCTTGAACTATGGTCATCAGCTCTAACCACTAGACCAATGTTACATTAATATTTATACCTTGATTTCTTTTACTAAAACTATATATTTTTGATTTAGACTTTGTGTCTAGATAATATTGTATTCATTTGAACTCGAATGAAAATGAAAAAACACCAATAGATTTTAAATTAAGAAACTTTAAATATATATTAATTAACGAGGCAAATTTAAAATATAATTCTCAGCTCGGATTTTAAACTGATGGCTCCAATCGATTTTCATTAACCAGGCAAATTTGAAATATATATATTCGAATTTTGAAATGAAAGACTCCAATTCATTTTAAATTAAGAAACATTAAATATATTGATAATTGTTCCTCCCCCCCCCCCCTCGCCACTCAAAAATTAAAGATGCGAATCTTTTAAGAGACGATGTATTTTCGGTAGTTTACGGGTATACATTTGGAGTGTGGTTTTTTAAGAGGAATAAAATTTTTGGACCGAGACGCTGCCCGCCAGGGCACCAGCCCGGAGGGCCGAGCTTCGAGGGCGTGCCGAAGGCACGCACGAAAAGCTCGTAGTATAATAATAATCTTGATTGAAATTAAAAATGAATTCAATTTTTTCAAAAATATCCTATATTTTATTTATCAATTTTCATCAAGCAGAGAGAACACTCTCTTCGATATATTTTTTATAAATTTTAATGTTTAGAGAGATTGTTATTTTTTCCCCCCACCAATTTCTTCCCAAGGGCAAAACGTATTTTTCATTGGTCCATTCTTTACTCTATACTGTGATCGCAAACAACGTATTATCTAGATCTAGATTATTATCCCAGTTTCGTCTTCCATTATTCTATTCTCTAGTAGCGTCGATCTTAGATATAACAAAGCGACAACCGTCAGGAAAGCGATAGCTATATCTATAATAGGGATATTCCGAATACTTGTTTATGTATTCGCGTTTGCCAATTTAAAATGCGATACGAATATTAAACCAAGATTAATAATAAAATCAAATGTAATTCGTAAATGATTGTTAAAGGTTTTAATATGAAAAACAAAATTATTTTTAAATCTTATTATATTAAATGAGCAATTCTTGTATCTATATATTTAAAATTAAGGTTTTGTCTGTACATTGGTCCAAATCACGCCAAATTTTAGTTGCACGCATTTCAAGCAAAGTTATGAACGAAAACACCCTCAACAAAATTCCTGTCTGTCGGTCTGTATGTATGTTTCCGTCGTTTCCGAAAAGTTGCCCACGATTCACGAAAAAACGGCTAAAGGGATTATTATGAAATTTCATATTTACATCAGATCTCTTCTAACTTACGTTTTTAGCTAAATAACGTTTTGATATTTTGACCCCAGAAGGGGGTTGGGGGGCAGGAATTAAAATTATCAAATAACTCCTAAACTATGTATTAACTCTACGGCAAATTTTATAATGAGCAAAGTATTTTGTTAAAATTTAGGTATTTTAACAAAATAACAAAAGTTTTAATAGTAATAAGATTTTGATAAGCTTATTAGTTATGAGATACCCATTATTCGTATTCGCAAATACTGATCACCTATTCGGAACATCCCAATAATAACAACAACAAAAAAAAAATTATTAAAATTGAAAATATTTAAATTTGGCTGCGAATAGCTTTGCGTAATATAAAGAGCCTTAAAAAATCAATAGACATAAATTTTATATTAAACTATACGCGAGAATATCTATATTTACTTAAGGGTTATAGAATAATTCAAAGAGAAATAAAAGTATATCAGAGATAGTCCCTGAAGAAAAGGTTAACATTCCGCGAGGGTGGGAGGCTTCTCTATAAACAACGAAATTAGGATTTTTTGAATAATGCCCCGGTTTTTTTTTTTTATATAAATACTAAATTGTATTATTTCATATCTCTATCTACACCTTTTCCAACTGTATTTTAGAAAACCCCAATTGTAATTCGGAAAATAAACATACAGGGTGTATTATACTTTTTGAGAAAAAAAATATTTTTGTCAGATTCCTGTGTCAAAAAATTTTAATCAGCTAACTTTGACTCTTGATATCTTTAAAAAAACTGTGTCAAACAATAATGGCAAATTATCTAAAAAATTGACGCATTTAATCAAGATTTCAAAATTGTATAAAACATTCCACTTTTTTAAAAAACAAAAACTAATATTTGCATTTTTATGGGAAAGAAACTAATTTCAAAACACAATTCGTAATTGGCTAAAGGGTAGAATTTAACATGAAAACAGATATCAAATAATTTTAATTTGTAATTTTAAATATTATTAGATATTGAATATAAAAACAATTATTATTTTGAACATTTACTTTAATTGAATAAAAATATTTTAATAAATTAAATTAGTTTTCATGTTAAATTCTACCCATTAGCCAATTACGAACGAATTGTGTTTTGAAATTAGTTTCTTTCGCATAAAAATGCAAATAATTTTTTGTTTTTTAAAAAAGTGGAATGTTTTATACCATTTTGAAATCTTGATTAAATGCGTCAATCTTTTAGATAATTTGCCATTATTGTTTGACACAGTTTTTTTTTTTAAGATATCAAGAGTCAAAGTTAGCTGATTAAAATTTTTTGACACAGGAATCTGACAAAAATATTTTTTTTCTCAAAAAGTATAATACTCTTAGTTATTTTCTGTTTTGTGATCGATAGCAGTATTATTCAGGATTCCGTAACAAAAATTAGAATTATAAAATATGAAAATTCGTAGCAACAGCATTCAAATATTTAGAGCAGGGTAGCGATTTTCACGGTTTTCAAAAAAATTCCCATAACTCGAAAAACTAAGAGAGTTTTATTTAAATTTTTATTTTATTTTGGACAATCCTGAACTCACCTATCTCGTGTTCACGTTTGATCCTTGGCTTTTGGGACACCCTGTATATAAATAATTGAAAGCGAAATATGAAGCTCATATTGATGACTTTCTCTTACCAATATTAAATAATCTGCCGTGTTTTGTGCCTACCATATTACTTTCACTTTCTATTAATAAATATTATATATTTTTGTGGCCAACACATAACTTTCTAACATTAAATATTTTACCGTATTTGTTCCGACCACATTACTTTTTTAACTTATCCACAATGAATGTCGCCGTGTTTATTTCCCACCATTAGACTTTCATTTAGCATCTTTGAATATTTTTTAATCATCATTTCAATTTTTTAAATGAATTTATTAAATAAGGCGAACGTACCTTTCTACTAAATTTCATAATTATAAAATATTCGATGATGCTACCCAGACAGACTGGAATATTGCAGCAATATTGCGAACCTTGGACAATATTGCAGTGGAAACATTGAAGTGGCAATATTGCCAATGTTGCAGGAATATTGCAGCAATATTACCACTTCAATGTTTCCACTGCAATATTGCTGCAATGTTCCTGCAAAGTTTAATATTGCTGCAATATTCCCTTCTGTCTGGGTAAGTCTAATGCATAGAGTATATAGAGTGGAAGGCTACCGTATATAGAAAAATCGCTCTCTAGCGACTGCACTTAGCAAACTCTTAGTTCTTAAGAGCTATCCAAAGATCATAGAACCATAGAGTAATATAGAGTGGAAGGCTACCGTATATCGATAAAGCCCTCTCTAGCGACTGCAGGGCGAAAACTCTTAGTTCTTAAGAGCTATCCAAAGATCATAGAACATTCAAAGCCTTTGTCATAGATAAAAGATACATACCCTTTATGTTATATATATATATAAGCGGATTTTTTACTCTTGATAATGTCACCAAAATTTGCCCCGAAGAGAGCGGTTTCCGCCATTTTATTGTCCAATGGTTTCGGCCTGGACTCGCCAGAGAGCTCTGTAACTCGTATACGCTAAAATACATTGGCTCCTTATGGAGCCTTCAACTCTATATTACTCTATGGACTAATGGTTTCTGAATTTCAATTGAAAATTCAAAAATACAAGTGATGTTTTCGGAAATTGAAATACAATTATGATTTTCTAATATTCAATTGGGAATTCTGAAATACAATCAGAACTTTTTAAAAAAACTTGATATTTTTTCTCAAATTAAATTGGAAAAGATGTAGATATACATTTTAAAAGTATCTATTAACAGTATTGATATATAATTTATAGAAAAGGTTTATTCTGGATGTCAGAATAATCAAATAACATTTAAAATGCATTTTTAAATACATAATTAACCTATTATAGACAACGATGGACGTTTGTCATCTCAAATAAGTGAATAAAGAATTTATAAAAATATATTTGACCATACCCTATATGGTAAATTAAAAAAAGGCTGAGCTATTATTTTGATTGATTGAAAACATATCTACAGCCGAACATACACATTATATAACGGAATGTTTTCTACATTTGATTCAATCGCGAATCTAATGTAGGGAATTTTTGTCAAATATTGAGTGAAAATAATATTTGAACTTATATATTTCTAACTTGAAATAATGATATTAAATAAATTTTATTTTCTCATTAATATATCAAAGAATGATTGATGCGTCAACGAGAATTATTTTGACCGCGCTGATTTGAAAAAATATATTTTTGTCTCGCGAGACTACTGCGGATTGCGCTATTGGAGTCTGCGGAGTATTAACATTCCGTTAATTAATGGCAGGCATCTAACATACATGCTAATGGATCTAGCGCTCTGGACTGGGAGATCGAATATATAACATCTGAGATTTCAAATTCACTTGGTGATCCATCCGAATGTCTAGCGGGCTATACGCGAAATGACGTTGGATTGTAGCTAGGTGGATCACATCTTTTTCTCTCTTGGTCCAGACTTAATACTCCGCAGACTCCAATAGCGTGATCCGCAGTAGTCTCGTGAGATAAAAATAATTTTTTCAAATCAGCGCGCTCAAAATAGTTCTCGTTGACGTATCAATTATTCTTTGATATATTAATGAGAATATAAAATTTATACACATTATATTATAAAATTTTCAAATATTCCGAGCTTCAGAATAAGCAAAACGACGATAAATACACACTTTTTAGAAAATATCTTTTCAATAGGAGCTCAAAAATTTGTACTATAGACCCACAAACACAATGAAAATTGATATTGTACTAATATATAGTAAATCAAACTTTAATTTTATTTTATAGTTACCATCCAAACTAGTCAATTAGTAAGTTCTTTAAATCACTTTGAAAAAAAAAATATTGTATTATAATTTATAATAAAAAAAATAAAGAATTAAAATAAACTCTTATTTTGTTTTAATGCCATCATAATTACATACTATAGTTTAAGGTAGTTGTTTCACCCTTATGGGTTTTCTTAGGATTTTTTTGAAATTTAGAGAGATTATTATTTAAATACTTCTACATCGATTGGTGGCAAAACGAAATTTATGAACAATATAGTTCCGGAGATATTAAATTCCAAACATAGAGTTTTTCAGACTCTTATACATTGCACTATACGGGATACCAGAAAATTTACATACATATTTAATTATAATTAAGAAACTCTTCTTACCATTGGTATAAAATACTAAACCAGCATTAAACAATAATCAATACATATTTTAAGACAATTTTAATTCATAGTTACAACACAGTTTCTGAGATAATAATGAATAAATAATGAAAAATTTACACTAAAAACAAGCTGGCAACAACGCATTTAATTAACCTAAAAAGTGGGTTAACTTTAGTATTTTTTTTGACGTTTTTTCGCTTCAGCCATTGTCGCAACAGCTTTCAATCGCTTATTAAGAACTTATTGTTTTAAAATCTCCCTTTATAATGTACTTTATCTGACATTTCTTTGATAAAATATAATACAAGCTCGAACAATGTTGCCAGATTTGTCAAACGAGCACGGGATTGGCTAGTAGTGGTACATAAACAGCAAAAAGTTTTGGGCTTATGAATTATGAATCATTATTATTTGTTTTATATACTCTAGCATTAATTTTTTGCTAGTATTGTCATGAAACAACTACCTTAATTATAATTTCTAACGTATTTCTACTGTTGAATTGGAAGATAATTACAGGTTGGACTCAATAGAAATAACTATAAGAGAAGCTGCTACATTCCACAAAATGTCAACCCTGAAAACACCAGAGTTCTCACTAAGCACTCTTTTTTTTAAATGCAAGAAGATGCAGCTTCTTTAGGTCTTGAAAATTCCTTGTATCATCGAAGATAGAGGAGTGGGGATTAAGCGAAAGTAAAGTCGAGAGTGTCTTTGCCTCCTTGAGAGGGTTTTAAAAGAGTGAAGACTGTAAACAGGGATGCAGGGAGAGAGTTTTACTCCCTAAAAGTCATCGGGATAAACCTATACAGTCGAATATCTTTTATATTTTTATCTGGTTTGAGAAATTCTATTTATTTTATTTTAAATCAATAAACGGACAAAAGTGTCCTTATACACAATAATATAATTGAAATTTTTTTACAAAAGTCACAAAAATAAATAAATAATAATTAAAAGTGAAGTGATACAAATCAATAATATACAAAAACTTAAAAATAATCACAAAAAGATAATACAAACATACATAAGATCCAAAGAAAGAAAAACAAAAAAAGACAATCACAATAACAAAAACAGTAACAATAACAAAATACAAATTAAGATTAAAATGTCACGGAGATATAAGACTGGCAGACAGCAGGCAAGGCATCATCAATCATCAATCACAGGCTGGTCGATCTCTAAAAACAGATTGATTTTAGGGATTCTATAGGGTCATGGAAGATATGGAAGATGTCAAGGCGATGCGAGATCCGATTAGCACAAGGGTTCAACCCGCGGCCCGCCGATATGTTTTCTGCGGCCCGCCAACATCACTCTCAATAACGACTACAAAAAAATAATTTTTAGAAAAAAAATAAAAACCGACTTCAAAAAAATGGCCATAGTGGGCAAACTTTAACTAATATAAAAATAAATAAATTAATTAATAATAACTCAAAAATCAAATAAAATTCACTAAAAGGTAAGTATAAAATAATTATCTTATTTAGTTACAACTAAACGATGAAATATTAACATGAAATTACTTTGTGAAGTCGGTGCCAAACAAACTATACCTATAAGCGAGCGTACCCGCCAAACATACAAAGTAAGATCCGTCTTTTGATTTTTGTTAAAACGAGTTTTTGACTTGCGAAAAGAAATTGCCGATTTTATGCAAAGTAAAGATAAAGCTGTGCCGCATTTCAGCGATGAAGAATGGCTGGCCGATTTGGGTTTTCTTACCGATATTACATCACAACTCAATGACATGAATCAGAAATTACAAGGAAAAAATAATCTAGTTCACGAATTACTTGATTTTTTAAAAGCGTTTGAATTAAAACTCGAACTATGGATCAGTCAGTTCCAAAGAAACATTACCACGCATTTTCCTCATCTGTCATTATTCCAGATTTCGAATATGGACAAATATATTTCTGCACTTCAGGATCTGAAAACACAATTCCATTTGCGATTCCTTGATTTTCGGAGAGACGAAAAGTACCTGAATTTATTTGCTCGTCCATTCAGAGTTTCGGTTGAAGAAGTTCCGGAAGAATTTCAGATGGAATTGATAGAGCTACAGTGCAATTCAACCTTAAAAAATAAATTTGATGTTGATTTGCTTGATTTCTATTCGAAATACGTCTCAATTACAGATTTCCCCAAAATCAGAGATCATGAAAAATCACTGAAAACAATATCACTTTTTGGATCCACATATACATGTGAGCAGCTATTTTCACGCATGAAAAACATGAAATCCAAAACGAGGACCAGAATCACCGATGTTCACCTTGAGAACAGTTTGAGGATTGCAACCAGCAATATTAAACCAGATATTGATAAACTGGTTAAAAATAAGCAGTGTCAGACATCTCATTGACCAATTGCATTGTATTGATTTTTATTTGCCCCTTTTGTTGATGTTGGCTCAATAAATAAATGTTTTCTACTTATCTACTTGTTTAATCATCCTGACCATTGCCAATAAAAAAATCCTTATAAAAATACCTATGGTCCGGCCCGCTGTGCAGAAAAAAAAATTTTGGCCCTTGATTTGTAAAACGTTGAAGACCCCTGGATTAGCAGATCTCTGAATTCGGTCAATCGCGTTGGCATAACCATAATTTGTGTTATGGAAGGGAATTTCAAATAGTTTATTAGACCTGGTTCTATGCGTGGGGAGTCTAAAGTTAATCATGTCAAGCAATACAGGACAATCAATTTTACCATTGACAAGTTTTGAAAGAAAGGTCGCGTCTAACCTCAAGGCTTTGCAGATTCAAGAGAGACATAATAATGGCATCATAGTCAAGATCCGAAATGTTCATACCGAGCCTGTGATTTATAATACGCAAGAATTTATGTTGAACTCTCTCTATAGCAGATATATGGTTGGGTAATGCGGGCTCCATATAATGGTGCTATATTCGAGTTGACTTCTGACTAATGAGGTATATAGTATTTTTAGAACCTTAATATTTTTGAATAGCTTGGTTGAACGGGATATAAAACCCAACATTTTTCTGGCCTTGCTCACCTTAGCCTCAACATTATTAGAGTTCTAATTCACTTATGGAAGAGAAGGAAGAACTTTGGTGTCTTACTGCAAAAATAATTCGAGAAGGACTTAAATTTTGTAATAATTTTTATTAAAATGTCCCAATTATGAATGAATCTTGAAATTTTAGCCTGAGTTAAAGAATTGTATGGCTGGTTATTTATGAACTGGAAAGGATATTAAAGAAATCAGCTACTCAAAAGTTTAATAACTGATTACATTGACAATGAAACAAAATCATCAGCAAACATCAAACATGAAGCCAGGCGCGGATCCAGACCTCTGATTTGGGGGGGGGGGGGGGCGGTCGCCGGTATATAAGATCTACTTTTGATCTCGGAAGTGTGTCGCGATCGAATTGTCCAAGCGGGGGGGGGGGGTCAGAGGCCGAGCCGCCCCTCACATAGAACTTTATTTTCTTCGATTTTAAAATTTAATGTTATATAAAAAATAAATAAACATATAAAAAATGTTGATCTCCATGCTTTGGGGGGCGGTCGCCCCTATCCCCCCCCCCCCCCCCGCGAAATAGACTTATTTGGGGTTCATTCGATTAATAAAAGGAGAGAGGAATTTGAGCCTTCTACACTTTATTTCCTGATTTAAGAAACGATGAAGAAAAGTTTTTCAATATCACCCTTAAACAATTAAAATTATTATAAAAAGGAAAAAAATGCTGTTGCCGCTTCACAAAATACATTGAAATTTATATCGCGAATTCGCGACCGCCACAATAACCACTATACACCACTCTCAATTTTCAACTTCAGGGGTCGTCGGTAGACTGGACGCCGAGTGTGTAAGCGTGCATTTACTCATGTAGGCCACCATATTAGCGGCTAACCGACGAATGTAGTTGTCGGTAAAAAAAACCGACGAAAGTAGAGGCAGTGGTCGGCTGCATTGCTGCCGTCGGCGTTAAATAATCCGATCGTTTATTTTACCGCCCAATGTGTAAGTCGCAATACCATCCTATGCGCCTCTACTGGCACGGTGGCATCGGTAAAAACGCCAAGTGTGTTCCAGCCCGTCGGGTCAACTATTATAGTCTGAGTCATGTTATTGACAAGAGAATACTTAGGGTGACAAGAGAATGCTTGAAATTATATAGAATAACCGAAAAGTCAAGAAAATTTAAATCACCCATGGGTAATTGACTCATCAGAATTTAATAGTTTACCATTTTTTATATTCAAATTCATACAAGTATATATAAGAATTTTCTCATTGAGGCTTCTTAATTTAAATTAATGAACGATAAATTTAAATATGGTCAACCATCAGTAGGTAATAATAAAAATAATAAAGAATAATTTATAATTATTTATTGAAACAAATAATTATAAATTAATCATGTGTGTTTTAAATAATAATTCAAACTTTAATCAAATTAATCACAAAAATAAAAGCTTCAACAGCTTCATTACTAAGAATAATTTATTTAAATATTGTGTCAAAAAAACTTTTCAGTATTAATAAATAAATATAGATAATAATAAAATGATAGTTTAATAATAATTTAATTATTCATAATTACAAATAGTATGTACTTATATATATTATAGTATATGATTTAATAAGTTTACCAATCTTTTTTTAAAATTTTATATAATAATTCATATAAGTATATAATATTAGAAAATGAATAATAATTTAAAATGGCTTCCATATTAGTTTATCTAATCCGTGAAGGACAATATATAGTATGTTCTTACAACAATAATAAAATTGATAAAAATAAAATAATTAAAAGTTTTACTAAGCATTTTATATACTATTTTATATTATATTAGTTTGTATAGAACAAAAAACTTAAGATTAACTTAAATAAATGATAATTAAAGTAAGTTACGTATTCACGGAGGACGATTAAGAATTCTTGCAACAATGAGAAAATTTTAAATAAATTCATATTTTGGCAAACTGACTAGAACGCTCTCTGGACGAGCAAATTCGATACTAATCGTTGACGCCGATCGCTCGATCTCCATTGCTCAACTATTTTCTTTCTTCATTTAACGTTGTGTATGTAAGTTGACAAATATATTTATTTTTAATTAATCTTAAATTATTTATTTCATCAATTAATTTAATTCAATTGTTTGTAAATATTATTCATCAGGGTATATTTTAAAATATCTTTTAAGTAATATTTTTATCTATATAATAATTATAACTAAATCCAACCATGTGTAAAAAACAAAAAATGTTTTCTATCATATTTCTTATTTAATCATATTTTCTCTTTCTTTTCAGATTTTATTAATATACCTTAAATAAAATGGCCAAGTCTAAGAATCACACAAATCACAATCAAAGTAAGTCCTAATTTATTTATATTTAGGTTATAAATTGGTTAATTTGATGATGTATTCAATACCTACCTAAACGTTGTTATAATTATACAAAATATTAAAAGTTAAAAATATATATTTGATTAATTTATTCGTTTTTTCTATTTATTTATTTTTTAGACCGTAAAGCCCATCGTAATGGAATTAAGAAGCCTAAACGTTACCGTCATGAATCTACCTTAGGTGTAAGTTAATTAATTTATATATCTCTTAACCAACATATTTCCATTAAAAAAAACGACATTTTTTCTAAGTATTTTCATCAATAAAGTTATAAGTATAAATTAAATGAATTGATTGAATCAAAAGTTGAAATTGATTTCCAAAAAAATAAATAAATAAGAATTTATAAACATACAAAAAAGAATAATCCAAGGGGCTTTGCTATTGTTGCTATTTTAACAAGCATACACTTTTAATTATTCTATACTTAACTATTGGAAAACAATTGTTTAAATTACAAAAAAATATACCCAGTATTTACTCAAACTGTCTGCAAGCTTTTCTTCATGCAGATTGCCCATTTGCCTTAGTAAAGTATCACTTTTTGAGTACTTCCGACTAGCAAAGTAAACTTTACAATTTCAATAATGCAAATGTTGTTTTGTTGCTGTTTTATAAATAATAAGGTGACCAACTATTTTTTGTTCAAAAAGAGTACACTTTGCAAGTATTTCATAGGTGAAAAAACGATAAAAACTTTATATTTTAAAAACATATTTTTCTTCGGAGTGGATTTTTTTTGCTAAATGAGGATGTTCGTCTAATAATGTAGCCACATCCGAACAACTTTCATTTTGCATATTAAATTTGATTGTTAAGACGGCAGATAATGTTTTTACAGAAAGTTGCGACTTCTCACTGCTCCAATAATCATTCCCTAGTGAAAATACCCTTTCAACAGCAGCATTAGTGCCTGGACAACATAAGGAAATTTCTATTAAAACTTTTAAATTTTCATGTGGGATATGTTCTACTCTAAAATGCCGAAAGATTTCTACCCATCTTTTGTCAAAGTTCTATTTTCTCATCGTTCCATTTCTTCAATTTTTCTTCATTTAAATATAAATTTCTTCAAAGAGAAAATTGTCATTAATAACAATATCTTTTACTTCCTTCATTAATATATCAATATATATTTCAAATTATACAAATGAGTACTTTCAGAGTACAGGATTTGAAAAAGAGTACGGTTTGCGAAAAAAGAGTACAAAACTCAGTAAATGAGTATAGTTGGTCACCTTAATAATAATAACTGTTGTAAAAGCAATGAAGCAATTGAAATTATAAAGCTAGTAGGATTGTAACAAAAATAACTTATTTATTTGAGAATATATTTTCAAAGTATTTGTCTTCATCTACAGTCTATATAAATATTTCACATATCGTCGGCTTAGAGAGTAAACCTGCTAACTCACAAAAAGAAAATTTTACAGGGAGAGAAAAAACAAACAAAATTTAATATTGTTATGGAAAGAAATTATTTTTCACATTTTTTTTTCTACAATTTACGATCGTAATTTTAAGTAGCAGTTTTACTTGGACGATGCAGCATCGGCTGCATCTCTTTTTAACCGACTTCAAAAAAGGAGGAGGTTCTCTATTCGACTAAATTTTTTTTTGTGCCTATGTTACCTCATATCTCCGCCAATTGTCAACCCATTTTGAAAAAAAAAAAATTTCATTGGGTCCAGTCTAGCTTCCGATTGGTCCCATTTTTTTTTCATAGGTATTAGACCTTTTTTATTAGGTTTGTTTAGACCTAACCTCTTTGTTTATGAACCGATTTCGATGGTTCTTTTTTTATCCGAAAGGGGGTGTCTTAGGGATGGTGTCATATTAATTTGGTCAAGTTCTGATGATATGATCACTATTTATTAATAACATCACTAAAAAGAGAAAAATAAAAATAATTTTTAAGAAAAAAGTAAAAACCGACTTCAAAAAGTTAAATGCAACAAATAAAATACACTAAAAGGTATAAAATAATTATTATCTTATTTAGTTACAACTAAACGACGAAATATTAACATGAAATTACTTTTTGAAGTCGGTGCCAAACATATACCTTTTATGAATCGCACTCGACGGTACGTTTGGAGGATATGCTCGCTTATAGGTATAGTTTGTTTGGTACCGACTTCAAAAAGTAATTTCATATTAATATTTCGTCGTTTAGTTGTAACTAAATAAGATAATAATTATTTTATACCTTTTAGTGTATTTTATTTGTTGCATTTAATTTTTTGAAGTCGGTTTTTATTTTTTCTTAAAAATTATTTTTCTTTGGAACGATATTAATATGTCATAAAAAATGGAGTTAGCAGGTTTACACTCTAAGCCGACGATATATATATATATATATATATATAATAAAATTTTAATATCAAATATTTATAATTATTATAGAATTTAATCTGAATTTTAATTTGTTTTTTTTTCTCAGATGGATGCCAAATTCCTTCGTAATCAGCGATTCGCCATGAAACACAACCTTAAACCAAAAGCGCAATTGAAACGGGCAGAACAACGTAAAGCCGCCCTCGCAGCCAAAACTGCCGCTGCCCCCAAACCATGAAGGGGTTTTTTTTTATAAATAAAATTATTTAAAAAATTTATATCTATTTTTCTTTCATCTAATACCTTATAAACATTTTCCAAAACCAAAATATCCTTCCTTATCTTTAAATGAATCAAAAATCCTTTATTTACCAAACAACACTATCTTAAGAAATTATCATCTATCAAATTCCAGGTGTTTTTTATTACATGTCAGAAGAATCGTAAATTGAACCCCTGTGACAAAAATACCGACGACTGAAATTGAAATACAAAATTTATTTATAGTCTAGGCCATGGTACGAGATTCCATCGATGTCTTTCCTTAGAATAGATAAAAACATTTTGATAAAAAAGTTTTAAAAATTAAGATTATAGGTACACTAGGAAAAGTCGAGGAAGGTGAAGATCGCATTTCGGATTTCTCGTCTCTATCTTAATTATTTTCTAAATATTATTTGTAAATTTGATTTATAGTTTACTCCCATCGAAAAAATTGAATTCACTGATTCATATTTTAAATAATGGTTTACCTCTCATTCAATTTCGCTGCCATACAATCTTTTTTTTTTTTTTTTAAATCAATGAATATTTTGCCATAAATTCACTAACCATCTTGTTGATCAATTTTAGAGAAAGTGGTCTAGGTTTTAGGTGAAACATGATATTAATTAATAAAGTAAAGGGTGTGTAGTTTCACAGTGAATGAAATAAAACTCAGAGGTCTCCTATTTAGGTCTAGACGCTGTTATACTCCCAGTCAACTTCTTATACTGTATAAGGCTCAAATTCGTCCCTGTCTCGAATATGGCTCTCATCTGTGGAGATGTGCCTCCAAGCATTCTCTTGCTACACTGGATGCAATTCAGAAGCGAGCAATTAAACTAATAGGAGAACCGGCTCTAACCAACTCACTCGACTCCCTGGCTCACCGAAGAACCGTTTCTGCCCTTTCCCTGTACTACAGATACTATCACGGTGTCTGTTCAGTCGAGCTGAAATCAATTATCCCCCCTAATGCCCTCTTTACGAGAAACACGCGGTTTTCTAACGCTCAAAACCCCTTCGCTGTCAAATTGGATAAAAGTCGAACAAGCGCTTTCGCCAATTCTTTTATCCCTTTGACCCCCAGAGACTGGAACTCGCTCCCTGCCACCATCTTTCCCGCGACTTATAACCTTCAGCTCTTTAAGACCCGTATCCACAGATACCTTCGACCCCCGCCCAACCCATAAAATTCTTTCTTCTTCTTTTCACGATGGAGGGGCCAACCCAGGCCTTTAGGGGTCTCACCTTTTTTGGTGTAACTCCTTCTCTCATCATTATCATAAAAAAAAAAAAAAATACAAACATTATTAGTTCATCATCAGGAGTTTACAAGTTAAAACTAATAATAATAATCGTGATCGCACGTTCAAATATTATTAGTTTTAACCTGTAAACTCCTGATGATGAACTAATAATCCGAAATATATTGAGTTTGTATAAACCTCTTTGAGTTTTATTTCATTCACTGTGAAACTACACACCCTTTACTTTATTAATTAATTTTTGATCAATACTTTGAGATTTGAAAAAAAGAGAAATTTATTTTTTCAAATCTTATCTATTTTGTAGAAAAAAAAGAAGTAATAATTCTATACCTCTTCCGGACAAAATGTCTGCTTTCTTGGCCCTTTTGGCTACTCGAATATTTGTTCAGAATCTATCATATTATTCTCGACGCCTTTTCAAATAGGTCCGGGGTTAGACCGACCTTGGTACATTATTGGTTGTATATTTAATAGTAATTTCGAAGGTCTTGTAAACAGAATCCGCAAGGAAATTGAAGAGTAAAGAGAAAGCTTTCTTGGCTCAGTGGAATGAAAGTGGATCAATCTAAATAAGCACAAAAAATTAATAAAAATATAAAAAGACAAAAGAAGAGGTAAAAATATTAAATATATTGATTAATAAATTAATTCACATAATTCAGCCATTTATATCCAGTGGTGAAGATATGCTTTCCTTGGGGGATTTTGACGATAGACCTACCACGCTGGGCAGCATATCTTGATAGGAAGGCAGATTAGAGAGGTTTTAAAAAGAAGTTTCAATGGGAAAAATAGATTGCACATTTTTTAAACTAGAAGCTACTAAAATGGCGAAACATCGTGTATTGTAATGAGTTTATCTTATTAAAAATGTACTATCTAGGAGTTTTTAACTGAAACTTCTTTTTTGATAAAATATTTAATCACTAAAGCATCAAATCTGCAAGATTATAGCCGGAAATATTTTTGCAGAGGGGGGTTTTATATCAGTAGTATCCAGGAATTTTTTCGACAAGAACCCAAAATTATAAAAAAAAGTTATTTTTTTAAAAATGATCAAGTATTTATTAATATAGAAATATTAAAATAAAAGTAATATTAAATAAATTCCAACAGATATTTATATTAGATTTTGTGTTTTGACATTTATATTTAATAGAGGATTTCGAAGGTCTGTTATAGATAAAATATCATGTTTAATATCCGAATGAAGCTTCGAAGTTTTGGCCGAAGGTTTCTAAAATTTTTAAAACTGCATTTAATTGACCAAAGTTTATTAGGAAAGAGCGAGGGGTGAACCGCGACCTAAAATCGTGTACACCTACTTCCAACTTTCATTTCCAAGTAGAAGACAATAGATAACAATAGATTATCTAATGAATTCCAAAGATGGTGTACACCTAATTCCAATCGCGGTTCAGCCCTTGGGAAAGAGAGTGTTTATTTGTTAGTCTAGTTTCGCACTAGTCGAGAAAAACTAAGACTGATTGTGATTGTTTTTTTGGCTTTTCGGCCTTTCTAGCCATAAGCCATTTACGATACTATTTATTTTATTTAAATTTGTTCCTACCTCGTGGGTCAGATTTCAGACGGATGCCTCGAGTCGGATTCGAGCCCGGGTCCACTTGGTTAGCAGGATGACACGCTACCGCCTAGCCTATCCGACCCCCGATTGTGGTTGTTAAATTACATTTAATTTAGTAAATAAATGTTATAATTCACATTATTTCGAAATGTTATTATTTTTGACAAGTTGTAAGGTAATTTTAATCATCTTTAGAAGTATAAACAACAGTCAACATAAACCTTTAATTTAAAAGTTTTTAAAATCATTATATTATTCACTTTTAGCCAATCTTGAACTTAATTTCTTAAGGTTTTTAAACTCGAGGTTTACGGACCGAGTTGCATGAAGTTACTGTAATTTCTAAACTAGTATATTATATTAGTAATGTTCTAAGAGGGGTTCCTGTATTAAATTTATTTTTAAAATTCTAATGATTCTCCCTCCCCTTTTGGGCCCAGTCGTAGAAAATTTTCTGCAGACGTTCATCTAAGAAATTATTGAATTTGGCAAAGAAAAGGAACAAATTAATATAATTCAATCACAGATGGGATTAATGTATTTTGTATTAATTTTATTTAATGATATTGCTTATAAAACTTTACTTAAAAAATTGACAAATCTAATTACACAATAGAAGGGATTGATTGTTCAGAAAAAAAAAGGATGAAAAAATTAATAATTATTAAGTGGATATTGATGAGGCAGTCCAAAAAAGAAGAAGATAATTTACACTATCTTTTCATTCATAAAACGGACGTTTCGGAGGCTATTCCCTCCTTCTTCAGGGTTTTGAAAAGTCAGTGAACCCTGAAGAAGGAGGGAATAGCCTCCGAAACGTCCGTTTTATGAATAAAAAGATAGTGTAAATTATCTTCTTCTTTTTTGGACTGCCTCATCAATATCCACTTAATTCACTTATCAGTCCGTCTCCAAAAATTACTCCAATATTAATAATTATGTTTTTTGTTTATTTCAGAATAAAAAAAAAAAATTAAATATAAGTAAACGGTGATAGTATGAGATAAATAGTTTTATGTAGAGATGATTTGGCTCTTTTAAAACAATTAATGTTACTTTTATTGTTTTAAAAGAATTTTATTTAATTTTCAATAAATTATATATTTATATATTGATTTTATATCCACGTTAATATAAAAAGATGTCTGTATAGCTATTTAATAGCTAAACTCAATTCGAAGGATAGAGTATATTTAAGTAAAAAAATATTTTCAAAGAAATTATATATAGATACAAATAATATATATTTCGATATTTTAAAAATTAATTTATATTTTATATACCAGAAATGCTTGTCTATGATTCGGAGAGAATTTCCTCTATGGTCTTGTCATCGTTCAAAGGCGAATGGCTGAGCGCGGGTTCCGACTCGAGGAATTCCCTTAGCTCCGATTCGAGATCGGGAACGAGAACATCGGGCTCGGTTTGCGCAGGCGCAGGCGTTGGCGGCGGGGCGACCCCCATCGCTTTCCGGATGGAAGCGACAGGCGCCACTGTGCCAGGCCCTGCCTTTTTCGCCAAATCTTTCAATGATTCGGTGATCTTATCGGCGAGTTGCATTTCGCCATCGCTGGGTCCAGGCACCTGATTCAGGTGCACTGGCGGCGGTAAACTTAGCCGGTCGTTCTGCACCTGTTGCAACTGCTGCAGGAGCATTGATGTTTGATCCAGCCGCGACTGGATCCCTTCTTGCTCTTCTGTAAGCGACAACGGGGCTGGTGCTTCGGCCTCTAGTTCTTCGAGGAAGCCGACATCGATTCCGCAGTCGCCCAACCCTTTGAGACCGTTGACGTCCACCTTGACATCGAGTTTGTCGGCTCCCTCGTCTCCAGGCTTTGTCTTGTTCTCCATTAACATTCGGATCTTCTCCTCTTCCTCCCTGATTTTCCGATGGTCGTCTAAGATTTTCTTGGACCGTTTATGCTCTCCGCTCGTCAACAAATCCAGGAGGTTATCTACCATTGTCAGTGTGTAATCGCAGTCTTTGGAAAAGTCCAGGATACTCTCCGCGTATTGGACCGCCGTCTCATCGCCATACGTATGATATACGAGGTCGCTCTCCTCCTTGGTCAAATTGGCAAATGTAGAATCGTAGCTGGGCGCATAGGAACCAAACGCGCCGTAATATAATGGTTTGACGGTCTTGGTCATGTTGCGTCGATCTTCGCGAAAGCCTTGCAGCTGGCCCGTCCCGTGGGTCAATTTCCCTGCAAAAAGAGAGAAAAATTTACAAAATGGAAACTAATAATAATCATAAAGAGAAACAAAGAGGTTGTGCTCTGCTTGATGGAAATAAACATAAACACATTTATATTAAATATAGATAAGTATATATATTTGTTAATATAAAAAAAAACTGAGTGGTGTCCTCTAGACAGGAAAAGATCGCGAGGAAGACCACAAGAAGATGGAATGACGAACTAGTGAGAGTGACTGGAGTCGAATGGATGAGAGTGGCAAGAAACAGAGACACTTGGAAGACCATGGGAGAGGCCTATGCCCCTCGGGGCCTGGTTCCTTTATAACTTGTGCATAGTTTAATTAAAAATGAAAACAAATGTATTTTATTATAGTTAAAAAATAAAAATGATGATTGTAATAATAATGATACTAAATAATTAAAATGTATATAGAATGTTAAATGTAAAATGTAATTTGAACCAATAAACAAGTCTGGTGGGCAAAATTTTAGAGAGGTTGTGGTACTCTCATATCCGCTCGTATTTGGAAGGGCAAGGATGGTTCTATCATAGGCAACATGGTTTTAGAAAAATTATTCCTGTAATTCTCAATTAGTTTCTTTTATTCAGGAATTACAGGAAGCTTTAGATAAAAGTCAGTGTGTAGATGCAGTATTTTTGGACTTTGCCAAGGCTTTCGATAAAGTCAGTCATAAAATTATTTTAGAAAAATTAAACTCGTCAGGGTTGTCTGTTAAGTTAATTAAATTTATTCGGTGTTTTCTTAGGGATAGAACTCAAATTGTAAAAGTGGGTAATGGTCTGTCTGATAGAGTAGATGTCACGTCTGGGGTGATTCAAGGTAGTGTTCTGGGTCCTCTTCTTTTTTCTTATATATGTAAATGATTTGCCTTCTATCGTGCAATCATCTATTAGGCTTTTCGCGGATGATTGTGTCGTATATAGAGTAATTGATAATGATTGTGATAGCCTTACTTTACAGAATGACCTGGATCAAATTGAAGGATGGTGTAGATCCAATTCAATGGAACTAAACCATTCCAAGTCAAATTTGGTTAGATTTAGTACTAGAAATCTGGTTAGTCCTCAAAATTATTACATTGGTGGAAATATTATAAATGAATCTAAATTTTATAAATATTTAGGCATACATATTCAGGCAAATTTAAAGTGGGATATGCATATTAGTTATATAGTCAATAAGGCTTATAGGAAATTGGGGATGTTTGGTAGAATTTTGAAGGGTACATCTAGAGAAGTTAAGTCAAAAGTTTATTTAACTTATGTAAGACCTAATTTAGAGTATTGTTCTGTGGTTTGGGACAAACATCCACAACGATTAGAGAGAAAAATTGATATGGTACAAAGGAGGGCGGCTAGATTTGTTTTTGGTAAATTTGATAGGTTTAGTAGTGTCACTTCAATGATTAATGAATTAGGATGGTCTAGCTTATTGGAGAGAAGGGAATGGGCTAAATTGAAAGTGATTTTCAAAGCCTATGAGGGTTTTAGGAGTTGGGAGGAAATAACGAATAGATTTCAGGAACCAAATTATTTAGGTAGAGCTGATCATAGAAAAAAGATTCGTAAGCCAAGATTCTTGAAAAATATCGGTTTACATTCAATTGTAGGATCTGGCATTGATTTGTGGAACAATCTGTCTGTTACTACTTGGGATTATAGTCCTCTGCCCCCTATGATTAAATCAATTATAAATTTTGTCAAGTCCTAATGTCCTAGAGTTGTGCAAAATTTTATTTAGTTCTCACAAGCAGAGATTAGGTGAGGTAGAGAAAGGTCATACCATCCTTGTTAAGGTTTTGACCAGGTTTCCTTAACAACTTATGGCAAATGCCGGGATGGCTAATGCGTCGCTTGCTCCTGGTATCGGGTTTTTGCGCGGAATTTTTAAATTACTTTTTGTTTTTTGATGGAAATCTATGGTCATGTTATTTATTAATGAGCATACATTTCTATTTTTTTTATTTTTTATTTTTTTTTTTTTTTACTTGTTTATTATTTTTTAAATTGTTGTAATTAATTTGTATTGATGTTTATTAATGTATTGTAGCTAGATTGTATTGATGTTTGGAGGACCTAGCCACCGAGGACTTGTGCCTCTAAGCAGGTCGAGGAATAAAGATTTATTATTTATTTATTATTATTTATAAAGGATTAAAAATAAAATATAGATAAGTATATATATTATTTATATTTGGAGACAATAAAAGAGTGTGTCTTCTGCTGGAAAAATAAATTTTGGCTTTGCCCTCTTCATCAGTCTATTACAATTGATTCAGAGGAATTAATGTATGAAATGAATTTATTTTTCCAGCAGAAGACATACTCTTTTATTGTCTCCTTCAATTTATAAAAATTCTGCTACTCTCGGCAAAAAGAAACTTTCAATTTATTTTTTATATGTTTATAATAATAATGTTTTATTTATAAAAGACACAATGTTTGGCCCCCTGGACCATTCTTGCAAGTAATGGCTCAATTAATAATTACAAGAACTGATTACATTTTAATACATTTATAAATATAATTATATATAAATATCTTCTCTTAAATCAAAAATTTAGTTGGTGCACCAATTTTGGTGTTTACTTACATGTTGCAATTCGTCCAGTCAGTGGGATATGGTATGTTTAGATTGTGATGGGACATATATACGATAGACAAAACAATATTATCAAAATCTAATCAGCTCTTAAATCTCAATATAAATATAAAATTTCGTTTTGATATCTTGATTGATTTTTGAACTAGAGAGTACACCAAATTTGGTAACACACGCATAAACTAACCCACTGAGACATTTCGACAAAATATTAATATGTCTTAAAATATAAAACACTTTTTTATGCACAATACTTCCCCAAAACCCGTCTGGTGAAGTAAATTTATATTCTTTAAAATTATATTTATAAATAAGATCATTAATATTGGGAATATTTGTATTTAAAATATTATAATATAATTTTTACTTTTTATTAAATATATTATATTTAATAAAAAGTAAAAAATCTTTTTTCACCAGGCACCCATTCTCCTAATTATTCTGACGTAAAACCTTCCGGATTTTTTTTATTTCATCACTACCTTTTTTACCTTATACTATACTGGTACATGCCTCCGCAAGGGAGGTCCATGTGCACCTGTGGGTCCCGGGTCCGGCTCCGCACGTAACATCTTTTTATAAAGTGGTATATTAGAAAAAAAATGAGTAGGGTGACCAACTTTTTTCCATTTCATAAAAATGCACATACTTATTCCATAATAAGGACCTGCTTCAGATTTTGGGCTCCGGCCCGAAATTTCATGTGGGGATCATAACCTTACATATCGCACCTCTAAAGAAACAATAACGTAAGCGCAAATTTTTTTGCAAAGTTATATTTTAATGCCAAAAATTATTTTTAAAAAAATCATTAAGTAAATATCTGCAATTACAAAGATATAATTGTATTGAAAGTAATGAAGGCAGCCCAGAGGTAGTGAGGAAAGAAAAATTAACACATATAAAATAAGGTGTAATTTATTGAATTTTTCCTCCTTCCTTTCAACCGACGTTTCGGAGATTTTTCCCTCCTTCTGAAACGTCGGTTTGAAAGGAAAGGAGGAAGGATTCCAATAAATTACACCTTATTTTATATGTGTTAATTTTTCTTTCCTCACTACCTCTGGGCTGCCTTCCATTACTTTCAATTAAAATTTCTACCAGTCCGTCTCTCTCCAGAGAAAAATTTCGTTGCAAAAAAATATAATTGTATTTCAAAAAATTTCCGCGAGTTCATGTGATTGGAAATACAATATGTCACAAAAGTAATTATGATAAATACATAATTTAGTGATTTATTCGAGGAAACAAAGACTTGAATGTACTTTGAGTCATTTTTTGCGGACATTATTGGATCAACATAGACGAAAAAAAGTATGATATTATAACTCCCCAGGGCAATAGACATAATTGAAATTATATTAAGTTGGAGTTGGTGGTGTTTGTTTCCCAAGGAGAAAAATTAAAATACAAAGATTTTTTTAAGTTTACTCTATATATTTCGAGCTCTTAATACATCGTCAGGAGAACATTGACTGAAGATAAAATGATGAACAACATTTATTTAATATGATGGACAGTTTAGATCAAGAGCCCACGACTGCCAGACCTTCGTTATTTTATAAAAGCTGAAAGTTTTTCTGTTCATGTCCCCTATACAGGTAAGAACGTCCAGCGACTATAGAGTTTGGGTTGTGGTTACTTTGGCAGGTAACAGGTAATAAAGGTGTATAAAATAGTACTTTAAATTCGTTAAAGTATAAAGCTCAATTTTTTTATATTTTCTTCGATAACTTTAGAAATCTCGTCATCCATTGCCGGACACTTATGACAGTTGCTACCCCCTGCCAGACACCCCTAAACTTTAATAAATTATAATTATACTTTCGTTATAATATAAAAGATAAATTTTATATATGTTACTTGGCGACCTATAAAAAAATGTTACCTCAATAGGCGGACAGTTTTAATGGTTTTTACATAGATTTTTGACATTTCGGTTATTATTGATAACCATTGGTGAAGACATGGAGGAATCGACTTAAAATCAAAAATAACCATCGATTCTTATCTAATACTAGAGGAATAACCTTATTGCATTCCATTTTTGTTGTTTTGACTATTAATGACAACTTCTACTGAAAACGTGGAAGAATCGACTTAAAATCAAAAAGACTAAATTCTTTTATGGCAAACCACTCAAGCTTGAGTTTCTTAAAGTTTAGGGGTGTCTGGCAGGGGTAGCAACTGTCATAAGTGTCCGGCAATGGATGACGAGATTTCTAAAGTTATCCCGAAGAAAATATAAAAATTGAGCTTTATACTTTAACGAATTTAAAGTACTATTTTATACACCTTTATTACCTGTTACCTGCCAAAGTAACCACAACCCAAACTCTATAGTCGCTGGTCGTTCTTACCTGTATAGGGGACATGCACAGAAAAACTTTCAGCTTTTATAAAATAACGAAGGTCTGGCCGTCGCGGGCTCTTGGGCTAGTTGTTTGTGAGTTAACTACACTAAGTACACTAACTCACAAACAACTGTCCATCATATTAAATAAATGTTGTTCATCATTTTATCTTCAGCCAATGTTCTCCTGACGATGAGTTAAGAGCTCGAAATATATAGAGTAAACTTAAAAAAATCTTTGTATTTTAATTTTTTCTCCTTGTGAAACAAACACCACCAACTCCAACCTAATATAATTTTAATAATGTTTCACTATAAACCAACACCGCGTTCCCTAAATTTGAGACATAATTGAGGTGGTCAAGCATCTAATAGCTTCCCACCTAACAGGGGTTTATTTATTTTTATTTTTTTTTATTTTAATGCAATCGAATGCAAGAAGGGGTGCACCAGTAAAGATGCAGCCCCTATGGATCTCGAAAGACCTTGCATTACCGAAGAGAAGGGAAAGTTGATTAAGTGAGAGGGTGTAGACGTAGGTGTCTATGCACTCCGGTTTTGAAGGTTTGAAGATTATAGGTGCTGGGAAAGATAGAGGCTGGGAGAGAGTTCCAGTTCCTTGAAGTCATGGGGATATATGTATTGGCGAATGAAGTGGTCCGGCACTTTTCTAATTTGACTGCGAGAGAGTGTTGGGAGTCGGCAAAACGCGTGCTACGTGCAAAGCATGCTTTGGGGGGAATTATTGATTTTATCTCATCAGAGCACCTGCCGTGATAGTATCTATAGAAAAGGGAAAGGGCAGAGACATTTCTTCGATGAGCCAGCGAGTCGAGGGAGTCGGTGAGGGTAGAATCGTCAATTAGCCTGACGGCTCGTTTCTGAATTGCATCCAGGGTAGCAAGAGAATATTTTGAGGCTCCTCTCCATAGATGAGAGCCGTATTCGAGACAGGGGCGGATTTGGGCCTTGTAGATGGTGAGAAGTTGTGGGGGTTTGTAAAATCGCTTGGACCTGAATAAGAAGCCAATCTTCCTTGCTGCAGATTTCGCCACAGAGGAGATGTGTTCATTCCAAGACAGGTCAGATGCGACAGAGACGCCCAACATGGATAGGCTATCACACATTTTCAGGGTATTCGAATCGAAGTGAATATCAGGGAAATCTTTATTTTCGCGCCTAGAAATTAGACAACACTGAGTCTTGTTTGAATTAAAGTTAACTAAATTTTGAGAGCCCCATTTATTCAGTTTGTCAAGGTCGAGAGTAATTGAGGAGGCAACATTGATTCGATTATTCGGGAGTGAGGGTTTGCCGTGTAGAGTGCTATCGTCGGCGTAACAATGAGTGGGGTTTGCCGTTTGATCATATAAGGTCGTTTATATAAATTAGGAAGAGTGTGGAGGAGATTACAGAGCCTTGGGGAACACCAGAGTTTGTGGAGAACGATTCAGATGATGTTCCATCCACCACAACTTTTATACTTCGTTATAATTTTCTATATTGCATAATTTTGATAAAAATCCAAGGAAAATTAAAAGTTATAGAATATCAGAATCTACAAAACTTTTAAATTCTGAACAAATTGTATTGTATTGCTGTCATTTTGGGGTTTTAAAAATTTAATAAACTTTAGAGACGTTTTCTTAACATTTTTAAAAATTGCAATTTCGTTGTTGTTTCTCCGGTGGTGCGATATGTAAATAGGAAATTTACACCCAAAATATTCCTGAAACCAATCTCGCAATTTTTTATTATTATATAAAAATGTATCACCTAGAACCAACATCTATCTCCTTAAAAGTTATATTCTCGATTGTTCAAATTATTAATAGAACTTCCTTATTCTTAAGAAGTGAATTTAATTTATTTAGGAACGAATTAAAGATTTTAGTAGAAATATTTTTACATTGCATATCAGAGGGTTTCGTCCCCTCGGGATTCGAACCCAAGCGCTAACTAGCTTGCCGGGCCGTTAGCCGAACCCTTAAGACGAATCTCTCTCCGACATGCAACATATATAAGATATGCAATGTAAAAATATTTCTACTAAAATCTTTGATTCGTTCCTAAATAAATTAAATTCACTTCTTAATATTATTATCGGGTTGATTTTTGAAAAAAATTCCATCTTTTTTCAAAAAAGAAACTCAAGAAAGATGCTTAAATCTTTACATTAATTATTCCTTATACTTGTTAAAAAAATGTCAAAGATGTTACATTGAAGTTTGTTGATTGTTTTTTGTTCTTGTTCAGATATGTTTGTGAAAGTTGTAATATATGAAAGAATTATGTAAAGTAAAAAGTGTTTTGTGTTAACTGAAGATGGTTTCGACTGGGCCCGAAACATGTTTTAACAATAATAAATTTTTTAAAAATTAAGAAGTTTTTTCTTTCTCTTTTAATAATACAAGATTGATAAGAAGAATAAGGAAGTTATATAAATACGAAATTATATAATTAGTGAGCTAAATAAAATGAATTTTACCTGTGAGTTGACCAAGGGATACTGGTCTCTCGTTGGTGCCTGGCGTTACTCCTGAGCCAGGTACAAGGATCGCTAACGAAGTCGAACCGTCATCCTTTTGCCTGAGGAATCCCATTGAGCTGGACTTTCGGAGAGAAAGACGATCGGCGGCCCCTTTGGCTGCCTTCTGCGCCTGAGCCAAAATCTCTTCGGGACTCATTTCGTCAGGGATAGCTTCAAACTTACTAAGCGGTCGATTTGTCTCCTGAGACTTGCTATCGGCAGAAATAGCGTCCTCGGTGGTGGCGACATCATCGGGGATGTCAATGATCCGGTCTTCGTGTCCGAGATCGAACCCCAGCTGGGCCCTGTTCAGTTCTACCATGCAAGGCACGAGGGGAATGATCGTTTTGAGCTTGTCAGGTGTCATGATGCGCAGGCCAACATGCAGCAGCTTCTTCGCCGCCTTGTAATAGATGGTCTCCGGGTGGTTGTACACCATCGCGTTGTTGCACATCAATTTGAAATCCTCGATATAATCGTTCATTGTCGGGTACAGATTTTCATCAATTTTTTGTTTCATCGTGCTAAAGTCCATCGGCTGCTGGATGATTTGCGAATAGCCAGGGGCGATATGGTCTGTCACGGGCCAGGCGAAAAACTGCTGAGGGTCGCGTTTCTCCAGCGTTTTCAGCAAATGGTCGAGCACCTTTTGGAGCGAAGTGCGTTCTTGCCGTTGACGGAGCACACAGGTGCGGGGCTCTCGGATCCCGCCGCCGTCAGGCTCGATTTTGAGCCGTTTGGGCGGGTCCGAGAGCGAATCCTCCCCGAGGCTGATGTCATCCTGACTGCTCTCGTCTCGCAGCCGTTTCTTTTTCTCTTTATGATGGTGTTTGTGCTTCTTGTCGCGATCCTTCTTCTTTTTCTTTTTCTTGGCCTTCTTGTGCTTGTTGATCTCGTCCTTGTTGATGGCGTCAACACCTGGCTGAGTCTCGTCGCCCATTTTGGACGGCTGCGCGCTAGAATCGATATTCGACGCCGAATCGGATGCCTGCTGGCTCCCGCCGCCGCCGCCGCCACCCACTTTTAAAATCAATTTCAGACCAGGTGGCTTGGACTCGCCAACCACACCCGCACCCGGACCCGTTGGGGCTACAAACACAAAAATTGAAATACATTAATTAAATCACA
The DNA here is from genome assembly GCA_024734495.1 of Forficula auricularia. Taxonomy (NCBI): domain Eukaryota; kingdom Metazoa; phylum Arthropoda; class Insecta; order Dermaptera; family Forficulidae; genus Forficula; species Forficula auricularia. Next base: position 5,566,252 of record JALMQS010000118.1, on the reverse strand, counting down.
AAGTAATTGAATAGATAAATAAATAAATTATTAAAAAATAAAATATCTAAAGAAATTAATTTTTTCATTAAGAATTGATAGAAATGAGCCCAAGAATAATGAAAAACAAAATTCCGGATAAATGAAATGTCACTTTATTCTTCTTAAAAAAACTGACGTTTCGGAGTAACTTCCCTCCTTCTTCGAGGAAGATCCTTCGAAACGTCAGTTTTTTAAAAGGAAACTGACGTTTCAATACATTTCATTGTCCTTGGGGTGCCTTACATCAATTCTCCATTAAGATTCTACCAGTCCAAAAGAAAATACTTCTAATATAATGAATTTTTATTTTATAATAATAATAATAATAATTTTAAATTCCCTTACTTTCATGTAATTTTTCCTTTTTATGTTTTTTGTGTTTTTTATTTGTCGGTGTCTTTGGCTCTGACATTTCACTTTTCAATTAAACAAAAGTTATTTTATGTAGCACAAATAACAAATATACAAAACAAAAATCAACAACAATTCTATAATCAATTAAACTCACATTTAAATAAATAAATAAATAAATTTAATCACACTTGAAAAAAAAATTATAAAACAAATATAATCATTTTTCAAAATTATAATATATTAAATAATGACTTTTCAACAATTAAAACACTAATGAGAAAAATCAATTAAACTTGATAAAATATATAAATAAGTTAATTGAATTTCTTTTCATTTATAAACATTGACAAATAAATCTATTGATATTAGATTTATTTACTCAAATAAAGCAAGCCAATTTATCAATGAAGTTAACGTCAAGTCAACAGTTGATGGCAATAAAAATATTGTTTCTAAATTAATTATAATTTTTTTTCTTTTTTTAATATTCTCAATAAATAAAATATATAAAAAGATTAGTTTAAAATGAATAATAAATTGTGATATATTATTATTTAATAATAATAGTGAAATGTCCGATTTTCTTTGAAAAAAGATTTTGCGGGAATTGTGAATACAAAAATTTAAAATTATTAGGTAGGTTTCACAATTTATAGTCCAAGAGCCCACGACCCATTTTTCATGAAGTGTTTGATTCAAGTAGATATTTCACCTAGAGGTATTAATAGCATAGATGAGTAGGGAATCTGCTGTTTGCCTGATCTACCTGGGTACTGCTGCTACTGCGCATACGAGAAAGTTGTAAAAACATGTTCGCCAAAGAAACAAGTGTTTGATTCAAAATTCAACAAATACTATTCGACAGTTAAGTTGATTTTAAATTAAAATTGAACTAAGCCAGACACTTTTAGTGGGGGCAACACTGAGCCAGACAACCCTAAAGTTGCTTTTTTTCAAATAACAAAAATGCAAATTTAGGGTTGTCTGGCTTAGCGTTACCCCCCCCTAAAAGTGTCTGGCTTAGTTCAATTTTAATTTAAAATCAACTTAACTGTCGAATAGTATTTGTTGGATTTTGAATCAAACACTTTTTTTGGCGAACATCCTTTTACAAGGAATTATTTAACGGGTTATAGTGGTGTTTCACAAAGAGGAAATAAAATTAAAAAATTAAAAAATCATTTTAAATTATTTTGGAAATAGATGAAAATTGATCCCAAAGAAAAAAGCGGCGTCTATAAATTACAATGTGACTGTGGAGCTTTTTACATAGGACAAACTGGTAGATCCATCAACAACCGTATTGTTGAACACAAGAGATCACTGAAACAACTACAATTGAACAGTGATAAACCTAATCCCCAACCACTAAGTTACGTTTCAGCATTTGCTGAACATCTATTTGACAACAATCATTCCCCATCTAAAGAAAGCCCCCTTATTCTACATTTCTCCCCAAAAGGACGCAAACTAGATTTATTAGAATCCATTGAAATCAAGAAAGCAATCGCCCGCAATGAACCCATTCTCAATAACCAATTAGAAATCACTAAATCAACAATAATTGATTTATTAATAAACCAAATTTAACCGAAATTCATTCATTCTTTACTAAACATTTGTTCCTCTTTTCTCATCTCCGAATTAACTTTGTATATCCTCTTCTTTTGTCTAAATTTATATAGTCTAAAACCCTTAAACAAATTCCTTTAATAGGTAGGTATTCCCATAATTCTATACAAATAAATTTCGAACAAAGCCATCCTATTTGAAATGTACCTGACTCGGACCAGACAATTTGTTCAATACCCATTCTCTCCCTTCCACATACCTTTAAATCTAACCACTCAATTCTTTCTAACATCGATACTATGTAAAAATTTTATATTCAGTTTTCTGTTAAACCTCCTGATGAAGGGTTCATAGCCCGAAATATGTATAGAGATAAATAAAAAATCTCCAAAATAATTTAAAAGATTTTTTAATTTTTTAATTTTATTTCCTCTTTGTGAAACACCACTATAACCCGTTAAATAATTCCTGTGTTTAATATGTTTCACTATAAACCAACACCGCTTTCCCTAAACTTTATCTTTTTACAACTTTCTTCTATGCGCAGTAGCAGCAGTACCCAGGTAGATCAGGCAAACAGCCGATTCCCTACTCATCTATGCTATTAATACCTCTAGGTGAAATATCTACTTGAATCAAACACTTCATGAAAAATGGGTCATGGGCTCTCCGACTATAAATTGTTGATGAAACCTCCTATCATCATTGCGTACACAGTTCTAAGATTGGTTTGACGCAAACACCCGTCTCCACTCGGCTCTGTCTCCCGCCACCTGTTTGACCTCTCTAAATGTCTCGCATCCCATATTCTCAATTATTTGGTCGAAATATTTTGATCTAGTGAAACCTAATTAGTAATTTATTTTTAATTTTATTAAATATGTTTCCCTTCGAACCTACACCATATTCTGCCTTAACAAAATTATGAATTATGTATTATATATAGGGCATTCCCTGCCCATAAATAAATTTTTAGTTAAGTATTTCGAGGATGATTTACAAAATTTTCTATTAATAACAGGTGTAGCTAAAATAAACTGACACGTTCTAATGTGGCCATCCACTTGACTTTACCATACAACCTGGCCCCTTATATTTAATATTTAATAAAATTATTTATAATGATGTAGGGGGGTTAGTTTTTGCATTTTTAGACTTCTGGAAGCCCACTAATTATGTGTACAATATTTGGTTGAGTTTGGTATAAAGGGTCAATATATTTTCATTTTTTGTTGCTACACCCCCGCCCCTCCCCCCATTTTGGGCTGTTAGTTTTTGCATTTTTAGTCTTCTGGGGTCCCACTGATTATGTATACAAAATTTGGTCGAGTTTGCTCAATGGCCTAGATTTTTAATTTTTTGACCCTACAGCCCCCCATTTTGGGTGGTTAGTTTTTGAATTTTTAGTCTTCTGAGGTCCCACTGATTATGTATACATAATTTGGTTGAGTTTGCTCAAATGACCTAGATTTTTAATTTTTACCCCCCCCCCTCTTAATTTTGGGTCGATATGCACCAAAATATAATCAGCTCTTAATCTCAATGGACCAAAACTACGTGTGAAATTTGGTTTCGATATTCACACTAGTTTTTGAGCTAGCTCGTCCACAAAAATTTGATAATGCACAGACTAACAGACTAACAGATATTTTGACAAAACAGTTATTATCTCGAAAAATATTATTTTTTCGATGTTCACTTATTAGGGATTTTTTATAGACCGAAATGCCATGGTTTTGCTCAATTTTTTTAATAAAAATATTTTCAGCCGTTTTTGAGATATTTCGAAAAAAATAAGCAAAAAAAACCACTTTTTTCATGCACGATTACAATACTTGACCATACCATGTATGGTAGAGTAAAAAGAATATTTAATAACAAAAATTAATTTTATATATCGTAGTTATGATCTTATGATTTATAGAGAATGTTAAGGGAGAATGGAGTAGGTGTAGGTTCTAAGTGAAACATATTTTATAAAATAAAATTAAAAATTTTAAAATATAAATTAGGTACCTACTAGGTATGATTCACAAATAAAAGACAAAACGCTTATTAGCAATAAATATTTCGGGCTACGAGCCCATCTTAAGGAGTTCACACATATTCTTTTATCTATGTGTTCACATAGAAAACTGAATACAAAAATAGAAAATGTTTTGAGGTAAATTTTTAACTTAACAATAAAGGGGTGGGGAATGAAGTAGTGGGGGAAAGTTTTAAAATACAAAGAAGAATTTTTATTTATCGAAGATTAAAATTAAGAAAAGATTTTGGGATTTTAGAATGTACCTGGAGTTATAAATAGAAATAAAATGAAGGAGTCAATAAAAGAGTGTGTCTTCTGCTGGAAAAATAAATTTTCAAAAGAGTTATTAGACTAGATTAGATTTTTTGAAAAGTTTGAATAAAATAAATCTACTTAATAAAAATAATTTGAGTATAATAATTTTGCCACCCACTGTACATGTCATTTGTTTTAAATAATTGAATGGTGAATATTGGACACGAGGAAGATGGAAGCAAGGAGGGACTGGAATTTATTTTATAGCACTAATTTGAAAAATTTTATTAAATCTTAAAACAATCATTAAAAAATTTAGTGACAACTAAAAAGAAAAAATTACAATGGGCAGGTGTAAAAGGAGACAAGTAGACCATCTGATTTCGGAAGTCTTATCTCCATTTCACACAAATGATTTTCAAAATATTAGTGATAACCAATAAAGTCAGGTGGGGTAACTGGCCCAGCTTCTTTTGTTTTCCCAAGGATAGTACTCCATATTTTTGGCTATAACTAAGCTTCCTCACAATTTATAGATCTCGTGACTATATTAATTGAAAGATGAAATTTTCTTCAAATAATCATGATACTTTCAACTTTTGATTATTCAAAATTTTGGAATTATCTTAAGTTGAATGTAAAGTTTTGCGGTTGGCCCAGTTAAACGCGTTGTGGGGTAATTGGACCAGCCCAGCCTATTTGCTGTTTTTTTAATTTTTAACATCTTTTGAGCAGTTGGACATGTTCCCCTATCCCTCAAGGCCCTGGCCGTAGGTAGAATTAGTCTCATTTGTATATGGATTAAAAATAATCAAAGATGTAAGCGATTCGGGGTAATTGGGCCCTGACTAGGCTGGCCCAGTTGCACCAAGACCTCTATTTTTTTATTCTATTGAATTTTTTAAGGTAGATAAGTTTAAACGCCAAGTATAATTTTTAAAATCGATTTTTATTACAGAAAATTCAAAAAAAGTATCATAAATCAAACAACTAAACAAAATAATTTCATTTTACCCATTGAAATAAAGTTAAATAAGTTCCTTATGCTTAAGAAAGCCTTAATTAAGTACTTACTCAAGTCTCAATATTTTCAAGGAACTGGGTAAGGCAACTAGGTAAGAAGTAAGCACATAACTTGGTAAATAAGTAATTAACTTAACTAAGTACTTAAGTATAAAATAAACTTAAAGAAATTTCTCTAATTCAGGAACACTGAAAATTTCCCACCAATATGAAAAAGTGAATTGCGCTAAAAAAATGCGGTAAAATTAAAAAGCTCTGGGGTTACAGGACCCCTGGCCCAGTTGCCCCCGCCCCCAGTTACCCCACCTGACCTTACTCCTACCCTTTTATTGAAAATCAAAAGAGTAGAAAATATAGAGAAATTAATTAATAAATTATCCAATTCATTAAAATATGGAGTCCCCGCAATAACCTTAGTGTATGCCTACTTTTCCTATTGGGTATCAAATTAAAAATTATAGTCTCGGGAAAATGAATGGTTGTTAAGATTGGATGTATTGATGATATGATGTTATGTAATATATTTGATGTATTTATATGGTTGTTTTGAGGTTGTATGGGTATTTATTGAATATATTATGTATTGTATTATAAAAAATGTAATATTATAATTGGGATAATTCCCGTATATTGAATAAAATAAAATAAAATAAAAAATAAAAAAGGTATTTTTCAAAAAATTGAGGAATAAATTCAAAGTATAGAAGAAATATATTTATTTTTTTTCTAAATAATAAAATATTTTTAACATTTCATATATATATATATATATATATAATAAAAACAAAAATTTTCATTACTAGAGATAGAAACCTCGTTTCGCTTTATTCTGCAGTATGGAAAATAATAAATTAATGTTGAAATATATAACAATTATACAAATCTATATATAGATATATAATAATGTAATAATGAATAATAACTATTTATATAAATATTAATAAAATAAACTTATAAAGTTATATATATATATATATATATATATATATATATATATATATATATGTAGGTATATATATTTGGACAGTGAGAAAATTAAATTCGTTTTTGTTTTAACTAATTTTTAGATCTTTAGAATTATGAATAAATAGTCAGCTCTTCAAGTTTGTTCAAATGAAAGTTTTTGCCGAGAGTAGCAGAATTTTTATATATTGAAGGAGACAATAAAAGAGTGTGTCTTCTGCTGGAATTACAAATTTTATTTATTTATAACGAGACTATAGTTTCGAGGGCTTTGCCCTCTTCATCGCCTATTACAATGTATTCACAGGAAATCATTTCATAAATTAATTCCTGTGAATACATTGTAATAGACTGATGAAGAGGGCAAAGCCCTCGAAACTATAGTCTCGTTATAAATAAATAAAATTTATAATTCCAGCAGAAGACACACTCTTTTATTGTCTCCTTTGTTCAAAGCTTTTTTTTTTAGACTTCGATAATTAATTCTAAAGAAACAAAAAAACCAGCGATTGTGGTCGTTAATTAAGGATCAATGGAATTTTCGTATTCAAAAAATATTTATATTTTTTGAAAGAAACATAATATATTCGAGTTAATTTTCAAGATGAATTGCCGCACAATAGATGAAATAAATGAAAGATAATTATCCTCTAGACGCGTTTCAATCGTCCAACAAGTTAAAAAGCAAAAAGCTTGTCGTTGGAAAAACCGGCTCCCACACCCTACAAGGTTTGTTGGTCAAACCTTCTGACATGTAGCGCTGGTCCTTGTGTGCAGTCTAGTGTAAAATGTAAATAATTAGAAAGTGAAGCGACCGCTTCAGGACATCAGAGGATTTTTACTAGATAATATGTCTGAAAATAAAAAATAATCCTACGATTAAAATATATAAAGTAAAAATGCTTTGGCAATTGGAAATAATATTTATAAGTAAGTTGTGCAGTTTGATTAATGAGTATTGCAGACATAAGGAGTGCAACGGATGAAAGCCTGAGCTGTCCCAAAGGATCACAAAAAAATCAAAAAGAACACTTATTTTGAATTCTAACTTGATTTTATGAATTATACAAAAAATTAAATGTTTGATTACAATAGGCAGTTTGGCATTATTTAAATAATATTATCTAAAAATGTTTTATCTACATCAGGGGTGTCCAACCTTTTGGCCTACACGGGCAACATTTGAGGAAATAAAATTGTCTCGGGCCGCAGATATATATTAATTCTATTGATATTTATTAATAAAAAAAGAAAGTTAATAATGTAGAATAATGATATCCACCAAGACAAAGTAGCAAAAATGGCATAGCATAACAATTTTTGAGTTCTTTTCCTTGAGGATTTTGTTTTTACATCAATTAGTACTTAAAAAATTTAAATTACTGAACTAATAAATACGAATATTTTAGTAAATGGAAATATGAGATGAAGAATAATTTTTAAATATTCGAAACTTCATTATTTTTTTACCTGATGGTTGAGCTTATAATTTTGCTTTTAGTGAGTTTAATTCTTGAAAATAGCTTCACGTACTTAATGTAAATACATATTTCTAAAAGGGGAATAAATATAGTGAAGCCAGGAGTATTTGTTTCTGGGAGATCATTTTTGTAAAATTCTAATAAAGAGACATTTTTAAATTTTTCTTTCAGTTCAATGTCTTTCAGTTTCTTGTAGTTCCATAAGAAAGTCTGCAGGTAAAATATTTATATCTAATAAAAATGTAGTCAAAATATTGCCAATTGATATATTTTTTCACATTCAAAATTCAAAATTTGCCTTTATTCTTAAAAAACTTTTGGGGAGATTTTCAAATTTCTTCTTATTTTAGAAATTAAAAGGTTAAATTGTATCAGATATGATTTCCAGTAAGTACATAAAAATCTCTAAGGAAGTTTATAATTTTATGTCGGACCGCATTCATTGCAGTGCTGGGCCGCGGTTTGGACAGCCCTGATCTACATTCTTTTTCCAAGACTTCAGAAACAGATTAATCTTTTAACAAAAGAGATGTTTCAGCTGAAACCAACTAGAATGTAAATTTTTTATGAGATAATTTCATCAGAATGAACGACGTTTCGAAACGTTAAAAAGTGACTAGTTTAAGGCCTATTACAAAAACAGAATACTAACCAAGTAAAGATTTTAATGAGCTTTTGCTAAAATTAAGATCTTTATTTGTTTTGCATTATGTTTTTGTAATGAAGATGATGTTATACTCGTAATACAACAAAAGCTCTGCAAGTAGTGACTTGCTTTGTTTTTGTCTTTGCAACGACCATTTTTAAGGATTTCCATTCTAATATTTACATTTTGTGAAGAAAACCCCCGCCTGCACCTTTAACGTTTACCAAGTATGAGTTATCTAGATAATTTTTGGTGTTTATGTAACACAGTACTTATTTATCGATGTGAATTTTTTTAAGGAATACCAAAAAATTATATGCACCCAAACCCTTCCTTTTATGTAGAAGGAAAGCATTGCATGTAATAAATGACACTTTTAAAATAAGTATAATACCTTTCAAGTTATTATTTTAGAAGTAGTGGAAGTGAAGTCTTTTAGAGATATGGATATAATGAAAATCCTCTTCTCCATACTGTATCCTTTAAATAGGCAAGTTCGGCTCCATTGAGCATCGATTCCAAAATATCGCGGAAGCCTAATTGACTTGCTATTCGATATTTAATATCAACAGGACCTATTGCTTTAACAAAACGTCGCATTTGTGCAGCCATCGCACTTGTCACTTGAGTTTCTGATTGATATCTAAAAAAAAAAAAAAATAATAATAAATAAAATAAATAAATTTAAAACATTTTTCTATAGAAAGAAAATATTCCTGATTATTATTATCATTTCCGTCCATAATTTAATTTATAATTTGAAAGTTTATATTGGGAAAATAAGGACAAGTTTTTTATGTGTGACTTTTTTATTTATCCACCAACGTTTCGTCGACTTTGCCGACTTCTTCAGGGCTTCAAATAGTCATGTCACACATTCGTCTAAATTTTCTTATTCTTTTCGTTACCATTGAAGGCCATCAGAATACAATTTTCAAAAAATATTTGGCACATTCACAAAAAACACAATTTTTCTCTTTATAATAACAATTTCATTAATACAACAGAACAGAAATCACATATATACAAAATAAGGCAACCCTGTTTTTTTTAAACTAGAATAGAATATTTTTTCTTCTCCGTTTTATCCCTACATACAGAAATCGATTCGAAGTTGAGATTTCTGTATGTAGGGATAAAACGGAGAAGAAAAATATTGAATTCTAGTTTAAAATAAACTGCAACGGATCGTTGCTAAACTTTATCCAAATTCATTTGAAATATTAATATGTTCTTGAGTAAAGTACTTTAAAATATAATTTTACTAAAAACTTTATTTAACCTTTTTTGTGGTCCCCAAGGTACTTAATTAGGATATTAAATTTCATCAAAATTGGTTAAGTCATTTTCAAGATATTTAGAAAAAACTAAAAAGTACTGAAATAAAGTACTAATGTTTGTGGACCGATATGTACCAAAAACTAATCAGCGCTTCATTTTGTTAAACTAATGGTAGGTTTTCAATTTCAATTCAATCGGTGCAACGGTGTGGAAAAAATCGTGGACGAAATAAACGATAACACACACACACACACACACATCCATCCATCCCCACGCACTTCCAAAAAAAATGGCACTTTTTGGCCTCTCGACGAGATTCCAGGTAATTTTTGGCAAAACTGTCACGTGCTAAAATTCAATCTCATTGAATACTTCAATTTGTGACCTTAATTGAGTCTATGGGTTCCGTAGTCTTTACCTGAGGACCCTTTGAAGTCGCGCTTGCCGCGAGAGCGATTCCAATACTTTCTCCCATGCTTCGCATTGGATAAAGTAAAAAACAGGGTTGCCTTATTTTGTATATATTTCTGTTCTGTTGTATTAATGAAATTGTTATTATAAAGAGAAAAATTGTGTTTTTTTGTGAATGTGCCAAATATTTTTTGAAAATTGTATTCTGATGGCCTTCAATGGTAACGAAAAGAATAAGAAAATTTAGACGAATGTGTGACATGACTATTTGAAGCCCTGAAGAAGTCGGCAAAGTCGACGAAACGTTGGTGGATAAATAAAAAATTCACACATAAAAAACTTGTCCTTATTTTCCCAATATAAACTTTCAAATTATTCCTGATTATTTTTTGAAAATTACTTTTTATTATTTAATCAAATTATTAAAATAAAAGAATGAATGATAATTGACCTTCTAGCAACTTCTTCAACCAGGGAAGTAGTAAGTGGAGTTGTATGTGTAAAGTCGGTGAGATAAGTCTCATCGCCCTGGAGAATGCAATGCGAATAGAGAGCGGCACTCCAATCCACCGGATGGCTATACGCACGTACAACTATACAAGCTTGAGGGAAGCTAAAACAAAAAGATTAATTAGCTCAATTCTGTGTTACTTCTTCTTAGGGCAACAAGATATCGAAAGTATGATAGGATGATTCAAATGATGGTTAAATTTATTTATTTATTTATTTATTGATATACCTAATAATTAATTAGAAAAAATTTGAGGAAAATGTGAAACTTTTTTCAAGACTGTTTGCAGTTTCGGTGAATTAATGATTTTTGACGCCATTTCCTTTATATGTACTTACATCATACATTCGTCTAAAATACATTGTTTTTCTTTATCTCTGTTACCAATAACCATCAGAAATTCAAAAAATTTGGCACATTTATATAAACAATAATCAGACAAATTTTCAGAAACAATACAAACAAAATTAGACAACAAAGTTTTAGAAGAATGGAACGGATACATTTTATTTATCCATTTTTACACATAGAAATATTCAAAAAACTTGTCCTTAATTCCCATTATAAACTCTCATTAATATTCAGTAATGTTTAAACCAGGCTTGTCCAACCCGCGGGCCGCATCCGGCCCAAGATGGCTATCAATGTGGCCTGACAAAAAATCGCAAACTTATAAATTTTATTAGAAAATCATAAGATGGTGTCATCTATTAAATCCGATGGAATGGAATATTTTTAATTATATGTCAGAGGGGTTGTTTTTCACCCCTCGGGAATCGAACCCGAGTGCCAGTAACAGCAATCCGGGCCATCTGGCTCACCTGCGGGATACGAACCTCTCTGACAGCGCAGGTGAGCCACAGATGGCCCGGATTGCTGTTACTGGCACTCGGGTTCGATTCCCGAGGGGGTGAAAAACAACCCCTCTGACATATAATTAAAAATATTCCATTCCATCGGATTTAATAGATGACACCATCTTATGATTTTCTAGTAAATTTGAATCTATTACCATCGGCAAATTAATATCTTTCATATAAATTTTATGATATTGCGACTAAAAATCCCAGTGATATTACTAAAAATACAATATTTTTAACTTGCTATTAATTTATGAGTAATGAATTTTTGAATTTAACAGGTTATTTTGCAATGAGATATTCATAAAGTGATTTTTAAATAATTTTATTTTTTCAAGCATCTATTTTCAAGTATGAAGCATACAAAAATGAAGCTAGATCCAAAATATTTTATGAGCATTTCGAGAATTCCTTTGAGCCAAATATCGATGGATTAATGTCCCAAAAACAATGACAAACTTATCACTATAATTTTATGTTGCTGATTTGCCTCTTACTATAATAATAAAAATTTTATAAAGTAACAAAGCTTAATTTCTTAAGTATATTAAGTACATATTCTACGTTTTTTTGCTCATCAGCTATTATTAGCGTTAGTTTATTTTATGTGTGGCCCAAAACAACTCTTGTTATTTTTCCAATGTGGCCCAGGGAAGTTAAAACGGATTTGATAGGAGCCAAGGAGTCTCCTTGTTTTTATTTATAATTCATTCTCACCTCAAATAATTATTTATTATTTGTGAAACTCTTGCTGGCGCAAGCAAGAGTAGTAGAATAGCTCGATTCTCTTCATTTGTTATACTGTTGTCTGGTTGTACTAATGAAATTTGAAGCGCCACAAGTTCAGCCCAATAGGCGGATGAGAGGGCCCGATTTAATTTGTCTGCCTGAAATGTTTACAATTAATTAGCTTTTACAAATGATTAGCGAATGTATTAAATAAATACAAATTTGATTAGTGATTTTCTAATTTCTATTTATCGATTCGCAGGTAGTAAGAATTCAGGTTAATCAAAACAAAATAATCGACTTTTCGTCTCTTTTATTTGAATTAAATTTTTTTCAAGCTTTCATATTGATATCAAGTTAGTTTTATTAAATATTGTTTGGTGAAACTTATTCTGAGTCAATTAAAGTCTCCCAAAAATTTAAAGCAATTCAAATGTTTTATAAGAATTTCGCTTAACATAACTTGATGTATATTTCAACAAAGAATATTTAATAGCCTGAAATAATAAAATAAAATAATAATAGGGATTGTGGTGTTGGTGCAAGGTGAAACATCTTTAATAAAGATAAAAGTAAATAAATATTATATGAAATATTAACTCATAGTAAATGAATATTTCATATAATATTTATTTACTTTTATCTTTATGAAATAATAAATTTGAAAGCTTGAAAATGTTTCAACCCAAATTAAAACGTTGTTATTAAAATAAATTTATTTTGATTTGATTTACCTTGTAATATAATAATCTTGAGATTGTATTATCATAAGAAATAAATACAAATATTTCAAATAGATAAATTAAAGAAAAAAAAATGAAAACTTTTTCCAAGACTTGTTACGCTTTCCCTAAATTTTAGAGATTTGACAATCTTTTACTCAGCGAGCAGTTTGAGTTAAAAGTGTTGAAATTTGACATAGAGATGCAGTTTATTTAACTTAAATGCAGAATTTTTTTAGCTGATTAGCTAGCTAGAAACGTTCGAAAGATGAGCATTTAATAATTTGAATTTTTTACAATCGAAGTTCTGAAGCTTTATCATTTATTCAGTAAACTCTGAGGGTTCTCTTAAATATTTATTATGCCTATGTTGAATCCAGTTTGAGATATGGTATAGTAATTTGGGGAGGGTCTACACATGTTGATAGATTGTTTACTGCACAAAAAAGGTGTGTTAGAGCTATTGTAGAGGCGGGACCGAGAACTCACTGCAAAAGTATCTTCCAAGAATTGAAGATTTTAACTGTATATGACGTCTGCGTTATGGAAAGTGTTTTATTTTTAAAAAAACACCCAGAACTTTTTCATAAAAATATCTTTAGTCACGAATATAACACTAGATGCAGGAATGATCTGAGGATAAATGCCATTTGTTTGTCTGTGACATTAAAAAGCCCAGTTAATAACGTCATAAAAATTTACAATAAGGTACCTTTAGAAATTAAGAGTTTGCCAACGCTCTTTCTTTTGAAGACAAAACTAAAATGCTTCTTGCTAACTCTAAATCTCTATAGACTGGACGAGTTGTAGGCATAATTTATAATTTGTGAATTAATATATATTTTTGTATTTGTGTGTTGTTCTTTTGTTTTCTTTTTTATGTTAAAGAAAAGAAAAAAAAATGTTAATTTTAACTATTAATCTTTATAAACTTGAGATATATTTGTATATTTGTGTGCTTTTGATCTTTGTTCTTTGTTGTACTTCTAATGCATGAGAATCACAATTTTGTAATTCTAAAAAAACTTTTTGTATACTCTATTTGTATTGACAGTCTATTCAAAAATAAATAAATATTCCTATTCCTATTACAAATATGCCTAATTATTGTAACGGAACTTGAACAGAGAGAAAATAAATTTTTTTAAAATTATTTTTCTGCAAGTTTCAGTAATTTTTAGACACATACGATAAGCAGCAAAAACAATGAAAGTTTTTCCGAGTGAGTTGAATACTTACGCTCTGGAGAAATCGCATGCCTCCTGAGCGTGTAGAAAAGATAAAACAATATACCTAAATAATATATAAATATTTCCCTTAATTTTTCATGTTCAAAATAGTGATATTTACATGTGATTAAAATTATCTGATTGATCAATAAATCCGGAAACCTTTAATACAATAGAACCTCGATGATCTGGCACTCTATAGTCCGGCAGACTCGATTGTCCGGAATGCGTCAGAAATAGATTTTTTAACGAAATTGGAAAGATTTAGTGCTTGAAAAAATTCAAGCTAACTTGTCTACAGTGAATGCCAATCCAGCCTCAAAATCATCAGATGACATCGCTGATTGAATATTGAAATTTTAGCCAAAGTGCCCATAAAGACTCATTTGAAGTGAAATACCTAATGTTAGATTGTAAATAAAGTACACGTTTTTGCTCTTTAAATTGTTATTACTGACATATTTCCTTGTTGAAGTAAGTTTTTAAGACCTCAATAATCCGGCATTGGCAGATCCCTAAGTGTGCCAGATTATCGAGGTTCTACTATACTTAAATAAAGATTTTAATCATTATTGTCTAAAAGAATTGTATTTCTTTCTTTTGATTTTTATCTCATATACAAAATACCTGCGAATCCATATTTAAAATAAATAGTTATTAGCAGATTATCCGATAATGTATTATTATGTATAAAAAAAAAAAAAAAAAAGCTGCGTTCTGTTTATGGACCTGTAGATAGTATTGAGCAGCATGCGTGTATCCCTCCATGATTTGCCGGAGCGTCTGGAGTGTGTCCTCTGTGCGTGGCAGCCACGATTCCTCAGTTATCGGGGTCGATTGCTTTAAAAACCTCTTAAGAGTATCCAACGTCTCCGCCTCCCACATTTCAGCCAATTCAGAATGCATTCCAAAATGAAGGGCGGCAATTCGATAAAGTTCACGATCACTTGGGCATCGTCTCCTTAAAAACTCTAAAAGGGCTAATTTGAAACCATTCTCCTGGAAAAAAAAAGTGAACATAAAATCAATGAATTGAATTTTCCAATCGAATTAAATTGAAATATACTTTGAAAAATCCTCTTCCTAATAAAGATTCAAATTGATCATTTTCTTTAAGAATTTGAAATATATAATTCATTTCATTATATCGACCAACTCCAATTAATAAACGGACCTGGAACAAAAAAAAAAGATACAATCTGTCCTTGGCTAGCAAGGCGGGCGTCGCAGTTAGTATTAATATATATTTGTATAAAGGCTGATTTACACGAGTAAATTTTTTAGTAGAGTAGAGAAAGGTTTTGGAACCATTCACACGAAGGAGACTATATTGGTTATAGGTGCATCTCAAATTTTTAATTTTTTGTCTAAATTCATTCACACCAAAGCCATTTTTTCCAAGCTTGTCCATAATTTCACACTCCTCGGCTTGTCTCATGTTTTTATTTCTGTAACACTTGCTACTTAAATTCCATAAACTACTTAAATTGTATAAAGATTTTTTTTTTGGCTTTAGAGAACTATGCCCATACAGCCACTTGTATAAAGTTACGAGTTGAACTGTTTCATCCTCAATGAACTTCATATTTGGTATTTAAAATATTAAAAAATTATTTAACAAAAAGAAAAGGTACAACAAATGTCTTGCGCAACGTGTTGGACTAAACTGAATTCTACCAGTCACTCTGAAGACTCTACTGAAAAGGTTGAGTCTACACGGGTATAATGGGGAGGCTAGTAGAGTGTTTCGAGGTGGAGGGCGTAAGTAGAGTAGAGGCTACTTTGCCATATGTGCGATAGTACTCTACTCTACCAGCAAACCAGTAATCTACAGAGATTTCTGTCGGGTTTCTACGGGTAGAGTTACTCTACTCTATTAAAAACTCTACCCATGTAAATCAGCCTTAAGTATTCTTTCTGAAAATTCATGAAAAAATTGTAGAAAATTTTTGGAGTTTACTCCGTAAGAATCGATTTGCATATAAGGAGTCCGGTATGGAAAATTATGGGTAGTAAAATTCAGTCAACGAATGACAGCGTTAAGTTTTTCGTACGCACACTCTTCTGGTAGTGAAAATGGGCAACATCATTCAAACATTTTTTAGGCACGGATTTTAAAATTGACATTTAAAAATTAATCGAAAAAATATTATTATTATATTATATTATATATATATGTATATAAATGCAACATGACAGGTTCCATCCCTGTCGAGTGCTTATTTATTTTTTAAAACATTTGAAACTTTATTACTTGACATTTAGAAATTTTCATTTAATTAATCTCAAAAATTAAATGATTTTATTTATATATATCATATACAATTCAACCCTATAATTTGATACGTCTTTCTCTAACGTATTATGGTTAAACTTAGATAATTAGACAATCACTACAACTATTCATTTTTTATATTATATACTTATGTTATATTTATACTTTATTGTTATTATTTTAGATATATCATACATATTATATTATATATATTATATTATATAATTTTTATTTTAAATTTAATTATAATATTTATTTTAAATTTATATAACATTTATATTATAGATTTTATTTATAATTCGTGGGTATTGATTTGTGGGTAAGATTTGTGAACCACATATCTACCAACGTTCATGTGTCTTATTTCAGTTACCATAAGCCTCTAGTCACAGTAATTAATAACAAGGGCGCTATTGATCTAATTAATATTTGAAATTTTATTTAGGTATTTTCACTGATTCGTTTATTTATCATTTGATATGGTATTAATCAACTCTTCCATATTAACTTTGCAAGTAACAACTACTTATATCATTCTCCCCTAATTAGACTACACAGAAATGGCAATCTATTGGAACAACAGAACATTGACATACTTAACACCAAAATGAACAGCATCAGGAAGTTGCAGTTTCTATAAATAATCTCAATTTTATATCTCCTATAAACATGACTATTAATAGACAATTTATATATAACTATAATTTTTATGTTCTTATATGTAATTTTTGTATATTTTGTTTTATACTTTTTCTTATTGGACACTTGGTTTTATCAAGATTCCAGATAAATAATCTTTTTTTTATATATAATTTCTTATAAACATGACTTTTTTTTATTTGAGACACGGGATGTTATGTACATTATATATATATATATATATATATATATATATATATATATATATATATATGTGTATGTGTATGTATATATATATATATGGATATTTTTATATATTCTTTATGTGCTCAGTTATATT
Source organism: Forficula auricularia (assembly GCA_024734495.1). Classification (NCBI taxonomy): domain Eukaryota; kingdom Metazoa; phylum Arthropoda; class Insecta; order Dermaptera; family Forficulidae; genus Forficula; species Forficula auricularia. Next base: position 5,548,911 of record JALMQS010000118.1, on the reverse strand, counting down.
TAAAATTATTGTATATTTATGTATATATGGTGATGTGTATGTATATGTGCAGATATATGATGTTTATGTTGATTACATATTCTTGGATTTATATTTAAGATTATTGTATATACATATAATCTTTATGGTCTTTATATATTCTTTATATGTATTACACACTTGAATTTATATTTAAAAAAAAATATTGTAAATATATAGTGTAAAAGGACTTTAGTCCGTCTAATAATAATAATTATAAATAATAATAATCTTTTTCTTAGACTAGTAAGCCTTTTTTGTGCCTATTTAGACAGTCGATCTGAATGAGTAAACTCCAGTCGTGCGTCGGAGCTGACACACACATTTTTTTTTCTTAAAAATGAGTATAATAAAAAAAGGGAGTAAGTCTTATAGGCCGCTTCTTAATATTTTTCGTAGATTGTGTACTTTTAATTGCAACAAAGATATCAGAAAAATATATGTATATTTTTTAATAATTTAAAATGAACTTGTTAAAGGAGTAGCAAATATATCTAATAAAAAAAATATTAAAAAAATACCATTAATGGCCACAACTGTTTCGATTGCAGAGTATTGATTAGAGTGCGAGCTCTTGTCAGAATATCGGCAATCCCTTCCATATTACAGGCATTAGAGAAGGCATCGTGAGCTCGGATCAACAGTTCCACTTTTGTTGAGGGATTTGTCGTTTTGGTTGTTTGAGAGACAAGAGCCTCGCCGAGTAACGAAGGATCGTCACAGAGATCAAGCAACATATGAAAATGCGTTTCTAAATCGCATCCCCAAACTATTTTCTCCTCTAAAAATAATAAAATTTAATATATAGCATTTTCAAAAAATTATGATCGTTGAAATTACCCCCACTTAGATCCACTTTATAATTTTGTTTAATGTCATATTTATATTATTTATATAATATTCAAAAATTATAAAAATAAAATAAACTTATTTTTCATTATTCTTTATCCAATTTCGTCACAGTATCAATTTAATTAAAAATTATAAACAGCCATACATGTTTCGAGTTTTTAATAAAGCCATCTTCAGTGTACAATGAAAAAGTAGAGAATACATGAGATATCAAATTCGTTCTTATCTGTCATTGGTAACGAGAGAATGAACGAACTTGTGGATTTTTTCATAATTAAGCCACTTGTGAAAGCCACCAGGTACAGAAATCATTTACTAGCAATTGTAATTAAATTTTCCTATAAAAATAAAACAATATTTTATAAGGGAGAGGCGGTTCCTGTGAAAAATTTTCTTATCTCATTAGGGTGAAAAAGTTTTTTTCAGTCTAAATAAACTTTAACTTGTCAGCCACTTTGGGACTTTCTCATATCATCATTTTAAAATGAATTAAATTAAAAAAAAAAAAAATAGCATAATTTAAAAACAAAAAAAAAAGAAGATATTTACAGGTATATTTCTCACTCCACGATAAAAAATATGTTTTTTATTTTCGACCCAATCAAAAATTATACCCACGTAAAATAATCAATAGATTAAACTTTTAATACGATTTTTGATTTTGGAGAAAGTGAATACCTACATATAAGTTGTAAATTTCAATTTTGTATCTAAGTTGTAAATTTCAATTTTGTATCTTAGTTTACGAGCTACAATGCAGACAGACGTACCGATATTAATAGGATCTCGATTTATTTTGAAAGAAACCCTAAAAATGACTATCCTGCAACACAAAAGCTAAAAGTTAGCTTTTGAGTTGGAGAATGTTCTGTTATAAATAATTCTAACATTCTTTATTATCCATTTTTGAAGATGTTCATTTATCTTTTTAAATAATGTTTAATGTAGAATATTTCCACAGAATTCAAGATGTGGTTTTTTTAAAAAAATTTTCACACCATTTATAATTTAAAAATAATTGAAATAATAAGAAATAATAAAATAAAAGACTTTGTTGAAAATATGGACAAGAGTAGGGAGTGTTGAGTCGATGCCCAAATTGTAATAATAATAAATATGTAAATTTTTCAATTTGGTAAATAAACAAATTTTGTCAAAAAAAAATCTCTACATAAGATGACTGTATTAAAAAAACTGAAAAATGAATGGTTATTTTAAATTTCTTTTATTAAATTCTAAGATTTTATTATGTATTTATTGAACATTTATGCTTACTAAAAAAGGGGAATGAAATTCGAGTAATAGGGGAATAATATTCTTCAATGAGTCTAAGGGGCCCAACGGCTAGTCGATCATGATTTTTTAAAAAAGTATAATTAGTTAATATCGGGTTATAAAAAAAATTAAATTAGTTAAAAAAAACAATAACTTACCTTTATTAATTGCTTCATCAATATGATCAGCTAAAATTTGGGCTAGATTTTGTTTCGATACCTGCGAAGCAATCAATAAATCGGAAACGAGCGAGTGGGTTTCATCCGAATCATTTCTGTTTATTTCTGTAAGGAAAAAGAAAAATTTCCATAAATGTTTTGATGATCATTTTTTGGGTTGAACTACCCATTGTGAATTATGCAATCAATTAAAATATTTTTAGTAACTTCCACGATCTAAATTCGAATTATCGTTAAATATGTACTAACGATGAATTGAGTTGACTTTTTTAGCACCATTTGAGGACGGTTTCAGAATTTCTAAAAATGTCTGACCACAAAAGCTTCATTAAGAAAATTTTGGGAATATCTTTAAACTTTCAGCTAAAATAATTTTTTATTACTCAAGAAATACAATCCAGTTATGATTTTAAAAAGCAATGGAAAACTATTAATATTTATGTAATTGAATTGGCCGAAAATTGTACATTAAAGGAGCTAGATGGCCCTACAGATACAATGTTTTAAATAAATAAAATAAAACATTTGAGAAAGCCTCCATTTAAAGTGGAAAAAGGTAAAAAAATGTTTAGCATATCGAAATGTTATTTTTTATTTGATTTTTATGAAAATTATAATTATTTTATTTTATTTTACCATGTCAGCCATGTTTCGGAGAATTTTCAATTTTGCGTTTTCAGTGCCTTTTACAAACCATAACGAGCCCACTAAAAACTCAACTTCTTTATTTATTTTTTATGATTCCACTCCATGAAGGCAAGGTCTAAATTTAAAAGTGCCATGGGAGTCAACTATTGCATTTTACGTTGTTTTTTGTACATATATATTATAATTTAAATCATCTTATGAAATTAAAAATATATTTTTAGTAGGCTGTTTATGGATTATAATAAGGACCTGAAGATGGAGAATGGAAAATTAATTATACTAGTAATATGGGGGTTCATAGTTAAATTGTACCATGTCCATGAGATTCATTTCTGAGAAAACAGATCACAAAGTTGATTAGCTGCAATTAATTAATAAAATAAACTGCAACGGATCGTTGCTAAACTTTATCCAAATTCATTTGAAATATTAATATGTTCTAGAGTAAAGTACTTTAAAATATAATTTTACTAAAAACTTTATTTAACCTTTTTTGTGGTCCCCAAGGTACTTAATTAGGATATTAAATTTCATCAAAATTGGTTAAGTCATTTTCAAGATATTTAGAAAAAACTAAAAAAGTACTGAAATAAAGTACTAATGTTTGTGGACCGATATGTACCAAAAACTAATCATCGCTTCATTTTGTTAAAAGAATGCTAGGTTTTTAATTTCATTTCAATCGGTGCAACGGTGTGGAAAAAACGGTGGCCAAAAAATCGATAACATACATCCATCCATCCATCCATCCGCACGCACTAAATGAAAAAATCGCACTTTTTGGCCTCTCGACGAGACCCCTTGTAATTTTTGGCAAAACCGTCACGTGCTAAAATTCAACCTAATTGAATACTACAATTTGTGACTTTAATTGAGTCCATGGGTTCCGTAGTTTTTACCTGAGGACCCTTTGAAGCCACGCTTGCCCCGAGAGCGATTACAATACTTTACCCATGCTTTGCATTGGATAAAGTAAAAATGACTTATAATTGTTCTTGCTGTCCTAATGGTTGATAAATATTGAACTATGAAATTGATTTACTATTACAAAGAAAATATAACATTTTTACTCTACCATGGCAGTGTTAGTGCAAAATGGGCAAAATAATGACTTGGTTCACTTTAACTCAGAATCCTCAATTTTAAAACAACATCGAAATAATAATTTTTTGAGACAGACTGATAAGTGAATTGAGTGGATATTGATGAGGCAGTCCAAACAAAGAAGATAATTTAGACTATTTTTTTATTCATGAACCGACGTTTCGGAGCCTTATTCCCTCCTTCTTCAGGGTTTTGAAAAGTCAGTTAAGGAAATGCAATGCGACATTCCCCTCTGTCTCCTCTCTCAGTGGCAGTAACAATAATTTATCGTATTTAGCAACTACACTATAATTCTGTGGAGAATGAAATACGATATATGAGCCGTTTATTTTGAAAGTGGCCTAAGTCCATTATTTGTTATTTTGAGATATTTGTATTTGTATTTTTATAAATACATATATTTATATATATTTTGATGTATTTATTTTGACGAGTTCATGAGGATATTGTACTCCTTTGGCTGTGAATATGAAAAGAAGATATCTATGTCTAACTATATCTGTCATTAACTCATTTTTTTCAAAATTGTACTTACGTCACTTTCAAAATAAACGGCTCATATTATTGTTACTGCCACTGAGAGAGGATACAGAGGGGAATGTCACATTGCATTTCCCTCACTGACCTTTCAAAACTCTGAAGAAGGAGCCTCCGAAACGTCGGTTTATGAATAAAAAGATGGTCTAAATTATCTTCTTTTTTGTCCAAAAGGACTGCTGTGCCTCATCAATATCCACTCAATCGTGATAATAATTTAACTCTTAATTATCGTATCTTATTTATTGGTATTCCAAGTAGATTAAATTTTTAATTTTCTTTATAAATTGTTTAGCAATGTAGTAGGAACAGAGATAAAACAAAAGTTCTTATGACATTTAAAGTTAATTAATATTTGAAATATCAAAAAGGTAGAACATTAGAATCCAATGAAAACTTACGCGAAAGAAGATCAAGAGGATTTTCATTTTGCCATATTTGTAGAAAATTCATTTCCAGATGGGCACTGAGTCGATAGCAAGCTAAAATCCGCATCGCCAATGCACGCCCATGGGAGATACGAGCGCTAAGATTCTCTAAAACTTGGACAGTATCTTGAATGCAAGAGTTGTTCTGTGAAGTGTTGGCAACATCCGAGGCCATACTACAACTCAAATACTGCCACGAAGAATCGTCAATTCCTAAAAATAAAAAAATAAAAATAGGGTCCATCTTCAATTAATTCCATATGTATTTTAGGTATATTACATTTTAGAATTTTAGCACTTGAGATGATCTCTTAAAAGTAACAAAGTTTGGAAATAAACAGTTTTTTTTTTTTATATCGATGCAGGAAGAAGGTGCAATTACTATAATCGGGAACCCTATAACTTGAAAAGAAAAAGAGGAAGAAATTTCAGGGATTGGGTCGAATTCTAAGTTTATATGTGTGGGAAATTAATTGATTAATTAAGTATTTAATTAATTGAATTTTCTTGATTTCTGTTTTATTAAGAGCATATGGTTGGCAGGTGCCCGGTCACGAGATTGCGGTCCATTGTCCATTCTAAAGGCCGTTTTCTGGGTTCCGGGCCCGGCTAAAAGCTTTCGGTAATAAATAATATTATGACAACTTGTGTCGGCTGACACTCATATGCATGTGTGTATGTGTATGTGTTGCTGCTGAGGGTAATTTGAGTTGCAACTGGAAGTCAGTTGAATACGGGCTTTGCTTAAAGATGGTTGTTGATTTAAGTAACCAATAGCGATGTATTAATTAACGATGTTTTAAGATGTTTTAACGATGACCCCCTAGACACGAAAATGTATTACCCCCCTTTTTGTAAATAAATATATATTAAAGAGTAAATAAGTGTGTTATTTCACCCCTATGAGCCAAGGGGTGAAACCAGCCCCTACAAATGTGTGCTCGCGCCGGGATGAATTGTAAAAAGTTTACCACGCATCCTACATATGTGAATACGTATCTTGAAAGAGAAAAGATTGTGGGCCGCGAGGCTGCAAGGGAGTTCCAATCTTTAAATGTCAGATATAAACGAGTTGGCAAATATCTATTAGGGTGGGTCGAAAAAATGAATTTTGTTTTGAAAACACTTTAGTGCGGATAAGTTGCCTATTGTAATAAGAAGAAAAACGTGTGTTTATTTTAAAAATTTTAACTAATAGAAAAAAATTACAAAAATATCGTGATTTTTTTCATAAGTTTAAAGTTCGATGCGCGAGCGGAAGATGTTAACCGATTTTAATTTTTTTTTATGCCGTTTTTCTTCTTATTTAAAATAGGCAACTTTTCCAGACTAAAGTATTTTCGAAAAAAAATTTCAGTTTTTTCGACCCACTCTAACGCCTATGTTCAAATTTTATTAATAAGAAAAATGACTAAATCCATTTCTATTTTCTGGTTGCAAATTTAGCAAGCTAGTTAAGAAAATATCTAATCTCGCAAACAATTTTTTTTAATCCGAAATTTTTGCCCCTCCTAATAACTATGTTTTTGTTTTTTAATTCTACTGCGAAATTGCCTAATACGTAGTTGAGAAATATTTCTTATTAAGATGATGAATATAAAAAAAGGCATAGATATTAAATTAAAAAACTCACGGTCCAATTTCAAAGAGCTCAAATTAAATGTAGAGCTTGAAAATTGTCGAGGTGTATTCCGAGGTGTCGTTGTTCGCCTACGAAAACTGGCTAGGGATGTCATGCTAGGCTCAGAAAGCCAAGATCTCTGCTCGGAAGTCAACTCGTAGGGAGAGAGATCGCCCTCGGCCAGCTCCAGGCAAGCCAGCAACATTCTTACATCCTAAACCAAATAATCATTTTATTTGATGAACAAAAAGCCAGAGGAAACTTAAGAAAGACTTCTTTTACCTGAGATTTGTGATCAAACATGGCAGTTACTCGACACGCTTTATCAATTTGATTTCTTTCAAGTAATTGTCTAATAAGACAATCGATTCTAGTTGAATTATAAATATGATCTATTTTTAGATTATCACTGGCCACTGCAGACAATGTGGCATTCTTAAGCAATTCGTGTCGCGATTTCGTTATCAGGATAGTTGTAGAATCCAGATTGTCGAGAGATTGTTGAGTATCATCGAGAAGCCAGAAGCTCCACATGGCCTTCTCAAGAGAGGCATAAGAATCCTCTGTGGAGGGAATTCGTTGTTGCCAATCCAAAGCCATACGGAGAATCAAAAACCTGTAATTTGGAACAATTTTCAGATTTAGTAACACAAAATAAATTAAAGATTGTCTTATTGCTTAATAGTCATATTTTTATTAAAAGTATTTTCTTCGAGTCAGGGCAGGTAAATATAAATAGAATTTGCTGAATTGGGAGCCCGGGAAAATAAAAACCCTATTTCTAAATAAAAAAACTTTAAATAGAAAGATGTTTCAAATTTTTATTTAAAAACAACTTTTGGTAGAATTTTTCTTCTTTTTTAGGTTTAAAAGAGTCAATGTTAAATCGATGTTGATTCTGTTAATGCCAAGATCTAACAACACAAAAAACAGATAGTTATTTGCTTACTTAATTGACCTTTTCAAAGCCTGAAGAAGTAGGGAAAATCCTTGTTTTTAAAAGGAGGTTGAACACCTTTCCATATCAAAATTTTTATTTCGAAATTGTGTTTTATTCTCCCGGGGCTGCATGCCATTCCAACAAATTCCATTAATAAATATTTTTAATTTAAAAAAAATGTGTTTCTTGAATCTTGAAAAAGATAGTATTTTCCAAAATTCAAACATCACTGAACTGAAGGTGTCGAATGTTTTAAAATTGCGTATTTCGCACATATAACGTTTTAGGGGGGAGTTTATTGATTGATTTTATCTAGAATAAAGAGAAAGAAAGGGCAGAGATGGTTCTAAGATGAGCGAACTAGATTTTCAATTTTTCACTTACTTATCTTTATATGTTGTGATTTTCTCGGAATATTCTTTAAAAAACTTGACGGCGTTTGCAGGTTGGACATTTGCATTTTGAAAGGTGCGATTGCACTTTTCCCAAAATGCCTGCGTGGGCTCCTGTTCGTTGTTCAAAAGTTGTTCACATTCTACGTGACCCTGTGCCATGACGATCGCATCTTTAGAACAATTTGCAAGCCCGGCGAATATGAGGGCGTCATCGAAATGTTGCCGAGCGATCAATTCGTCAATGACACGACGGTATTCCAAAGTGGTTGCTTCGCCGTCTCGGGATAATAAAGTCAAATCAAGATAAACACCTGTGCCTAGAAAAGAATAAAAATAATTCTATTTAAATCAAAATATTTTAAGCAGTGGCATATTCAATAAAATGTGTGCGCCACACGACTTTCATTTACAACTTGTTTTCTTTGAAATCATCTTACCACTTTTTCTCTTTCAAATTGATCCACAAGAAATCAAATAAACAAAAAGGAGATCCAAGTCTTTCTGTGGTTCCCTTAACTGATACCTAACTTATATCTAAAATTTCATTGCTCTACGACTTAGATACAGGCGGTTTACACTTTTTTCAACACCACTAATCAACTAACTCCTCGCCCCACGCTTCCTTATGATCTTCTCAACCACATAGTTCTGTGAGCAAGGTTTCTCTGAAATGTTAATTATGAAAAGCAAACAAAGAAATCGAGTGAACCCAAGCCGACGATATGTGGGTTGCTTTGGCCAAAAGTATTGGCCCAAAAATCCCGCAACTGGTCAAAGAAACACGCGCCAATAAATCATATTAACAGTGGAACAGAAACACAAGGAATCGAACCCACATGGTATCTTTCACCTATTCCAAATCAAAAATATTTTTTAATAAAAGTTTTTTTTATTTTTATCCAAAAGAAATTTTTTTATTTTTTAATATTATAATTACATTTTGTGTAAAATAAAGTTTTGTATTTTCTCAGTATTTACTATTTTTTTATTATTACTTCTTTTTCAAATAAAGATTTTACGAACACCTTTCCCCCAAAAAAGACTCGGCTCCTTTTTTTATATTAAGGTCTTGTCGTCAACACGTGGGAATTTGTGGAAGTATGAGTCATGGAACTTTAAGAATATTGAAGAGTCAGAGGAATTTGTGGAATCGTGTTTTGAAGGGTTGAAGTAATAAGGAAGGATCAGGGATCAGGGCTGTCCAACCCGAGGCCCAGCAGCACTGCAATGAATGAGGCCCTACATAAAATTATAAACTTCCTTAAAACGTTGAGATATTTATGTACCTACCTATATATGTATACATATATATTTAAATTTACTACAAAGCCCATCTGTCTGATTCTTTGGGGAATCGGAAACAGATGAATTTTGTTCAGATATTCAATAATAAATTTTATTTAGAATGTTTATATGTTAACGTTAGATGAACGCGAAAGTTAAAACTTTTTATCCGGCCACTGCCTGAATATATATAAAATTTGATTATAGGATCTGGTCAGGGGATCTATTGCTTAAATGGAAAAGGCATTTGAGGGCTTTTTTTTTTTTTTTTTTTTTTTTTTTTTTGGGCTTTTCGGCCTTTTTAGCCATAAGCCACTTTTACGATACTATATATTTATTTTCTCAAATTTGTCTCTACTCCCGAGGGTCAGATTTTAGCTGGATGCCTCGAGTCGGATTCGAACCCGGGTCCCCTGGTTAGCTCGCTGTCATGCTGCCGCCTAGCCTACCCCGACCCCCCCATTTTGCGGGCTTAACGCAGAAGATGTCGGATCATACCCGGCTGGATCCTGTATCTTTTTTCAACTCTTAGTTCAGTATCAAAACGAGTCTGGTCCCAATTGCACCAAAATAGGGCAGTGGCAGGATAAAAAGTTTTAACTTTCGCGTTCATCTAACATTAACATATATATTATATAAATAGATTCGAATAAATCGAAAGTCCTCATTCTCAAAATGATTGACTTAATGAACTTTAAATTCGTAAAGTGCAAAAGTTTTTAAACTAAATATTTTAGTGTTTCCTATGAGAGACGGTCGCATCTCGTATGCCATTTTCCGTTCGATGAAGAGATGCTCTCTTTTGAAGTGGAAAAGTGGTCTGCGGCTTAAGTTGAGTTGGAAATCACTGGATTAGAGAAAAGAGAACTTTGAGGTATAATCCTGAGCAAGAGATGAGCTCAGATGGATAATAGGCCACATGGGATACGGTGGCTGTTTAAGGATAATATAAAGGGAAAGGGAGATTAGAAAGTTTTCCCCAGATTATGAAGGATATTACTTTTAAAGTATTGAAAGAGTTTTCATGGGATAGAATCAAATAAAGGCGTGTGGGTGCGTCAAACCAATCTTAGAACTGATTACTCAATGATGATGAAGGATGCAAAAAGGAATGATAGTCTTGGATTATTCAAGGGTTGACTCGATGGCGAAGGGATTAGTCGAGGCGATTTTGAACGATTCAAAGATGAAAGATACATTTGTATTAATGCATACCATTATTGATAAGGCATTCAATGAGTTGGCTCCAATGGTGATAATCAGGCGGCCTCACTGCCAAATAATCGGTGAAGCCATTTTGGCAGAGAGTCTGCAGGAAGGTGAGCTGTTGATAGGCGGAGGTGAAGCAGTGGCCGAGGGCTAAATTCGTCATCCGAATCACTTGGTTGGCAATCCAATGGCCATTGGACAAAAATAAACCTTCAGGGTCATCGGTTTGATCAGCAATTGGCTAAATTAAAAATTAAAAATAATAATAATAATAATAATGACAATAATTTGTAAATCATTTTATAATAAAAAAATAATAAAATTTCACTTACATTATTTTTTAAATTCATACATGCCATTTTAAATAGTTTCAGGTTTAATATATCTTTAAAATTCTTCTTAAGAACACACTGCATTAAAAAATCAGTGAAATCACATAAAGGATTATCCTAAACAAGAGACAAGAGATTATCAATATTATTATTTTAAAATATTTTTATTTGGGAAATTAAAAAAAAGTTTTTGATTCTAAAGATTCTCTTCACTGAAAGGAAAATTAATGAAGAAGAAGAAGAATAGCAATTCTTTAATATATTTAGATATTATTTTTTTAAATATTTAGTAAATTAACTTAGACATTAATTGTAAGAATGATTTCTCTGTTGGGTAAAATCTTGTAATCCAATTCAAAATCAGTTCTATAATATAAAGCCGAGTTGCTTGAAATTTTGCAGCTTTCTTTTTGAATGTGTGTGGGGTTTAAATTTTTGTTGTTGTTTCGTAGCTAGCCAACTTCAAAATGCTAATAGGTCAAATAACAAACGTATACAAAGAATATTAAAAAAATAAATAAATTTGAAAATATAAAATACTAGCTGCAAGGCCCGCCTTCGGCGGCCCTCTTGCTAGCCAGGGGACACACCTCCTGGGCCCCCAACCCACGAACCCCCCCCTCACACTCCACTCCCCCCCGAAACCCAACCAGCACCCCCTACCCCCGCACCATGCACCCGTGCCCAACCCCCGCCCCCACGCCGCCACCCCAACAGTCCATCCCGCATCTCACCCACTTCGGACCCCCACCCCCGTACCACCCCACTACGCCAGTGGACCCTCATCTGAACCCCCCACTCCACCAACCCTGCACCCCCCCCCCCCGGCACCATCACTCTACCTCCGCATCCATCCTCCGCACCCAGTTTTTGCATTTCTAGTCTTCTAGTGACCCACAGATTATGTATACAAAATTTGGTTGAGTTTGGTCCAAGAGCAAGAATTTTCATTTTTTGACCCTCCCCCCATCTTGGGTGGTTAGTTTTTGCATTTCTAGCCTTCTAGTGACCCACAGATTATGTATAAAAAATTTGGTTAAGTTGGCTCTAAGGGTAAGAATTTTCATTTTTTGATCCCCCCATTTTGGGTGGTTAGTTTTTGCATTTCTAGCCTTCTAGTGACCCACAGATTAAGTATACAAAATTTGGTTAAGTTTGCTCTAAGGGTAAGAATTTTCATTTTTTGACCCTCCCCCCTTTTTGGGTGGTTTTTTGGGGGAATTTTTTTAAACAAAAGTTGTCAGAAATCACATCCCCTACACCTTTGCTCATAATAAAATTTGCCGTAGAGTTAATAGTTTAGGAGTTATTTGATAATTTCCATTCGTGAGCACCCCCAAACCCCCTCTTGGCGTCAAAATATCAAAACGTTATATAGCTAAAAACGTAAGTTAGAAAACATCTGATGTAAATATGAAATTTCATAATAATCCCTTTAGCCGTTTTTACGTGAATCGTGAGCAACTTTTTGGAAACGACGGAAACATACAGACAGACAGACAGGAATTTTGTTGAGGGTGTTTTCGTTCATAACTTTGCTTGAAACGTGTGCAACCTAAATTTGGCGTGATTTGGAGCAATGTACAGACAAAACCTTAATTTTATATATATAGATAGAAGAGATAGATCAAGGCATTCCTGTGGTATCGCCCTACCATAACACTGATCCTGCACACTAAGCCAATTTGTATTTCTATTTTTTTACTCCTAATATATTTCTCAGCGTGAACCAAAATTTATTGGAGAGAATTAATATTAATTATGGTTGGTTGTTTTAATAATGTATAATAATAAAGGGTGTGGATAAAAATTTAAATTTGAAAATCTTAAAATTATCCGATAAATAATTTAATTAAAATTACCCGTTCAGTATGATTTTGTTTTGGAAAATAAACAAGTTAAAGTCAAAACCAAAATCAATTGTTTTCAACTTTTGAGATCTATTTAAGGTAGTTATTTCGCGACAATACTAGCAAAAAGTTAATAAGTAAAAATATATTTTCTAGGTGGGTTTCACAAATAAAAAAATATGTTTAATTTGTGAAACCCACCTAGAAAAATATATTTTTACTTATTATCTATTAAAATGTTTCACCTAGAACCGACACCAAATTCTTTAAAGATTATAGCAAAAAGTTAATGCTAGAGTATATAGAACAGTCAATAAGGATTCATAGTTCATAAGCGCAAATCTTTTTGCTGTTTATGTACCAATTCAAGCCAATCCCGTGCTCGTTTGACAAATTTGGCACCATTGTATGAGATTGAATATTTTTATATAAAAATGACAGATAAAATTTTTAAATTTCTATAAAAATTGTTTTGTTATTTTTCAACAAATGTAATCAACGCCTATGTTACACCTTATGAAAATTATAATTTTGAAAAAATCTATCGAATGCATCTTTCGCTTGTTAAATAAATGCGTTGTTGCTAGTCTAAATTTTTTTATACATTTTTCATAATTTATTCCTTATTATCTCAGAAACTGTGTTGTAACTATGAATCAAAATTGTCTTAAAATATGTATTGGTTATTGTTTAATGTTGATTTAGTTTTTCATAAAAATGGTAAGAAGAGTTCCTTAATTATAATTAAATATGTATGTAAATTTTCCGATATCCCGTATAGTGCAATGTTGGTATAAGAGTCTGAAAAACTCGATTTTTGAAATTTAATATGTCAGGAACTGTATTGTTCATAAATTTCGTTTTGCCATCAATCGACGCAGAAGAATTTAAATAATAATCTGTATAAATTTCAAAAAAATCCTAAGAAAACGCATTTGGCGGAACAACTTAACTTACCTTAAACACTTTTCTCCAATTAGAAAATTTACAAAGAAAATTTTCAAATAAATAAAAAAAAAATCATGTTTTCTTTCCCAACCTAGTCTTAGATTTTAAAGGGAAAAGTCCTATTTTTGTTATTTGAAATTGCCTTGTGAACATTTTCAAATGGGAGAAATTTATTTAAACTGACCTTGGTTTCTGCAATAACTTTTTTTCAATATTTTTCCAAACAAAAAATATGAATATGTGGCGATATGGCGAGTTGTTTTTACAATCTTTTAAAAATTCCATTTATTTATCATAAAATAAAAATTATAAAACACTAGAATGATCGTATTAATCAATATATTTAATTAAACTATCGATTAATATTAAAATTTTTAAATTTCAATTCTTATCCACATCCCATATTGAATGAAGGTTTATGAATTATTCTCACCGGTAAAAAGATTTTAAATCCATTGGCAAGTGTGGCGACTCGGCCTTGTTCAACGCACGTTTCTAAGAGGGATTCCAAATGTCTGGACGTCCAGATATCATTTTGAGCCGCCTTGGCAAATTCAGGCATCAAAGTGGACGGCATATCCTCCGAGAGCGAGACTACAAGCCAAGTGCAGAGAGAAGCAACCATCGATGAGGGCTGGAAATTAAATAAGCAATTCTAGTATAAGAAGCATTTGAAAAAAACTCCCAAGTCGCTCACCTCATAGCAAGTGGCCAGAAGAGCAAGCACAGGATTGGAGTATTCTCGGGCGCGGGCTAACAAGGCACGAGGAGGATCGGCATTTGCGTGACACTCGAGCAATACCAGGAAGAGGTCGCGAGATGGATCTCGAACGCCAATATCCCCCGTCACGGAGACAGAAAGAACACTCGCTGTGCAATCGTCTTCGGGGTCGTAAATCGAGGGAGAGATCGTGGAGCCGCCGTTCGGTGGACTGCCTTCTGGAGATTCGCTGTTGCTCGTTTGCTTGCTCAAGCCTATTCGCGTGTAGAGTAACTTGCGAGCATCTCTCTGAGCCAATCGCGTCCCCGCAGACACCTGCACTTGCACATTACCCATTTAATTTTAACAAATCGGTTTATCTAGATATACAGTGATTCGCCAACTGTGGATCGTTAGCCGATTTTCACTGGGTAGCGAAAAGATTTTGAAAGGCATTTTTTAATTATTTAGATGAATTAAAAATAATAAATATTTGAGTTTGAGCTTCTCTAAGTGTTTTAGCTTAAGAATTTGTAATGAATCATGAGAATATCCTCAAAAATACATAATCTAATAATAAGTGAAGATTAAAAAATGTGAATTTCTAATGATTGATATTGGGCTAAGGAAAAAGTTGGAGAACCAATGATAGATCTAGCAAATCAAGAATATTTTGAATATATCACCTGAGGAGGATCTTCTATCTCATAATTCAAAGCATGATAAAGGTGATCTTGTAGAGCAGGTGATTTGAAATAGCGAACAAGTTTTATTGCCTTGAAAAAAAAAAAGAAAAAAATTATAAAATATTAGCATTGCAAAATTCATTTATTATTTGACGTATAAAGATTTTTAAGAGTAAAGCAAAGAGTGTGTCCTCTGTTTGATGCAAATAAACATACTCCCATTTATATGTACGTCCAACTCTGATTCACGTTTGAAATAATATTTCAAAGAAGCTCGAAAACCAAATAAGATACAAACTTGAAACTTATACATTAAATTTATTATCATAAGTTTTATTACAATTTTAATCGAATGATTATTTTGAGGGGGGGGGTGTTTGTGTATGGTGTATTATGGAGTAGAGGTTTGTATAATAAATCTCCTTAAATAGAGCTAGACTAAATATTTTTAAATTTATTTCACTTTAAAATGACTGTGCGGAAGTCCCAAAGAGGCCATTTTTAGGTGATTTTTGTACTTGTCGGCATTGAGAAGTGACATCTTAAAAATAAAATTTATTTTAATTTGTAAGATTTTAGGAAATTGATGAATAAATTAAATTCAGAGTTTTATAATGAATAAGACGGACGTTTCGTCACAATATTTGAGACTTCTTCAACGACTTATTCTTCTACTCAATTCTCTGATATTACCTATTATATGAAACATTGTAACTTTTATAATTTATCTTATTCTTAAACACATTAATTTTTTCATTACAGTTAAAACAAAGAACCACAGTTGTTTTAATTATAATGAAAAAATTAATATGTTTAAGAATAAGATAAATTGAAAAGGATAGATTGTTTCGTATAATAGGTAATATCAGACAATTGAGTTGAAAAATAAGTCGCTGAAGAAGTCGCAAATATAGTGACGTTTAATTCCACAAATACCGAATTAGAATATCAGAATTATTTTGGAAGATATAATGTTCGGAACACTCAGCATTGCGAGCCCAAGTCGCAGGTAGTCGGCTTATATTAAGAACAAAGTTGAAATGATACCTGTTGAAGTGGATACTGATACAACTCCAAAAAGACAATAAAAGGCAGCCATAAATCTTTTCGAGCGCATTTGATAAGAAACCCTTCCGGGAGAGGCAACTGATGAAGCTGAGCCATTTGAATCGCTAAATCCCAAAGGATCATTTGCCCTGAAATCCGATTGATTTTCGATTCTAGTAACGACCTCTCAAGTAACATCAAAAGACCTTCAGCAGATTTCTTCTTTTTAATCAAGCCATGAAGAATATCACCTATTAAATAAAATAATCGAAATTTATTAATCATATTCATTAAATAAAAAATAGAATAAAAAAAAAAAAAAAGTTTACCTATTTGTTGTTTCAATGAATTCGATTTTTGTATATGAGCGAATTGTTCTAAATGTAATTCGACTGTTCGTGCCACATTCGTATGAATTCTTAACGGAGTAACATTTCCTCCGACAAGATGTACAAATGCAATACACGCAGCCACAAGACGGGGATCTGAGTAACGTTGAAGGGCCAAGCCATGCGCGTAACCACAAGCCTCGCTCCTCCTGTGTATAGAATGACAATAAAAAAATAATCAGAAATAAATAAATAAGAAAAAGTGAGCTTTTCGAATTTTGTAAAAATAAGCCTTCATTTCACAAATCTACTCTAGTCTAGTAAAATTAAAAATGTGAATTTACTAAGGTTTTTTAAGATGTTATAAGATAGTATGTTTGAATGTTCCAAGAGTTCTTCGGGGAACAAAATTAGAGTGTCAAGCTCTCGGGCATACACATTTATTTAATAATATAATTTTTGAAGTATTTTCTTGGAAACGAGACTGGTATATATGAGGCGTTTAAAAGCAGATTGGACCAACCCACAAATCTAATTTTCTCTGATAAACCTCTATAATCAAGAAGGTTTGTGATAAAACTAAATAGACAGAGTGGTCCAAACTTAGTTTTTAAACGTCCTCCTAGATTACAGCGCAGGTACCAATTTTGCCTCGAACTTTTACCTCTATTTTTTCATAAAAAAACCAAAAGTGGGATGGTCCACTCTGTTTTTGAACGCCTCATATATCAATGGAATTTGATAAATTGGCAGCACAGGATAATGAAAAAAGAACTAATTTTCAAATAAGAGATTTTATTGGAAAAGCCTTTGTAAGGATGGATCTTCCTTAGGAAGAATGCTGAAGTTTCTTAATTACTAGGGAAATATTATGAATTATTTTATTTAGTATAAAAAATTAAAAATATATTATAATATAAAAAAATTTAAACAACGCAATGATATTTAATTATAATTGTAATATTTTGGAATAATCATTTTATTTTACTCACGTAACGGCCAACGTTTCACTTAAATTTAAAATATTTATATAAATATATAGAAGTATAGGCCTTTTTAACTTATACTAGAAACTATTTCTATATTCTTTATTCTCACATTCTACTGTTAGCAAACTTCCCTAATCTTCACATTCCGTTCTCTTGTCCAGGTTTTTCTCCTAGGCGCTTGCCCTTCCCGTTCTGCAGCCCACCTAGCCTAAAAGTCGGCCTCCTGGCAAGTTCTGCTTAGGCAAGCAAACACCGCTTCATTCCATTATTCCACGGGTGAGATCATTGTGTGGGTGAATCTAGCCTTGAGCCAAAGCTAGCATTTTCTGCTGACCAAGTGTCTAGATTATCTGCTCCCTCGTTTAGCAATTAACAATGTTTCTACATATGGATTTAATATAACTAAAAGGAATAAATTATATTAAAAATAACTATTTTTCTATAAACTCTAAAATTACTTAACTATAATTAAATTAAAATATAATATGTCCGTCTCGTTACACCTGTTAAAAATGGTTAAACTATATTTTAAATGAGACTTTTGAAAATTATATAAAGAGGGACAAAGAAAATTTCGTAAAAATCAGCATGGGTTGAATAGAATACGAAACATGTTGGACCGAAAATAAAGGAATTTTTTTTTAATGAATGAAAACTTTTTTGATATTATTTTGAGAGATTAAGAGAATATGTATAAAGAATTTGATAATCGAAAATAGGGAAGTTAATGAATTGACTTTTAAAATGACTTTACAATAAACTCTTTTATTTATTTGTAAATTAGTTATTTTTTTATTAAACTAGGCTGCCTGCCACTCCGTCTACTTCCTCTATATATTTTGAAATTAATAATAATATTTTAATAATAGACATTTAACGAATCTAATGAGTCGCACTAGAAATTGTTAACATATATAATTTTACTAACATTTTTTTAGAGAGCTTTCCATATTTCTCCTTCTGCTGGGAGATGAACATTGCCGTTGCGTAACAAGGCCTCGCATCGCGGAGACAAGCCAAATAATCATAAGTGACACTATGGCCGTATTTGGCAACATATCGAGAATGGGCAAAATGGGGCATTTCCTCTTGGTCATTTCTAAAAAAAAAAAAAAAAAAAAACAAGATTACATTAATAAATAAAATACATATCGGAATATTATATTGTAATATTAAATAAAATTAAAATGCAAAGGCGTAAAGTGAGGAATATTCGACAAGCAAGTTGCGGCATGAGCTGAGAGCTTGTGGTGAATGAAGTATAACCCGAAGCGCTAGTTTTTAGTTTGCTATTTATTTATTTTTTACTTTTGTCTATTTTCTTTTTTTTTCTTTCTTAATTTTTAAATTTTTTATTTTGTTTTTTTGTAGAGTTAATGTGAATTTATTGGCTGGCAAAATGGGTTTGTGCCCGATGCCAAAAAAAAAAAAAAAAACCCGAAGCGCGAATACCGTAACCTTGATTGTAGGGTGTTCCACACTAAGCCCATGCCATACACTATATTTTTTCTAATACCAGCTGAGAAAGAACGATTTGAGGGAGAAAATAAGCCATAGCTTTTTCACTAAGATCAGGCGGGGTAAGGGTTAATTCCGAGGGGTGAACATCGATTGGAATTAGGTGTACACCGTCTTTGGAATTACTTTGGAATTCATTAGATAATCTATTGTCATCTATTGTTTTCTACTTGGAAATGAAAGTGGAAGTGAAAGTAGGTGTACACAATTTTAGGTCCCGGTTCACCCCTTGGTTATTTCTAACGTTTGATCCATTATTTTAGGCAGTGAGTAATGATCACTTTAATATAAATATAGTTAACACGTTCCCTCCGGCTAGATAATTTGTATATTCCGCCATGCGACGGCGCTTTAATCCATGTTTTTATTTATCTGGAGGCGACCATTTCCATGTTTTTTGCTATTAAAGATAAAGGCGTGGACTGACTCAACTAGACATAGCCCCGTATAAAATTTCGTGCCCGGGGCTCAAAATCTGAAGCGGGCCCTTTATTATGGAATAAGTAAGTGTTTTTAATGAAGTGGAATAATTAAAAAAAATACCAGGGCCGGGTCAGGGCCCCGCACCTGGACCGCCACTTGCGGGGGCTATGAAACTAACAGGCTTTATAGTTTTTAAGGAATTTGGTGTTGGTACTTGGTGAAACATTTTTTAAAAAATACTTGGTAGGTTCACATAGATATAAAAAATAAAATGAAATTTTATCTTAATGTGAAATCTACCAAGTATTTTTTATCCAATAACAGGCTATATTTTCTCCAAAATGAAAAAATAGACAATATTCATAAAAGTAAAACGGAATTTAATAAATTTTTGTATAATAGACCTTTATAAAAGTGAAACTCATTCATTTAATACCATTTAACTTAGATATTTAATATTTTTCTCTATGATTAACAATATAAAAGAAATATTGGGTTGTTTTAGAGTCCAGATGGCATTTGAACATGATCCACAGTAAGTAGAGGTCGCCAGATACGATAATCACTCATGTACCACCGGTGGTACATGCCAGCGGGAACGTGTTAATGGCGACGGGTTACACGGATTGAAGTTATTTACAAGAATCTATGTCGCTTTGATTGTATAAATAAATAATAAACGTGCGGGAAAGTAGAGGGTGTTGTAATGAAAAGTGAAACTTTACGCATATCGTGCGAGAAAAGTGTATGTATTATAGTCAGTCAAAAATCAGCGGGTTTACCTCCAGCTCTTGAAAATCGTAACTGGTATTACAAAAAAAAAAAAAAAAAAAAGGAATAGGAGAGAAAGTGATTTACTCTTGGAGCCAGAGAAAGAGTTTTGAAACATCAAAGGGCGTTCTCCCTTGGAGCAGTTGATAAATGGTGATATCGGGTGATTTGTCGACATTGAATTTCAAAGCTAGGTGAAGAAGAGGGAGGGCTTCTAAATCGCACGCATGATCCTCTTGGGAGAAAGTCTCGTTAAGGGACTGGCCACGCAAAAGAACGAGCGCCGTATCAAGTAGAGGACTCTTTGATGTCGAGAGGAATCGAAGGGAAGCCAAAGTTGCCGATTGAAACGCCTGAAAAAAAAAGTTTTTGGATTTATTTTAAATATTATGGATAATTTTACATGAGAAGCCTCAATTTGAGAATACAAAATGGTACTTAAAAAAAACTCAATTTAACTAAAGTGTAACCAATAAGTTTCTTAAAAATTACTAAATATTTTTTATAACCAATATTTTTTTTTCTTAAGGTAGGCTAGAAACGTGGGAGGCGAGAGGACTTCTGAGAATAATACTACTATATTTGAATATATAGATTTCAAGTTATAATATAAAAAAAAATTGATGAATGTATTATTTTAGAAATAAATATATTCTAGTAAAACGTGTGAAATCATATTATATTAAACACATTTCTGTTTGGTTTTAATATAAAAAAAATTGTATTTATTTCTAATAGGAATATTTATAGTACGAGCTTTTCGTGCGTGCCTTCGGCACGCCCTCGAAGTTCGGCCCTCCGGGCTGGTGCCCTGGCGGGCAGCGTCTCGGTCCAAAAATGTTATTCCTCTTAAAAAACCACACTCCAAATGTATACCCGTAAACTACCGAAAATACATCGTCTCTTAAAAGTTTCGCCTCTTTAATTTTTGAGTGGCGGGGGGGGGGGGGGAGGAATAATTATGAATATATTTAAATTTAAAATTAAAATTTCATTTTTCCTTTTCAAAACAAAAATAATGAAATGATTTATGAACTGCAAAAAATTCGCAGGCTGAATCATGGAAATTATTCAAATTTACGCGGTTCAATTAATTTAATTAATTACAAAAAATATATTTAATGTTTCTTAATTTAAAGTCTTTTAGAGTCTTTCATTTCAAAATTCGAGTGCAAATTAAAATTATATTTCAAATTTGCCTGGTTAATGAAAATCAATTGGAGCTGTCAGTTTAAAATCCGAACTGACAATTATATTTCAAATTTGCCTCGTTAATTAATATATATTCAATGTTTTTTAATTTAAAATCAATTGGTGTTTTTTCATTTTCATTCGAGTTCAAATGAATACAATATTATCTCGACACAAAGTCTAAATCAAAAATTTATAGTTTTAGTAATAGAAATCATGGTATAAATAATAATCTTACATTGGTCGAGTGGTTAAAGCAGATGACCTTAGTTCAAGAGTTCGTAGGTTCGATTCTAGTCAAGAGGGAAATTTTTTAGAGAAATTTCTCTTAGCGTTGTTACAAATTAATCTAGATCAATATATATAGTATGGAACATTTAAAAATTGAGTTTTTATTGATATTTTATCTCTCTTAACTTTTAAGACTAATATTTTTATTTATTATAATTTTTATTAATTTTGTTTGGTATCATTAAAAATGATAAATAATAATTTACCTCTGAATCTTTTTTATTTTTACTCCATATTTTAAAAACTCGCCATAAATGCCACCAATGATCCTCTGGTAATTCTATAAAAAAATTAGACTCTTCATCGACAATAAAATCCATAAGACATGGGAAAGCCGCTTGTGGAACATCATTATTAATTAAATATTTGATTACAAGGAAATGAAATTCTTTATAAGTGAGATTGGCAGATGATCTATTAAATATTGGCTGAAGAGATTTTAAAGAATTAGAATTCAATAAGCGGGAGAGAATGGAAGCAAGTTGTTGTTTCTCAGTGGATGAAAAACGGCCAAAAGTCGATAAATAATCCAGGACATCTTCGGAAATGACACTGAAAAATTGAAAATTATTAGAATATTAAGTTAAGATCATTGGTTGTAGATATTTATTTATTCATTCAAGCAAAGTATAATGGCTAGAGTTATTTTTTAAATTTTTTTATAAAATTTTTGGCGATGTTTCAATGACAATGTCATTCATCTTCGTTAAGTCTCAAAATATTTCGCATTTCATAAAGATGAAAATTTACTATAATTCTCGTTTTTTTATGAAAGTCTTACAAAACGTTCGCAAGAGTTTTTTTTTATATTTATTCTAAATAATAAAATCCAAATATCATCTGACTACAATATACCGGGTGAGTTTTTTATCTTGAGACAGTCTTATAATTCAAAAACAGTGCATTATATGAAAAAAAGTTTCAAATAAAAGTTTATTTATATCGAGGGGGAAACTAAACTACACTATTGTTTGTGGACCTAGAACAAGCTGTCAAGGGTATTTTAAGGTCAATTTCTGTTTTTTAAATGGAAACCTATATATTTCTTTACAGATCCTTAATCTGCAAAAAAAACTGAACAACTTTCATAAGAACTATTTTTTTATCCGACATCAAATAAAAAAAATATTAAATCAATTAGATCTCAAAAAAAAATTTCTAATAATTATTTTTAACAATTATTCAACTTAATTATCAAATAATAATGATTAACTAATTAATTATTGAGAGGTGACTGTGGGTCTGTGGCTAGAGTGTCGGGTCGCTGACTCTGAGATCGCTATTTCGAGACCGAGTCTCGGCAGATAGATATTTGCAGTCGCCTCCTCTTGTAAAGTAATGGCAACCTACCAAGAGTATAATTGCCTAGTCACCTCTCCAAATCAGCCGTTCGGAACCGGCGTTAAAAAGTAGGTCCCGTATATCTGTGTAAAAACAACTAAACACACTCAGCACAGGTATATGTGGAGAAGCGCCGACACCCGTTTCGGGTATGGCACTTTGAAGAAGAATTAATTATTAAATAAATTATTATTAAATTGAAAAGTCACAACAATGAAAATAAGTGTTTATAATGATATTAAAACTTCGTTATACTCAGATTTAAGAGATTATTTTCGACTTAATTGAACTACTTAAAATTCTTGAGTTTAAAAAAGTTTATTTCTCGTGTCAATCCAGTAGATAGTTAGTTATATTGTATTTCCAAAATAAAAATGGAGAATTTTTTGTTGAAGAAAGAATTGAAATGGTCTTAATTTATGCGGGGAATGTGGAAGAAGTGTTATGGGGCTGCTATTGAAATGGATGCCGAGCGTTTTCCTGTTAGGAATACACCCTCACAAGCTTCATTTTATCGTGTTGTAAATCTGTTAAAAAAAACAGGAAGTGTAAAGGCTAGGAATAAACTACAACAGGCCAAAATAACGAAATTGGAACTGGAATTCATCAAGATGGGATACACTCTGGAATGTCACAAACCAGTGTCGAAAAATTATTTAATTATTAATTATTATTAAATTCTTTATTTAATAATTAAATATTTGATCATTATTTTTGATAATTAAGTTGAATAATTGAAGGGTCAAGAATGGTAAAGTCCAAAGCCACAAATTAACTTTTTTCAGGAGAGCAAATTGAAAGTTTAAAAAAAATCTATAAATCACGATATGTTACTACCACATTGACTATGATACTACCATTTAAGACTTTTATCTTCCACTACTTTACCAGTATCTGCTACTTGTGTTTCCAATGCAAACTACATCAAAAAACAGCTTTTGAAAAAAATGTGGCTTTGATCTTTATCATTCTCAACCCTTCATTTGATAAAAATAATTATTAGAATTTTTTTTGGAGATATAATTGATTTAATATTTTGTTTTTTATAATAATAAAACTTGAGTAAGATACGAGGTAGGTTTCACAAAAAAAGAAATAAAACAAAATTGAGTTTTGAATTCGATATATTTCGGGGGTTAGCCCATCATCAGGAGTCTAAGAAAACTAACCCCGAAATATATCGAATTCAAAACTCAATTTTGTTTTATTTCTTTTTTTGTGAAACCTACCTAGTATCTTACTCAAGTTTTATTATTATATTAAAATGTTTCACCTAGAACCAACACCGAACTCCTTAAAAGTTATATTTTGTTTTTTATTTGATGTCGGATAAAAAAATAGTTCTTATGAAAGTTGTTCAGTTTTTTTTGCAGATTAAGGATCCGTAAAGAAATATATAGGTTTCCATCTAAAAAAACAGAAGTTGACCTTGAAATACCCTTGAAAGCTTGTTCTTGGTCCACAAACAATAGTGTAGTTTAGTTTCCCCCTCGATATAAATAAACTTTTATTTGAAACTTTTTCATATAATGCACTGTTTTTTAGTTATAAGACTATCTCAAGATAAAAAACTCACTCGGTATAGTAGAACCTTGATAATCCGGCATGCGTCAGAAATAATTTTTTAACGAAATTCGAAAGATTTAGAGAGAAGAAGCAAGTTAATATCCCTACAATGTTCAAGAGAGCTCAGGAAAAAATTCAAGCTAACCTGTCTACAGTGAATGCCAGTCCAGGGACCCCCTCAACACCATTAGACGACATCGCTGATTGAACATTGAAAGTTCAGCCAAAGTGCCCATAAAGTCTCATTTGAAGTGAAATACACATTTACTGTTTATACCTTATGTTAGTTTGTAAATAAAGTACACGTTTTTGCTCTTTGAATTGTTATTACTTACATATTTCCTTGTTCAAGTGAGTTTTTTTTTTAAAAGACCTCAATTATCCGGCATTTGCGGATCCCCAAGTGTGCCGGATTATCGAAGTTCTACTGTATACAGCTCAAATAAAAATTAACAGTTATCCAACAGAACTAATACTAAATCATAAAATAATCTCTTCAAATTTTATAAGAATAAAAAAAGTCTTTCTAGTTTCGCTTAAATAAATAATATATATACATATGTACCTTGGATTTTTTTCAAGAGAATCAATCAACGATTGATGAAGGCCCCATTTTAAAAACGTGCCTTTAAGCAGAAAAGGACAATCGAACTGTTTTGATTCGTCACCTAGGCAAATTTCAATCCAATCTTTAATTAAATTAATCTGTTCAATTTTTAAAAGATAATCCCAAGCATTTTCAGCATTAATATCCTTTTCTAGACTTGAATCTTAAAAAAAAAAAATTAATTAAAAATTATTTTACATATTTATATTATTTAAATTGGGTATTAAGAATAAAAAAAAAAAAAAATTACCTAAAGTTTTAAAAAATAATTCAATACGAACAAATGTTTTCCATTCCGGCGATTTATTTGTTGTTATTTGATAAATGTTCAAATCTTCTAAAGTGAAAAGTTCATAATTTATATCTGGATTTAACTTTAAAACATTTTCAATTTGTTGAATGAAATGCCACGATTCCACTTCCTCTTTTGAGATCCAATCGTCCTTTTTGAGAAGTTCTTCGACAAGGCCATCACGAAGTGCAACGTTGAATGTATTTAAGCAGATCTCACGTAATGTAGAACGATGGTCATCACCCTGAAATAAATTTAATTTAATTTTAATATATTGGAGTATATGTTGGATTGAAATTGAATTGGGATTTTAGTAGAGCTATCAAATGAAAATTTTGACGCCGAGAAGTTCACTTAAATTAAAAAACGTATCGTCGTTGTTATAATATCAAAATGGCGTATGTCAAAATTACCAAAAAAATTTATTGAAGAAAACACTTGTATTTGTTGGCTACATCTGTTCTCAAATTTTTGTATGTTATCAGGTGATAGAACTCAAGTTACAGATTAAAACCAAAACAAAGTATTTAGGGTTTATTTATTGTATAAATGAAAACAGAAGTTTTTCTTAGCTACTGAAGTGTTGATTTTTACATACGACATTTTGATTTGACAGCAACGATATGGTGTACGTGCCACATGACTTTTACTTACAACCTTCTTTGGAATCATCCGTCAAAATTTCCCCCTTCCGTTGAAACAATTTGAACCAAAATCTTGCTTCTAGACGATGCTTAACTCCAATTTTAAACTCCATTGCTAAGATATAGATGTTTTCACAACACGACTCATCGACAATTTTATTCAATTTAAAAGACATATATTTATAATACATAAAACAGTTTAAGAAAAATTATTTATTCTTTTTTTTCGACAACCCTAATCAACTTTATACCCAATTATACTCAAGAACATATAATACTTGATAAGCACAACGATTTTGAAAAATTAAAACTGCGCTGGGGCTTATTAATATGTACAAACGTTTGTGATATATTTCAATATAAAAATTCTATTAATAAATGAATTTACTTTCAGGACCAATCATAGATTTTAGAGAGAAATATTTTTACATTTTTTATCAAAGAGGTTCGTCCCCTTAGGAATCGAACCCAAGCGCTAACTAGCTTGCCGGGCCGTTAGCCAAACCTTTAATGTAGTTAGCGCTTGGGTTCGATTCTTAAGGTGACGAACCTCTCTGATATAAAATGTAAAAATATTTTCTCTAAAATCTATGATTGGTCCTTAAAGTAAATTCATTTATTAATATTATAGATCTAGATTGATTTTTTAAATAATTTCCATCTTTTTTCAAAAAAAAAATTTCTATAAAAATTATATTTTTTTATTTTTACTTTTTCTAAATTTTTTAATGAGAAGTTTTGAAAATTTTTTCCAAAATCAAATCACTTTTTCTTCGATTTGGCAACAGAAAGAACTTTCGTTCTGGGCTTTCGGAACTCCTGGCAGAAAAAAATCCACGATTCAGACATTTCTTCATCAGTATTTTTAATTAGAAATATTTCATCAGTTATTTCTTAACAAATACCCGATTGGATTTAGGTAAATTGGCTTTGTCGTAAAAGCAAGCTGTTCACATAACAAACGAATTGTTCTGTTTTACTTTATATACGATACATGTTTCGCACCAATCAACAACGATCAAATTATAAATTTAACCCAGCAAATAATTACATAGGAAGTAAATATAATCCTATACTACTAAAGCGCATTTGTGCCTGCTTCTGTATGTACCTATGTTCGTCCCCCAACAAACACAGTCGTCATGGTTACCAATTTAAATGAAATTATCTATATATATAAAATTAAGGTTTTATCTGTACATTGGGGTGGTGGGGTGGGTGGGGGTACTGGGTGGGCTTCGGGAGAGAGGGGGTCCAGGGGTCGTCATGGTTACTAATTTAAATGAAATCTATATATATAAAATTAAGGTTTTGTCTGTACATTAGGGTGGTGGAGTGAATGGGGGTGCTAAGTGGGCTTCGGATTGGGGGTCCAGGGGGTGAGCCCCCTGGTCAGCAAGAGGGCCGCCGAAGGCGGGCCTTGCAGCTAGTATAATCCTAAAAGTTAGAACCTACCATTGCTTCAATGACATCTTCCGCTTGAGAGAACAATCTTTCTGTACACAAATATAAAATCCATTCGTTTGCCAAATGTTTGATTCTTTCCAAGAATGTTTTAGTTGTAATGTGGAAGCTTGGATGCGATAAATAGCAGGTATGCAACACGGGTAGCGAGCGGGTCAAAATACTCTCCCGAATTACGCTTACATCATCCCCTTGATTTATATTTTTTTGCCATTCGTTCCATCGAGAATCCATCCGATTTAGAGCTTCATCCACAGATTTATTATGATCCATTTTCACTTTCCTAAATTGGATAAATAAATAAAAAATTAATATCAATTTAAAAATAAAAAATATAAAGGCGTTTTTTTTTATTATTTGTTTTTCTTTTGCCTTTTTCTTTAATTGCCAGGTGATTATATTGGTCAAATGATTAATATAACGTTTTTTAAGCTCCTGTGTTTGTTCAGCTTGTGGTTCAAATTGTATGAAATTTAATAAAGATTGTTTTTTATGCAACATTTCAAGTAAATATAGTAAATAGTTAAGTGTCAGCTCATGTAACTGTTGCACGTTCGACTCCTGTATATTCGGCTCGAACAATACAGGGTAGATCAATTCAAATAAAGTATCCAGAGAGGAAACACCATCAGTACTTGACCTAAAAAAAAATATAAATGTGAAAGTAATTAACTTAATATTTCTATAATAGAATTAAAAAAATTCTTTATAAATAAAAAAAATGACTTTTTTATTTCAATTTTAAGTGTGCAAATAAATAATCGAAATTTTTTTGCCAAATTCATAATTTAATTTAAAAGAAAGAGTAATAGAAATTTATAGATAAAAGCATTCTTCTTTGTTTTCGAAAAACTTGAAAATCGAGTCTCTTTCAAGGCAGCCGAAGAATTTTCATCTCGAAAAAATGCTGTCTTGTTAAAAAGCATTTCATTGTTACGCAGATGATAATAATAAATGCTGTCTTGTTAAAAAGTATTTCATTGTTACGCAGATGATAATAATAAATGCTGTCTTGTT